>VYXD01003625.1:56458-386604 GCA_013397195.1 Hylia prasina
AAAAAAAAAAAGCTCTACCCTAACAAAAACTGGCAGAGATACAGAACTTAAAATCAAGAACATCAATTCAGCAGCTTTCCCTGTCTTCCCTGGGACAGACTATGTTCTGAGGATAAACAAAATAGAAGGTCATCAGCTGATATGAAAATACACAAATGTATTTTTGAATTCTTAATTTAGGAAGATGGAATCTATGCTATAAATTCTGAAATATCTAGTAAAGCTGACAGGCTTATCAGTTGGCAAAGGAAATCAGTCTGGTTGTCACTGGCTTCAGCACACTTTCTTGTGAGCTGAGAGAGTGATGAGATTTTCTCCAAGGACAAGAAAGTCAAGATTAAAAGTGGGAAAGTGGAGTGCTATAGTTAAATGTGAAGAGTTATAGATAAGTATTTAAAGGGTGAAAAGAAAACCACCACTCTCACATATTTCTACAACTCAACTTATTCATTTTTCTTCTTTTCTTTTTCTTTCTTCATTTTCTGCAAGGGAAACTTATTTAAGAGGAGTTTCTAAATAGCTGATTACACAACCTGCTTAGGATTGTGTAAATTAACAAATGTTTTAACTGATTTTTCTCATAAAAGTTTTCCACTTGCTGAGTAAGTACAGTGAGAGAGTAGGATAGTTTACATACTGATGTATTACATTGATTCTACTTACATCATATCATGTTTTAGCATGCAATTTGTCTGTGCCTCCTCTTTTGGAATACTGTTTTGATGTGCCTAGTTACAGGAATATGATTCTTATTCACCAGCTGTGCAGTTAAGATATTGTTCCATCTATTCATGCTGCACCGAATAGGTGAAAGGTAAAAATCCTTTCTGTATGGGAATTTATGAGATGGTTCCTGGGGCACAGCTGAAGTGGCTGCTGATTCTTTTACAAGTTGGCTCCAAGAAGCTCTAGCAGCTGCCTCTGAAGGAACTGCTTTGGTCACAGCTAAACCTGACCCACAATCACCTTTCCTCCTTCTCTGATCAAACAGAAGAGGAAATGCAATGCAAAAGCCTTATGTAGTTTATCCTGCAGGTATTACTGAAATACCAAGTTGTCTTTGTAAGGACATGAGAAATGGAGGCTGCAGAAGGAAGGAAATTTTTTTAAAAGATGAGAAGACCATTTGCATAGAGATCCCATCTTTTTTGGGCATTAAGGCTCAGGAGAATTGTGGGAAGCATGCTTGAAGGGAGAAAAAGTGAGAGGCAAATGTAGCCTTTTACTCCAGCAGCTGCAAGAGCTGTACTGAGCAGAGCGCAGAACAGTGGGCTTTCTATAAACAGCTTACTTAAAAATTAAAATGCTTTTTTTTGCTTCTATTTTTTGGGTATTTTTTTTCTTCTCTGTTTTATCCCTACCTGTTTACTACTAAGAGGGCATCTTGCTCCTCTTCTGACCATGATAAAAAGGGTGTGGGTCAAATAAGGAGCTGATGGGGAAGACCTAGTACAAGGGTACCCAGCATTCTGGCCTGTGTGTGTATTAGAACTGCTTAACATTTGGATGTGTAATTGGAAAATGCTTATGCAACCATTTTGGCAGAGATGCTTAAGAGAAACAAAGATTTCTAGAACTGCACAATTTGCAGAAAATAACTTTATGCCCTTATTATTGCTTGGAAACATGGATTTTCAAAGCAAAAGCTACAAGGATGAAAGAGAATAGGAAATGAAAGGAGCATGCATTCCTCTAGCAAAAAACATCCCTTAAATTTCTGTAGTCATTATTTACACACTTTGGCATTTGAAAACTTGAATATTTTTTACTCATGTTGTCCAAAAATGGATTTTGCATTTAAATTAGGATAGAAGGCAATGATAATGCTGTAAGATGAAAGCAATAAAACAAAGAAAACCATAAAAGGTCGGCTATGCTTGGCATAAAATAATTGTATCTAGTGGCAAGAGAAAAATAACATGTACAGCTGGTAGAAACCATAAAAGCTCTAGAGTATTATTGAAAAGACAGGAATTACATATAAATCAAGCTATACCTTCTGAAAAAAAAAATACCATGGTAATGTTTAAGTGCCAAGTATGTTACTCAGTGGTAGCTGTACAATTCATTTAACATAACAAATACCGCAGAATCACAGATTCTGTTGAAAAATATTATGTCTTCATGATTCCATATTTTTGATGGAAAATAAAATAGATCCTTAAAAAAGCAGAAGAGTCAGCTTTATAAGGAAGGTAACCTGAACTTAAATCTTATGAGATTTTATTTGTTTTCAGGGGGTATGAATGTTATAACTGCCTTTCAAGACTCTAAGTACAATATGCCCTGTCATAGCATACTTTGAAATAATTTATAGGAAAGAATCTTCACTGCTGTATTTGAGTATAAAAAAAGAATTCTCGTAATTTTTTGCTTGATCTCACAATATGGAATAATATGTAAGCTGGTAGGTGAAAAAACTGTTTTTACAAATACGTAGTGATCAAGAACATTTAGAAGCAGCTTTTCTTCCTTTTCTCCATTTATTTCAGGTCGTGAATGAAATAATGTAAGATGAATAATGCGTATAATGAGATAATGTAAGAACCGAACAATTATGAGCAGAAATAATTAAACTAGAATTCTATGAATTTCATTTTCTTATATTGCCAAAAGACATAGCTCATGAGTTTTTTAAAGTGTTAAGAAAATTTATTATGAAAAGCTGTTTTATTATGGAAGTCACACAATAAAGAATCAAATTTTTCCTTAGCATCTTTTTTTTTTTTTTTAAATCAATCTGGTTCTATGTGCTTAAATTAATCTAGATTACAGAAATGGGAGTTAGATGAGAAGCTAAACCATGTTTACTTTCAATTAGAGTGTGGACATGATAGTTTATTTTTAACTTTCATTTGATGCACATTACAATGACTGTTTTCATAATGCAACTTTGTTATTATTGTCTTAAGTTTACTGTTATGATTTTCCTACATTTCATTCAGTAGCATTAGGTGTGCTTTCTGTTTTACTGCTTATTTTAAAATATTGCACAGAGAGTACTTGGTGCATAATTAAAGTTGGCCTCAAAACTTAAAACAGATCATTTAAAATAGGAAGTTTCCGATCAGATCGGGTTGTAAGGAGTTGATTTAATTCAGATGAGCTAATGTCTGAAACTGCAAACCCTAGGAAAAACACTGATTTGCTCTTAAACTGGGTCCTTAACCCTTCTAGGCTTTTGCATCTAATTGCTGTTTCAGTGAACAAATAAGGAATGGAATAATACTTGCTGTATTTTGTCATCTGACAATTTATACTGAGCAAATTTTCTGTGTGGGGTTGAGGACTGCTGGTAACCAGAGAATATTTTCTTTCAATTTTGGGAACATGTAATTTTGATAACACTGAATGTTTATGCCTCTGGGCATATAGGATGTACCCTCTGCATGTACCTTCTGCTCCAACCCACTGCTTGCTCCTGACACCCCTTCAGATTTTAGGAGTCTGTGTCTGAGTAGTTATAACAAATTTTCCACTTTCCCTGGCTTTGTGCTGAAACACACACAGTGGAGTAAATGGATGAGTAGCAACATCCTTCCATCCCTCAGTAGGCTGTTGCTGCAGTCAGCCTTTAGGTGTTTGCAGAGCAGTGCCAGTCTCATCAGGCTGGGCACATCTCCACTCGCTGCAGAGAAACAAGGATATGAGAGATGTGAAGATTGTTTTTTCTAATTTGCCATTTCAAACTGATAGGGTGACAGTTCTGTCTCCTAAAACTTAGGCTGAATGAGACCAACTTCTTTTCTACTGTGTCAGATTTTCAAGACGATCATAGGAACAATGTTGAAAGTTCCTATGAAGGAACTTCATAGGAAGGTTTATGAAGGTTCAAGTTAACAGTATAAGCCTTTTTCTAAAGAAACTGATTCCATTAAAGCAAAAATATTGCAGAAAACTTCTAAAAAGTATGTACTGAAATTCATTGATTTTGTGCATAAAAGCATTCAAATGATTTATTTCAGTTGTAACAGAAAGAGATCTATGGAATAGGTGAAGGGTATTGCCAATTTGTAATAAAATCTTGGAGCTAATTGGTTTCTTTCAAACACAAGGAAAGAGTAACAATATCGCCTGTGCTTAACATAGGAAATGTTCACCAAGGGAAACCAGGTTTTAACTCCATTGCTCTTGCTCCACTCTGTGGAGCTATTCCTACAGCTTGCTTGCCTCTCATGCAAAAGATTAGGAAATCCTACCTTGAAGGACCCTGCAAACCTTTCTGCCTCTCACCCTGTCTCATCCTTATTTCCTTCTCCTTTAACAAGAACAAGTGTGATTGTTAACAGCAAACAACAGGTCTTAGCTACGTACAGCTCATTATTTAGAAGAAAATCTCTAGAAATATGTTCTGGGCTGCAAAATGTCTAAAGAGCACTTCCATATCTGGCTATTATGTCATATTGATATGAAACAGGAGTTAATTGAAACGAGATTATTATTGCTATTATATTTCTTCAAAGATACCATGTCCATCTTTTAGGACATAAAAAGGCAGTGATACTGATATTACTGACGGGTATATCTACTTCTGTTACAAGTATTGTTGCTGTTTTCACAACAACTATAATAACAAAATAATGTGACAACCTGTCACATCGGGTAATTGATTTCTACAGAGAATTAAATAAAGCAATGACGTGACATACTAGCATTTCCATCAATCCATGTGGCTTTGGGGAAATAATATGCAATTTCATTAATAACTTTTGAGCATATAAATTCATTCAATTAACTTCAAAAGTTGTCCCCAGAGCAAAGAACTCAGCTGAGGGAAGAAGCATCATAGCTTTCAGTAATGGTTCAGTTTCTTGTGAATTGTTTTTGCAACACTTCTAAGAGAAAACATTAGGATAAGTGTAGTGCAATCCTCACTTTGCCAGTTTTTGAAACTAGTCTATGTGCTAGTTGTTGCTCACAGATTAAAATTAATCAAAAATAATTCAGGATAAATCGCAAATTTATGAAGACATGAGGTCTACATTTGTTTAAATTTTTGGAAGGAGTACAATATAGTTTTCCTTATGGCTTCAAGTAAAACTACAGAGCAGATAACTAGTGATAAAAATTCTTATGGTCAGTGGAACTAACAAGCAGAACTGTATTTACACAACACTGACAATATTTTTTTTCCAAAAAGAATATTTATTAACACAATATATTTATCAAATTTGTGTTTGTTTCAATAACTTGCTTGGTTTTCATCTAGACTTCTCCAGAATTCTGGGAACAAAATATTTTGGCTTCTAGATATCTTGGAAGTTTCATTTGTTTGGCTAGTCTGCTTATCATACAGGCAGTTTCAAGGGGCAAAATGAAACCAAGTGATTCAGCTTTTGAAAATATTTTTGGCACTACTTAATGAATCTTTTTTTTTTTTTCAAACTTTGTGTTTAATATACAATGACCATATTCTTGGTTCTTTCAGTCACCAGTTGTTTAAAATCTTTTCTAAAGGCCCTCCAAGCTATTAAGGGAGCATAATGTGCTCCTGCATATCTCTGTGAAATTAATTAAATTTCTAATTCTTTATCAGATAGTAAATAAAGGGATATTTGGCCTTTTAATTTAGCAGATATTCTTTTACATTTCAGTATGCTGATGAATTGTTCAGAATGAAGCTAAATTTTATAAGTTACAAGGAATCTAATAACAATAACCAAAAAAGAGTTTTGAAGCTTGAATAAAATCTTTTGCCTTTTAATCTTCTGAGAGCTGCCTGCTGGAGCTTCTTTCTGTCATAAGCAAAACAAAGGTTGCTAAAAGGAAGAATGAAGTAGAGGGGGGAAAGGAAAGAAATTAAGTCTCAGAAAATCATACCATAATGTATGATTATCATAGCAATCTAAAGATTTATAGCAGATATATGAACTTCTTTGTCAAGAAGATTGTCTTAAAATTTGGCATGAATTTTCTAACTTCAGGACTTAAAAAATGCAAAATAAGAAGCTGGAAAGGAAAGAAAATCTTCACAGTTCAGTTTTTGCACTAACAGATATAGTTACTATATCTATTTAATGCTAATGCATGCTGTTAGAATTCTGGTCAAGTGCTGTCTTCTACCAGGTATAAACCATGCTTACAAAACATGCCAAATATAAGCTGCAGTAAACATAAATCTGCTATTTTCTATTAAATTGTCTCTTACTGTTGTTCAGTACATCTACCCAAAGCAAATAACCAATTGCTTATTAAGTAAGTTTCATACAACCTTAAGATATTTGAAAAACTGGAATTGCAACAGGACTCTTTTTATACGGAATAGGCAAATTTGGAAGTAACTGACCTTTAAGTGGTAAGACAATTTGTGCTTTAGATGGTATTGTTAATGAAATTCCATTGTAATGAGGATAACATAACAACTATAGTAATTGCAGTGCAGTAAGGAAATTTTAGCTTTGAAAGATTTAAAAGCTAATTACTGAATGCTATAGTGAAACAGATGAAACTCTTTATTTTGGTAATATCTGAATTGCTACTAAGTATTTCCTCAGCAAAGATACTTTCTAAGTGATGATAGGCCTAAATATTCCTATTTAAGCTCTAAAATAGTTTTTGCACAGCTGCCACCTTTATTCTTACTGGCATAGTTGCCTGGTGTACATCTGTAGAACAACTGCCCTGAAGAAAAAGTGAAGTGTTTCTTGGTTGGGTTGGGTGATGAAGAAATCACCCTCTTTGACACCCATGATAGGAATCAGCTGGAGACCTGCCCTGACAGAAAGTGCTCTTGAGTCATGTCTGTCTCGTGCAGGTACAACCTTGTGGTTGACCCTGCAACATCATCACTGTAGGGTTCTCTCTTGAGTAGGGTCATCCCTTTTCCCCACACCTTTTTGACACCTTTTAGAAAGTTTCCAAGAGTAAAACCTTCATGCAGTAACACTTCCAAGAAGTGTGTGAGCAAATTTTGGTGCTGATGTCACACAGAGAATACAACACAAAAAGGAACCTGACATGTAATTTTAAATTTTTTTTATTGACCCTCCATATTTGAACTCTACATAAAAGAAAAAAAAAGGAAACAAAAGCAGAGTCTGAATTTTGTTTCTCCCTTAGCAATTTAAATTTCAAAATAACCTCAAATTATCTTCATGGAGATTAACTCACTACTTGAAATTCTATGCTATTTTCTCAAATCAAACAAGCGAACAGAAGTGTTACCAGTTAATGCATTTTGAGTTTATGCCCTTCTTTAAACAGTGAATATAAGTATTTACCAGGGTACTTTCAGGAGCTAGTATGTGCAGGATTTCATTGGCATTTCAACATAAACGATTGATGTGGAAAGCAGTAGAAAACTCTAGAGCACATGTGTCTGCTTCTGTTGTAAATGCCTTATAGCAGTTTATGATGCTGGCTTTGTATCAGGCTCCTAGATTTTGTGAAGCTGTTGGACTAACGGCACTAGAAGGAAGCATTTTATCTTGCTGGATAGAAGCAAACATCAGAAATGTTAGTGGAACACAAGCTTCACAGCTTTCCAGAAGAACAAACTGCACTGCCTCAGCCTCAGAAACTATAAAACCAGGACTGCAATTAGTTGAGCCCCTGTCTGCTTTCTCACCATGCACAGCAATGTTTTTGGGAGGGTGGCTATAGGAGGGTAATGTACACAACATCATGGCAACAGGGCTGTTGTGCAGCATGAATTTAATTAGAGGCTATATGCAAGTGCTATTTATTTGGATATGGCTAATTTCTTTTGAAAAGGGAAAAAAGAATGACATCAGAAACCTCCTCAAAATATTTGAGTCTTGCACTGTGTGCCTGTGAGGTATCATTTTGGCAGTCAGGCTTTGAAGAAGACCAGCTTCCATGGAAAGGGGACATCGAGCAGCATAGGGTTTCAGACAGAAATGAACAACAGAGCATCTCGCTGTGTGTTCTTGATGCAACTCCTTTGGTCTTTTTGCACAGTGATCCACATTGCTTTATTGTTATGAATAACTCATCCTCAGAGACCCATGGTGACAGTGCCTCCCTTCATTGAAGGTAATGGGAAATTTGCCAGTAACCTCAATAGAGACAGGAATAAGTCATTTATTCTCTGCTGCTGAAACACATGAAAGCTTGACAAGTCTATGAATAGGTAGTTTCATCCTTTTCTTATTTTAAGGTCTATTTTCAAATATTCAGAATGTATCTTCAATGAGAAAACTGAAGAAGACTCTGTTACTTAGAATCTTGGGCACTATGAATTGTTCTCTCCTGAGGTAAACTATTTTTTCAGACAATATTCAACAGCAATAGTAGTACAAGGTACATTATTTATGTGTTTCTGAAAAGACAGTTTCCCAAGATGGTCCTTCTTTTAATGGATACCATGAAGTGAAAACCAAAATAACTTCAATCACATCTCACAATCTTACAATCTAGCTGTAACATTGAACATGATTGTTTCTTAAAGTCTTTCCTTTTGCTATGGTTAAATGTGCAGCTGGCTGATATTTTACCCTCTGTAATTAATACGGTTGGGTTATACAGAATACAGGATACAGAAGAGAGTGGAACCCAACCACAGAAATTCCTTGAGAGAACCCTTCAGAGGAATATTTAGGAATATTTGCATTGCAAGTTTAAATGAATTTTCACATTTAATAATCCTTGCAGACTTGAATTTTATGAAAGAGTAAACTTGGTTTGCAAAACTCAAAGAAGATTATTAGTTAAACAGCTTTGTTTCATTATATGACTGCTAATTTAATATTCCCTTACAAGCTTGAGAATAGACTTTTTTTGTCATTTCCTTTCAAATCATGCTTGTTTGACTTCTCTACCTTAAAAGGTACAAAAATACTTCAAAGAGCAGTTCTCTGTATGCAGAAACATTTTTTTTCTGGCAGCTATAAAGATTTGTTATATTTGGAATGTTTCACATTTATTATGTTTTTGCAGAAGGAGTTTTTTTCAAAGTTACCATACCACCTTACAGACTTATCACAAAACATGGGAGGTTGGCCAAGACCTCATGATATCATCTAATTTAACTTTCCCTGCTTAATTCAGGGTCAGTTAGAGTAGATTAGGACATATGCCTAGTTAGGGTTTGAATATTCACAAGTTCCCTGGGTAACCTCTGCTGGTATTTGGTATTTGACCACTCTCACAAGAAAAATATTTTATTATATTTAAAATGAATTTTCTGCATTTTAATTTGTGCCTGTTGCCTCTTGTCCTGTCACTGGGGAATGCTTCATCTTTTTTTACCTTTCTCCATCAGATTTTTATGTACATGATGAGATCCACCTGAGCTTTCTATTCTCCATGCTCCCTCAACCTGAGCCTCATATGAGAGAGGTTGAGTCCCTTAATTATCTTTGTGGCTCTCTGTTGGATTTTTGTTCAGTATGTCCAGTTACTTCTAGTATCAGGGAATCCAGCACTAGACCCAGCACTCCAGATGTGTCTTACCAGGGCTGAGTAGAGGGGAAGGATCCCCACTGTGACCTACTAGCAATGCTCAGCAGCCCAGAAGGCTGTTGGCCACGTTTGCCAGAGGGGCATGTTGCTGGCTTATGGACAGCTTGTTATCCAGCCGGACCATTTTTTTTTCCCAAGCTTTTTTATTTTCAAGCTTTCCATGCTTTTGTTACATATGGGTAGAGGAACATTAGAGGAGATACTGATCAGACCAAATTTTCTTTACAAATACAAATATGATTTCATTCTTACATTCTTGTGATGACAGTAACAAGCCTGAAGAGGAAATTTCATCATCTGATTCTAATTAACCTCCTTGAGTCTAATTAATTTCACCAATTTCAAATGAAATTGGTGAAAGTGAGTTGATGTGTTATTTAAAAGCTGTTTAGAGGAGAGAGGTTCTTGGAGAGTGTTGGAGAGCAAAGCAAGGAGCTAATATAGTAGGTGAGATCAAGTTACTATGTTAGAAAGAGCTAAAGTTTTTGTGGGGATTTTTGATTTTTTTTTTTTTTTGTGAGTGGTAGTTTAACAGTTTCACAAACTATGAAATACAAGCTTCTGGTAAGCAATATAAAGTACTCTTAATTTGTGTATGGGGTCTAAGTATGTTAAGAGATATAAGGACAACTGAGTAACCTGTCCTCTTTCCCAACCTAAATCTATGTTTCTAGCTGTGTCCTTGAAATTAGAGTGTTCATTTACCAACATAACCCTGGACTTTCTTGTACTTGAGGTATTTTTCTTGTCAGTATTACATGTGTATGTTCCCCCTTCCCCCAGCCAGCTCTGTGGCTCTCAGCCACTGTGAAGCCTGCTGTCTTTACAACTCGTGTATCATTGAGCTATGCAGATGCAGCAGCTGAGGCTTTCTTAGAATTGCTGCCTATGTGATTGAGCTGAAATACTGGACTTGTAGTGATTATGCAGACAAATTATGCTGGTTGATGCAGGACTCGCCAGTACAAGTGAGGTTGCAAATACCCGAAAATCTCTTTACATCCTCGTTGCAAGAACCATGTCGGCTTTAGACTCCTGCCCAAAGCAGCTGCAGTGATAGTCACATCTTTCTCTCTAGTGATCTTCAGAGTTTCTGACTGTACCTTGCAGCTGCCTTCAGCCTTTTGAGGATTAAACAGCTGGGTAAGATATGGGCATTAGACTTCTACTGAGAGCTGTGAAAGACTAACTGTTTGTAACTTCTGGTATTTAGCGGGTTTGGAATCTGCCTGAAGATAAAGCTTTGGTGTATGGGGGGAATGTTAGATTGTTTCTGTCAATATTAAAATGAACAAGCTTGTGTTAGAGTATCCACTGTGTACAGGCTTGTTTGGTAAGCTGTCAGCTACTGGTCTTCAAGAAATGCCAAAATTCCCTATAAAACATCTGTTGTTGCTTTTTATTTTTCCATAATTGTGTCAGCACTTCATAGTGAACAAAATGCCAATTTTTACTAATAGTGGAGGAGGTTTGTGTTTCACTTGTTTTAGTTACTTTCTTTCTCTGAGGATGACTTTTCTGTGTCAATCTGAATAATTTTATAGTTAACATTTAGTAACTTCTAGATTTAGGTCTTAATTTTTAGGGGAAAATCAATATATCAAAAAGCCTTAAACAACACAAAGAAAATGCATAGTTCTCTCTGTAGGCTTCCTTATGTAAATGTCTGTATTTAAAGAAAGGTATGACCTGGCTTAATCAGCAAAACTTACAAAGAGGAGTAACATCCCTGACTTGAAGTTCTTGTCTGCTGGAATGATTTCTTTGAATCCCAGGTGGTCTAGAATGGCTGCTCATTGCTATTGATTGGAGGCATTTGTTCTCTGTTGTAATATTATTCAGGCAGCTCTTATACAAACAGCTCTCATTTTTGTTCTGCCTCTTGTCTGTGACCTTAGGGTGTATTACGAAGTTGGGGGGAAAAATATTAAAAAATCATTAACATGATAAACTACCTTTTTCTTTAAGTTTAGGTGCTGACAAAACAGTATCAGTTTTCTCTGATGCTTTTTACTTCTGCTTTTATTCAGTGTCTTTAGGGGGAAAAAAAGGCAGTAGCTAGATAAGGTCATATGGGAATTTCAGCAGTCAGTGGAATCTAAACTCTACCTGTTTGGGTGGATTTTCTTCCTGTTGTTTTTGGGTAAGAAGTTTGTGTGTGTCAGGTGAGTTTTTTTTGCTTAAGATTTTACTTCAGTAGCTTTAGATGCAAGCAGTCATTCAGGAGAAGCCTTTTATCTTCAGGGTGTTTTAGCAGTTCAGTGAAAAGCAGACGTAACTGTCTAATCAGATTTTATTTTTATTATACTACTCAAGAGTAAGTGTCTTCAGCCAAGAACATCCCCTCCAATTTGCTGTGACCACGGGTGTTTCACTGTTATCTTGATCTGACAAGGGCTATCTGCACTCTTGTGTAGTACTTATTACAGCACTTGCAGAAAAGCTGATGTTTATTTTTAAGTCTTGGATCTGAGAGTGTCAGCATATTTAAGGCAAGGAACCACTTTGCTCTCACAGATGAAGGGGCTTTACTCTCACTTTGCCCACAGCACTGCCATGGCTCTATCTGACTGGGCACTCCAGGAGGAGTAACAACAGGAGGAGAAAGGAGTGAGGAGGAGGTGTGTAAAAAAGAGGAGTAGCAGAAAGCAGAAATGACCCCTCAGTGGTCAAATAGCCCTAATCCTAAAGTGCTGCAGGCACTTGCCATTCATTCAGCAATGTGTGACAGAAAAAAGTGGGTTCTAATTTAATGTTTGTGTAAGCCTCTACCCTTTACAGGGAGTTTGTGTGATCTTGAAAAAAAAACCATGGGATTTTTGTATGAAATAATGACAAGGGCTATTTAAAAAAAAAAAANGGCAAATGTTCTTCCCTAGAATAGTAATTTCTGGCATAAAGGGCTGGTGACATGACAGGAGGCCCTAATGAATTCTAAGTGCTATATTTAGAGACTGTTTTCTGGATCCAGCTAGCAGCAACACTTGACTCCTGGCCTTCTGACTTTATGCTTTTTAGACACCCTTATGTGAAATATTAATAGTGAGAAATCGGAAACTCAGTTTGAAATACTAATTCAAATAGTGTCTTTGTAAGGTAGGTTCTTTTTCATACTTAGTGTAAGATTGCAACTTTCTGAATTGTGGAGTACTTGTTTTTGAAATAATAAAATACTTAACTGCTTATTGCCAAATGGTAGGGATAAGGAAGTAATCAAGAGATGCATTAGAATGCAGGATGTTTCAGTTAAAATTTGTAATGTTTTGATGTAAACATTATGAGCTGTATGATCTTATTAATTTCAACCACCTAACAGGAAAAAAAGTGTTTTGACTAGTCACTTTTCAAAGAGCTATTCGTGAACTGTTATATTTTAAAAAGATCCATGTATTTTATAAGAATGAGATTTCATAACATTCTGGTAACTGTAACATAGAGTATTGAGCTGTTTAACTACTCTTTTCACAATGAAAGCTTGATGCAAAGCTGCAAATATTTGTAGTTTCATTGGTAAACCCAAATTAGAAAAAAGTGACAAAATCTAGGGCACCAGGGCAAACCTGCCTGTAATGGCAAGGTAACAAAGGAGTCTTAAGCAATAGCTCTTCTTGATACTTGCCTGAAATAGTCCCCCCCCACCCAGTTAGGCACAGGAAGAAAATTTCTGTCAGGCATTTCAGTCATAAAAATAGCTACTTGTTTTGTTTGTCACAATGATGATATTAGACCCTCATATAAGGGCAAACTGCTGAGCTGCTCTTTACTGAAATCTGGAAGAAAACAAAGGTTTGCAAAAAGGGTTAACTTGTGGAAATCCTCTGTGCTGTAGGACACTGGGACAGGAGCAGGTGCTGATGGTGTGTGCAGCAGGCCATGCTGGTGCCCAGGCTCATCAGCTTCTTGGAAGAAAATAAAAATGACACCTGATACTGTCTTTGAATAGTAACAAACTATAATAACAGCTCTTTATGCCAAACACAATGACAAGTTAGAGCACTCCACCAAGTTTTGCATGATCAATGTGCTGCAATGTGACAATTAAAGATCATTTGGATCAAGTGGTAACTATCATATCCAGCCAGTAGGGAGTGTTTGAGTACCAATTTGGCACATGAGCATATGGCTGGAGTCCATAATGGCTGATGCAGTGGTAGATCCCTCTGAATTTGCAGCTGTACCTCATCTGAGGATAAAGCAATTCTAGAACCATGGCCTAAAATTGTCAAAATACTTCAGATTGCCACAACAAACTGTTTAAGCATGCAAAAGTGCTGTATTTCTTTCAATTTATATTGACAATCCATTCAACAAAATTAGACTGTGCATTTTTATTTCTGTAAGATTTGTACTCCTCTAAAATGAATCCCAGCCCATTTGAAGGCTGCTCTTTGATTATCCGCAAGAAATTACTTCTACACCTACATTACACTTGTTGGTAGTGGTATCAATACATTTATATAGGCATTAATTCAGTATTATTGTAATGTATTTAATCACTTATGGATTTTAAATTTTTTTTTCTTAGCAGAATTGCAGATGAGCTTCTTTTATTGTGGGAATAATGCCTTGAAGAAAGTAGACAAATATAGTATAAAGACTTCTCTGCACAAATAGTCCAAACAATTTAATCTGAAAGCTGTACCCTAGAATAAAATTTTGTTGGTGGAGAATCCAGAGAAGAACCTCTGTGTGCCCAAACTTGGTAAAATTATTTGGGGGATAAAGAGACTCTGCTCCAGGAAAACAATACTGATCCAGAAAGTGGAGACTCACTAAATTTCACAGGTTCTACTATTTTAACTTACACACTGTTTCCAAAGTAGGAGGGAAGCGACATGTAAATGTTCTAATCCAGATGCAAAATGTCTATGTAAAATGTGTTTACCAAAATGTGTAAATGGTGCCTCTATAAAGAAAAAGAAACAGTGAGATATACTTTCACTGAAGTAACATCTTCTCTGCTCAGTTAAAACAAATACCATCAATACTAAATACAGTTAAGTGAAGATCACATGAGCAGCTCATTCTGCTGAGAATTGTACTTAGACATTCTACTATCTGAGATATTTAATTAACTCAGTTTCTGAGAAAACAGACATGATTCTAAATGTTCTTGAGTTTTCCCATCTTAAGAAATGCTTCATAAGAAGGAACCTTGTTTTAGTTCATAAATATTATACTGTTTTTTTTTAAAAAAAGTTTTGTCCACCGCTGAATTTCAAAAGATGCCACTTCGTTGAATTGCCTGCGTTGGTTTGACATCAACTTGTGTCTTTTGGAGGCTAAGCTGTCAGAGGCCTTTCTGGTTTAGCTGGTGTTTGGGCTTACGTGTTGCCATTAATTCTCTTTCATTAAGCTTTGCTACCCCTTTTAAAAGTTCAGGTGCCTCCATTTCAGTTCTGACAGGTCTGCTTACAGCCTGTTCACAAGCCAAAGGTTTGTTTAATGAAACATATGGGAGCAACCAATACTATAATTATCCAAATAATTGCACTACATATTGCCAGCATCTAAGATCAGATGGCCAGTGTGTGCTTGGATAATCAACGCTCCCTTCTCACAGGCTATTGTTGTTATAGTTAATTTTCTCTTCCTTGGAGGCCAGTGGGTGGTTTGTATAGTTGAATTGTAGCTATTCAGTTGGTGTTCTATTAATACTATTGTAAAATTTATTCTTAATCTTAAAATCTTATTTAAAACTCAGCTATCTCATTGCAAACCTCAAGTGTAATTACTATGTGGTGTTAGTTTACATTTTAATGGAAAAAGGTATACCTATTCTATTTCCTTATTTTATGGATTAAGGCATCTTATAGCAGTAGCTCTTTTTTCCTCCTAGTCATTAAAGTGGGATCTTTCTGCTAATGGGACTAAAGTCCTTTATCCTAGAGCTACTAGTTTCATTGCCCACTTGAGCAAATAAATCATTCACTTCAGGGAAGAAATTTATCAGAAGAATTTTAAGAAGGTACTTGAAAAATACTACCAAATTGCTGTTTTTTTAAATCATAGGCAAATCAACATTTTGAACAAAAAGATGCAGATTATCTGATGATGAAGTACCTTCATATCCAGGTCATCAAAGAAAGAGCGAGCACAAAATTCTCTCATAAATATTTCTATCAAAGTATAAACTTCAATGTGCTTTTATGTATGTGCATAGTACACAACACATATGCTCTGCATAAACCAAGTATTTTAAAGTAATGTGGCTCTCTACAGTGAGGGAAATCTTAGTTCTAGCTGTCAGTATAACCTTAAATCTGCCTCCAGTTATACGTGGTACTACACATTACACGTAGAAGGGAATACTGCTGTTACAGTCTACTCCAGACCTGATTTGTGCAATGATATATACATGAAAGTTATAATGAAGCCAGCTCTCTTTTGTGCCAGTGGGTTTGTTTACTTAGATATATTCTAGGCTATAAACCACTGTGATGCAGTCTGGCCAGTGATTTTGCTGGTATTTCTTCTCAGATAAAGCATCTTATGCCACAAGTGAAATGTGACTTAGTATGTTAAATACAGCTGGTAATGAGCCAGTTGAGTTCCTGTTTGTGCAATGAACCAACAAGCATTGTGGATGTGAAGCATAAAATGTTTGGTTCAGGGTAATTTTTGTTTTAACCAGATGTAAGGCCTCCATGTATGGCACTGCATTGAGGTCAAAACATCCACCTGGCATCCAGCAGCAGATCTGTAATGCAAACGGTTCTTGGAACCTGAAAGGCAGAATTTCAACCCAGCAACTACCTGGCTTTGTTTCTGGTTATACCTGTTACATGCTGCAGTTCTATAGTAATGTTTTGAAATCTGGGAAGTTATTCATGATTGCTTTGATGCCCTGGGACCTTGTCAGAAAGAGTTCTATAATTGCATGTGGTAGAGTATCATGGGGTGTCATTAAAATGGATGGTTGGTTGTCTCAGGCTCCTGGGACTCAAGCTAACAGTACAGCCTATTTAACTGACAGGCAACACTTCCCATTCAGAAATACCTTATTTGGTGATATAACCATGTACTAAAACTGAGGACTGATATTTCATACAAGCACTTGAATGTCTGTGTTACTGAGAAGAAAAATAAAGATAGCCTCTGAAAAGTACTTGGAAAGGCTTTCAAAACTGCAGTTTTGTTAAAAATTATGATAAGGTTAATAGGATATAGGATATTAATAGGATATTGGAAACATTACTAAAGTTTTCTTCTAGGAACAGGTAGGGAAATTGAGAGCTCATATGCACTTCACCTTAGAATGGGTTCTTTATCAATCATCTACCTTCTCATTTGAAAATAAACACTGAACGCAACAAGGCCAGCATTTTCTACAGGAGCTGTCATCATTGGAGAAAAAAAAAATCTAACCAGCAACAACAAATGTTCCCCCACAAGGAAAACCTCACAAAAACCCAGCCAACCAAAAAAAACCAAAACCCCAACCAAAATGTGTTAGGAAGGTTTCATTACATCTGCTGAAACAACATTTGCCCAGTTTCATTGTCTGTTTTGGAGATAAGGAGCCAGCTAACTGGAGCATGCTAGTGAGCTTGCACTGACTCTGAGTGCACAAAACGTTGTTGTTGATTGCTAAGATGAGTCATTCTTGAATGTCACCATGCAAGTATTGCAATAAGACTAAAACTGGTAAGTTAGAGAATGCAAAAACTTATAACCCTGTACAAACGAAGGGACAAATTATTCTTGCTTGGGATATATTAATATGCATGTCTGTATGCATAAATATGTATATACACAGACATCTATGTATTTATGTCTCTACATATGTGCATCTGGAATGGATGTATGGAAATATACCACTAGTGATTAAAAGAGGGAGATAGCACTTCTTTAAGATGGGTGATTTATATCTTTTTAACAGTGCTTTGACATTAAACATTCAGGTTCAGAAAACACAAAATGCCACCCCTGAACAAAGAAATACTGAAAATCCATATATTGTATCTAGTACTAATGCTCAATCCATGTTCATTATTGATCTTCTCCAAGAAATCTGCATGTGTTCAAATGCATAATGGGAAATGCAGTTAATTATTGGGCTGGTTGTCTGCTCCTCTTTCCTTACACTCCTTCTTCTGTCTCCCTCATTCAGAAAGAAAATTTACAATGAATTTTTAAATGTACATTTTATAATTTCATTCAAAGCCATTTAATTTTCTTTCATTCAAAGTTGGCTTATATTTTAACTTAAAACTTTGTTTTTCTTTACTCTTTGTCTTTGTTCTTATTTTAATTTCTTTTCCTTATAATAATTCCTGTCGTTATGCAGTTGTCTTGTAAGGAAGATGAGGAGAAATATGTCTCTGAATGTGGTACAAAATATTTTCCCATTAATTAGTTACTAAAAAAATTAGCTGTTGTTTGATAGTGAACAGTAATTGGATTCACATCAAGCTGAAGCTCCAAGGTAATTTCTAAGGAAGTGTTCTCTCCCCCAGTCCTTTTTCTCCCACGCCCTGTGATCTCTCACATATCCTAAGAGATTTACCTGGTTGGGAGCTTTGAATCCTTTTAGAAATGAAGTATAGACGTGTGTCATAACAATCTCACTCATTGAATAGTTCATAATTTTAAAAAGTGATTAAGTCAAAGACTTATTCAACATGATTTGAAGAAAATGTTTTCAAACTTGTTTCCTCTGTGTTTTTTCCCATGAGGGGAAACTTTTGCTTTGGGTAACTACGTTACCAAAGAATAGATAAGGTAAGGTATCTTTTCCAAAAGGAAAGCAAATGAAAACACTTCTTTTAATTTAAAGTACTATTGCAAGAGCTATTATGGCTTCTTCTTTTATTCACTTATTAATTATTAAGTACCTTTTATGCCACACCATATACTTACAGGACCATGTGCATTCAGAGGTCATGCATGTCATTAAATGTTCCTTTACTAATGACTTTGCTCTGACTGATACACTCTACACCATCACAAAATAATTAGTAAGGGAAATAAGAAAGTGGTTTTTTTTTCCTAAGTTGTAAAACAAAAATGAAAAAATGAAAACTTGTAAGTCTTTAAAGCAAGCAGTAAGGAAGAGCACTTTAAAGAAGAGCACTTTAAAAATCCTTATGTCCTTATAATACAAGTACTGTTTTCTGAACATCTGGCTCGTGAATTCTTTTTCAGGAATGTAACTCATTATAAACTCTGTCATGCACTGTAGATGCTATTCCATCTCTAACCAGTAACTGGCTGTTAAATCATCTTGAGTCAACTCATCTATAGGCAGTTCATCTATCTAGAATTAATAAAGGAACATTTTTCTAAGTACAATGAAACTTTCCCATAAGGGACAAGTAATTTTTCTTTGAGTTTTATTTCTTTATGGAATAGCATTTGTGCATTCAAGTGATGTGGAGGTGAAAGAGGATGACGACCCCCTTGTCTTGACATCTGCACCTTTAATTACATTCTGCCATTTGGGTGAATCTTTCTGGCTGGAAAAAACTTTCCTGCAGCAGTGATTGAATTATGGGGCCTGCAAAGATGCACATTTGTTCCAATATTTTTTTTTTTGTTTGCTTTTGATCAAACCTGAGGGTACCAAATAATGATTTATAAACATAAATTGTTTATCTGACATTCTTACCCTCCCCTGAGCACCTGGAGAGCCTTACTGTTGTGTGTACTGTGTCAGGATACCAGCCCCACTGTCATTCATACTGAAAATCCACTACTGACCTTTCACATGCTGCCTGTACTGTCCAGAGCAGGGTTACTGTGACTGTAACTCCATGTGAATGCCAACACCAGCTTAAAAGCCTTCTAATGAAACACAAATGATTTGAGTGTCTCAGTATGTGCAAACTGGTGGGAGCCTCAGTGGATTCCTCTGCCAAATTACATTTACTTAATAGCTGTGTTTTTATACCACAGGGAAGTGTGCAGCAGCTGTTCACCTGTAAAGAGGGGTGTTTTCTGCTGAATGCTGAACAGAGACATAGTGGTTTTGGGAGGCTTTTTGTTTCCTGACAGTTACGAGTTTCATACCGTGAAGTTTTTCTCTATTTCAACTTATTTCTCAGTGTGATGTTGGGGACATGGCTCAACTGTTTTGTATCAATAACACTTAATACAACAACCTAGCTGAAGTGTTTTCCTGGCCACACAGCCAGAGGATGTTCAGGAGGTTCCAGCATGCTGCTTGAGGAGGCTTATGCACTTTCTTAAGCCCTTTTCACAGTCTTATGTGTACTTGTAGAGTAGATCAGATTCAGTCATCAAGCACCTTTGCCCTTTTGAGTAAGTCCCTTTTCTACTATAGTCTCTGCTGCTGAATAATCTCCTGCAAGCTAAAAATATCCATTCTATATCAGGCTGTTTTAATCCTTTTACCGTTGCTCTGGACCTGTGTCATACCCGGGCAGTCTGGCAACTGAGAAACAACCATGGTCCAGCCCAGGATCTCAAGGTATTGATGTACTTGAGCAAAAAGGTCACTTGTAGTTCTCAATAGGCTTTGACTTAGGAATAAAATGCATCCAAGTTTTAATATAGCTTCAGGTCAAAGGGGAATCAAATTTAAACTGATCTGCCATTGTCATTAAAACTTGATCTCACACTTTAGTCATAATGTATTAGCCAGAAAAAAAGAAAGATGAAAATAACAAAGGAAATTAGACTAAGTAATTGAGACTTCCCTATGCCTTTCTTTTATTTTATGTGTTCCCTGTGCCTTTAACATAACATGTCTGCTCTACAATTTTCTTTTTGTTTTCTCTAAGTGGCAGTAGATAGTCAAGGACAATTTCCTTAAAATTAGCTGTGGAAAGTGAATGCTATCTAGTTCTAAAGAGGTAGATGTTTGTCTCTCTAATGAAAGACTGCTTTGGCTGCTCCATCTAAAAGGCCCCATTTATGGATCTCTGCAGTCACATTTTTACCTACAGATGATAGGCTAGCAAAAGCTTTTTTACAGCAGTACGTATCAGTAGAATTAAACTAAAAGCAATTCTACGAAAATAAAAACTCCAATGTTGTCATTCAGACTTGTGCATTGCTTTAGGAAAACAATGACTTGGGAATGTTGAAAGAAGCAAAGGAGAAAGAAGGCTTCCAGTTAGAAATTTCTGTATGAACAGACTCATACATGTGAAATTTCTGTATGTTATATGCAATTTTACTGTCAAAAAGCAGTAAAATGCATGTGGCAGTTTCAGGAGAGGGGAAGAAACACAACTGAAAGAACATCTTGTTATCAAATGAGATCCTCTGCTGCTCATACTTGAGGACTGCTGTGAAAGTTTTGTTAAAAGTGTTTTACTGTAATAGGCTTAAGTTTTAATTGAAAGGATGAAGAAAAAAAAAAAAGCCTATTCTGTGGAAGACAAGATACTAACTCTCCCATCATTATGTCACTCAGGAGCTAGAAAACTGTTTTCAAGCAGCATAAATTAATTGTATGCCACTGTGTGTATATGTTAGATATTCTCCTGATGTTGTATATTGTACAACAGAGGTAGCTCACCTGTTTGGCAATGGCCTGTATCCTGAAACTACAATTTTAAGTTGATCTAGGGGGAAGAAAAAAAAACCAAAAACCTTTAAAAACCACTTCTGAAATACTTTTGCAATATATTAGTGTTACCATTTTGTACTGAGTATCTCAGTAGCTGAGAACCTGATATTGTTGGCTAGAAGTTCTCCATTAATGATACAAGTAATTTCAACTGGAAACCTTTCAGCTGGCTTCTGTAATCTCTGTAGAGATGCCTGCATTGTAGAATACACCTTGAATCTTAATGTGCCCTTTACTTTCTCAGCAGTAGCACATTGCCCAAGATGCATGCTCGCTTTCTATAATAATCTGACAACATAATGCAAGCAATGTTAACAGATGATTTAGCAGTTAAATAAACTTTTTTTTTTTTTACAGTTCTGTAATATTTTGAGGGTTCATGCAGACCAGTGCAATGTTAAAATATCTGAAGCAGAATGGGCTTTGTTCTCTTTTTAGTCTGGTATTGAATCTAAATATTCTGAAAACAAAACTGAATAATCTAGAACTCTGTACAGTTTCATTTTATAGCACCCTCATCTAAATAAACTACCCCATTCTGTCTCTTATTGAGCAGTCTCTTGTAAAACGCTGATTTTAGCAGCACAATTCAGCTATTTAGGAGTTATACTGTAGGTTTAGGAAATAATATTGTGTATGATTTCTGTTTCCCACTCCTTGGCACATAAGAGCAATAAGCAGTCTTGTTTTTGATATTTTTGTAACGTGTCCTGAAGATGTTTCTGCCAGATAGTGTGTCTTATGAAATAACTGGGACACTATACAAGTTAATGTGCTCCCTCAGTACTTGTGAGCTGTAGTTGTAATAGAAATTGTTACAGATAGAACTGCTAGCACAGTGTAGAGTGACTGAATCTGTCAAACTCTACCCTGAAACTTTGTGGTATGTTAAAACTGTTGGGTTTGGAATTGGCTCTCATTTGTCTTGATGGACGTAATTCCATTTTTTTTCTCCTATAATTTGAAGTTAAAATTTTTCTCAGTCTTCTAGGGATAAAATGAAAAACCTTATGCTGGCAAGAATAGCTCTGTGCTTTTGATGGAATATTTTAGGATGCTTTTTCATTCTTGTGTCTTTTAAATTTATTTCTCCTAAAGTTTTAAAGGTGGTCAAATCAATCATTGCAACATAGTACCATTTTACTATAGTAGCATGGGGTTTGAGTTCTTATAGGGAGCATTTTAAAGGTGAAGAAAGCGCAGAATAAATGATGAAAATTTCAAAAAAGTAAGGGTTAGATAGAAAGGGTATGTGGGAGGGGAAAAGATCATGCTACAGAGATTTTCTGAAGGAAAAATGACAGGAAAAAAATGCAGTCTATCTCAGACGCTAACATAATAAAACTATAACCTTTTATCTTTGCAGTTGATGAAAAAGAAAGTCAACACGTTCCTTCCCCTACCTGCCAAGATATCACCAAGGATTCACCACTCCTGGAGCAGGGGGATCCCTAAATTTGTTGTCTTAACTGGTACAGGTTCACTTGTAATAGTCTGCTTGATGACACTAAAGCCAGGCTCCTCTTAAGTCCTATCTCTAGTACTGGAAATTTGTGGAATTCCAAGGGTCATAATCGTGGATGTGTTTGCTTGTACTGGCAAGGCAAGGCATGGTTGGTTGTTGGTAGAAGGAGCATGTTGTTAGGCCCCCATTAGTAACTGGGAAAAGTCAATACTACTTATGTGCCTTGTTCTTCCAACAGCTGCAGGTCTCCTCTCAGCTGAGGTAACACCCAGTTCATCTGTCAATCAGAATTATGACTATTGGTATTTCTAATAGTTGTTTGGATTACAAAGCTGTACATAAAACAGTAGGATTATAGTAGTTGGAGACTGCCTTCTGAGGGGAACAGAGAACCCAGTATGCCAACTGGGTAGGTTTAGATTAGATATTAAGAAATCCTTTACTATGAGAGTGGTGAGGCACTGGAACAGGTTGCCTGAAGGAGTTGTGGATACCACATCCCTGGAAGTGTTCAAGGCGAGGTTGAATGGTGCTCTGAGCAGCCTGGTTGAGTGACAGGTGTCCCTGTCAACAGCAGGGGGATTGGAACAAGCTTATCTTTAGAGTTCCTTCCAACCCAAGCCATTTTGTGATGGTTTCTTACAGTTCTGTACTTGTCAGTGTCATGGACTCATTCCTGAGTTCCCATTGGTCATCCCATTCAACAACATTTTGGGGAGTTTTGGGGACTTCTCTATACTTTCTTGTCATGGCAAGGGTTGATTTATGGTATATGTGCATCTTTATTTTATATAGTAATTTATCAATATAAGATTTGCTGATCCCTGTTTCTATGCTGCTTCTGTGTTTCCTCAACCTCATCATAGTCTGGACAGCAGAATCTGGAAGTAACCTTCTTATAGGGGTAAAAAATGAAAGTAATGTCAGGCTAAAGCAACTGTTCTCAGAATACTTTCTTATGAAATCAGGGTTGCCCTTCTATGATATAATGAATGCCAGCCTTGGCTGCAGTGTCAAAGCATTCTCCTGGTCCTGCCTAGTATGCCTGTCTTTATCCACAAAACTTGCATAAAATAACATATTTCATAAAGAGGCAGCATGAGGGAAAAGAAGATGAGCTCAAAGCTTTGGCCTGGTCCCAGAGATCTGACATCACTGGCATAAGTGAAACCTGGTGGGATGAATCCTGTCACTGGAGTGGCCTGTTGAATGTTTGCAGGCACTTTAGGAGGGGTTGGAAGGGCAGAAGAGGCAGAGGAATGGCACTGCATGTAATGGAAGGGTTAGAATGTGTGGAAGTCAGTTGTCAACTGTCAGGGGCACAGTTGAGACCCTCTGGGTAAGAGTCAAGGGGCAAAAAAGAACTGCAGATATCATATGTGTGCTAAAGGCCTCCTAGCCAGGACAATGACACTGACAAATTATCCTTTGAGGAACAAAGGGACACGTCCAAGCCAACTACCCTTGTCCTGGGACTTCAACTTGCCAGTAATCAGCTGGTAGCATCACACAGCTGGTAAAACTGGGGCCAGAAGATTCCTAAAAAACCTGGATGACAGCTTCATGGAACATGTCGTAAGGGAACTGACTTAAAAAGGTGTCCTTGATCTGCTGCTTGTTGATGGAGAGGATTTGTGAGCAAAGTGGAGATTGGTGGCTGTTTTGACCACAGCAACCATGAATGAAGTGACTGAGTTTAAAATCTCTATTGATGGGAAGAAAAATGCCAGCAAAACCTCAACTCTAGACGTGAGGAGAGGCTTTGGGCTGCTCAGGGGACTAGTGAGTAAAGTGCCTTGGGAAAATGTTTTTGCAGATGCTGGGGTCCATCACTGCTGGTCAA
Organism: Hylia prasina; assembly: GCA_013397195.1. NCBI lineage: Eukaryota > Metazoa > Chordata > Aves > Passeriformes > Sylviidae > Hylia > Hylia prasina. The sequence goes on from VYXD01003625.1 coordinate 80,729, forward strand.
TTTTTAAACATCATCTTCTAAGGGCAAAGGAGTGTCACCCAGAATTTTCTTAGCCTTCTGAGGTTTCATATTGGAGTCAGAGTTTCTCACTTTCCCATGCTTTTAACATAAAGAATTGGTTTTTTTGTAAATATGGCCAATGTTTGCATTCCTTTTGATGGGAGGAGAATGTCATTGACAGTCTGATTGACCAATGTGGTTGAGAGGTGGGAATTTCACCTTCCAATCCATTGTCACCTTGCTAAAAGTATATATTGGAAATTAATAAACAAATCTCTCTCCTTTTGGCCTCAGCGCTGCATCTCAAAGGATTCCAGGTCTCTATGTGATCATTTCGTGTCCAACTGCGTTAAAGGAGCAGGCAATTCCCAAATGTCTCAAGTCAAGCAGATGAGGCAGAAGGCTGACCAGGCTGAACAGGGGTGTTCTTGTAGAAATAAGGCAAAAAAGGGAGGTGTATGTCAATTGGAAGCATGGTCAGGTGACACTGGAAGACTAAGAGCTGCTGCTTGCCATTTTAGGGAGAAAATTCCCACAGCACAACTGGAATCAAAACTGTCCAGAAATGTTGGGGACAATAGAGTTTTTTCAAATATATTTATGGCAAAAGACCATGTAGAAATAACATTAAACTGTTACAGGATGCAGATGGTCACCTCACAAACAGGGACAGGGCAGAGGTGTTTAATATGTTCTTTGCCTCCATCTTCAACATGAATGATGGACCAAAGGGGATCTCAGTGCCCTGAACTGGAAGATCATGGCTCCAAGAATGATCAACTTGCAACTGACCCTGAAACTGTGTGGGGTTTGCTGTTGCAGCTGGATCCCTACAAATCTATGGGATCTGATGGGATTCACCTAAGGATCCTCAAGGAGCTAGCTGATGTCATTGCAAAACCTCTCTCAATAATTTCTGAGCAGTCTTGGATATCTGGAGAAATCCCAGCGGACTGGAAGCTGGTGAATGTTGTCCCTGTTTTCCAGAAGGGCAAGAAGGAGGACCCCAGAAACTACAGGCCTGTCAGTCTCACTTCATTGCCTGGCAAAGTTATGGAAAAGATTATTCTGGGAGATATTGAAAAATACCTGATAGACAATGCAGTCATTGGTCACAATCAGCACGGCTTCATGACAGGAAAGTCCTATTTGTCAAAGCTGATTTCCTTTTATGACAAGGTAACACATGAGCTGATAAAGGGAAACCTGTTGATGTAATCTTTTTGGATTTCAGTAAAGCTCAGCAGTATCCTTCTGAAGAAAATGTTCAGTGCACGGCTGGATGGATAAATACATTGTGTAATGTGTGAGCAGCTGGCTCATGGGTTGGGCACAAGGGGTTACAGTGAATGGGGTGATGTCAGACTGGGGACCTGTCACTAGTGAGTTCTGCAGGGCTCCATCTTAGAACCTGTGCTCTTCAACATCTTCATAAATGACTTGGACACAGGACTAGAAGGGATACTGAGAGAGTTTGCAGACAATGTAAAACTGGAAAGAGTTTTTGATACCTTTGAAGGCAGAGACGCCCTTCAGAGAGACTGAAACCATTTAGATGGCTGGACAGTCACCAATCATATGAAGTTCAGCAAGGGAAAGTGCCAGATTCTGCACCTGGGATGGGTAATCCTGGATGTAGAGGGGAGTGAGACTGGGGAGTGAGATTCTGGAGAGCAGAGCTGCAGAAAAGCACCTGGGGGTCCTGGTCAGTGACAAGTTGAATCTGAGGCAGCAGTGCCCTGGCAGCCAGAAGGGCCAACCCTGTCCTGGGGTGCATCAGGCACAGCATCACCAGCTGGCCAAGGGAGGGGATTATGCTGCTCTGCTCTGCACTGGGGCAGCCTCACCTCGAGTTTTGGGTGCTACAATACCAGAACACAGTCCAATCAAGGAAGCTTTTTGAGCAGTGGCTGGGGTCATTTGATTTGTTCAGCTGGGGGGAGACTGAGTGGAGATCTCATTCTGTCTTCACAAGGAGAAGTGAGAGGGCAGGTACTGATCTCTTCACCCTGACCACTGACAGGACTCATGGAAATGCCATGAAGCTGAGTCAGGGGAAGTTTAGGGTAGATATCAGGAAAAGGTGTCTACCCAGAGGGTGGTTGGGCATTGAAACAGGTTCCCCAGAGAAGTGGTCACAGCACCAAGCCTGTCTGAGTTCAAGGAACGTTTAGACAACAGTCTCAGGCACATGCTGTGAGTCTTTGTGTGTCCTTTGCAGGGCCAGGACATGGCCTCAAAGAGCCTGATGGGTCCCTTTCAACTCAGCATATTCAATGAAATTAATTTTTGAAAACCCGTATGAAGGCATTTGCATTTCTGAAATTCTTAACTAATGTATGATAACTATGTAATGATAATGGGTATATAACTGTAGTAATTCTTCAATTGCACTGGCTTTATCAACTGTAAAATGTCCTTGAGATATAGCTGATTTTTAACAAGCCACTTATAAAGACAAACAAGGCAAAGTACTGTAGCGCTATTCACATCTTATCGATGTTAATTCATGCTCTATATTTAATTTATTTTACCTAATAACTCAATACTTTAATAGTAGATTTAATTAAATTAAATTGAGATTCTATGCAAGTAAAGTAATTTTAATTCTCACTACAAAAAATTAATTAGAATAAAAATTAATATTTACTTTTGTAATTATTTATGAACATAGGCTATTTGATGAAATAATCCATGGGTATACTGGGTTCATTGATATCTTAATTCATTGCAACACCTTCCCTTCATTATGTTTCATTTGGAAATTTCAATGGACAAGCATAAGAAGCTGAGGCACCAGGAGATACATTTAGGTGTGCTCAGAAAGTCCACCATGGTAACATTCATCTTTGAGCAGCCATTGGAACTATAAATATTGTATGAGCAGTTAGACTGGCCTGCCTGCAGCTGTGTAACCACTAGTGGGTAACACCAGGAATTCTGTGTGTAACTGAGCAGAGGAAATCTTTCAAGATCAGAGTAAAGGTACAGACTATGAAACAATGTACAGGGGTTGTTTGTGTACACCTGCACGCTTCTTTTTACTATTTTTATGTTGAATTTCTGTCCTGGCGTTGGCTGGGATAGAGTTAACTCTCTTCCTAAGAGACGTTATAGTGCTGTGTTTTAGATTTAGGATAAGAATGGTGTTGATAACACAGTGTTGTTTTAGAATCATAAAATCAGTAAGGTTGGAAAAGACCTGGAAGGTCATTGAGTCCAACCTTTGACCTTTTGGGTATTGCTAAGCAGTGCTTGCACTGAGTCATGGACTTTGCTGGTGCTCACTCCACCTGTGGGGAGGCTGGGTGTGCACAAGAAGTTGGGAGGGGACACAGCCAGGACCACAGCTGGCCCAAGGGATATTCCACACTGTGTGGCATTGTGATCAGCCTATAGCAGGAAAACTGGCTGGGACCATTGCTTGGGAACTGACTGGGCATCGGGTGGGGAGTAGTGATCAATTGTATTGTGCATCACTTGTTTTTTTCTAATAATTCTAATTCTAATAATTCTAATTCTTTTATCTTTATTATTATTTTCTCCTCAGTTTCTGTCTTATTAAACTGTCTTTATCTCAGCCCATACATTTGAATTCACTTTTTTCCAATTCCCTCCCCCATCCTGATGGGGGGGAAGTGAGCAAGTGGCTGTTTGGTTTTTATCGACCTAGTGGGTTAAACCACATTTTCACAGGTGTGTGAATTACTCTGAGAGTAACTAGATAGAACTTTTTTTATGGTCTCCGTGTACCACATAGGATATTAACATATAGTAATTTGACATATTTAGATAACGAAAAATATTAAACAGATATTATTGTTAATAATAAATTTTATATAGTTATGTAAATAATATATATTCCATAATATATTTTATATAAACTTTAAACTTATTTTATAAAAGTTATTAACTATTTCTCAAGTTTGAAGAAAAGCCCTAGGGATTTAAAATATGTGATACTTTCAAGATTTTTCAGATAATGTCTCTGAATTTGCATTATTCTGTACTGATCACTGCAGCAAATATTTAGGCACTTTCTTCTGGACTTGTTAGCAGACTTCAGATTAAATTATCAGTTTAGGTTAATGAAACCACTGACTTTGTCAGTAAACTGGTTTCTTAACTGGTATATTTTTATCAAGACATGACTGAGTGTGATTTACTGAACAAACTAAAAGGATTCATTATGCTCTTCTCCCCATATAATGAGTTTCTGTAAAGTAGATTATGTATGCTGATTGCTACTCTTGCTGAAAAATTTGTGTCCTGTGGCTTTGCATAAAAGTGCGACCAAGGAGAGCTCAAAGGGGAGAGCTGCTAATGCTCTGAAACGTAATAAAAATTTCAATAGTCATCTGAAATTGAGGAAAAAAAAAATCACTAATTCTCAGTCATTACAAGCACCAAGACCTTTTGTTTTATGCATAAACTGGTGTTATGTTATTAATATCAGTATTCTTGCTATATATTTATTTGACTTTCTGCCTAATTTATTTCTCAAAATCGTCTTACAGTAATCTCAAAACCTGGATATTTTGAAGGCTTGAAAAATATTAAACTAGCTGAAGTACTTACAGCAAATAATGGAAGGTCTGATCGTTTTCATTAGTAGCTGTCTCAATACTTCATCTGTGATTCTTTTAGACTGTGAATTGTACACATCAAGTAGAGTGCTCTAATTTAATCAATGGGCACATTGAACTCTATCTCAGTGTTCATAAGTCTTGTGCAAATTGAGGAGTAAAAATGTTTTTGGTGCTTATAATTGAAAGAGAACTAATGTACACAAAGGAAAGATAGCAGGTGCCACTTTTTAAAATGGAAGTACTAGAGAATCAATTTACTTCAGACATTTGTGTATACACTCTGAACTTGTTGCTTTAATTTCATAAATGTTATAAATAACAAATGCAGTTTCTACATCTCCCAGTGGAATGTAAATAGCAACTGTTGTTTACATATTTGCTGCCTGGAGACTCAACATGTAGCTACAGAAAGAAAAATCACTGCTGAATAATATCCATCATATGGTGAGAGTTCTCCTTTCTAATGTAAGCTTTATGCACAGACTATTTATGTCTTCCAGATTCAGAGTGAATGAAAAATCTTGCTATTACAGAAAGGTTGAACTGCTTGCTTTCTGGAATAAGCATTCACCAAAGCAAACCTGGAAGTGTAGATCTGCTTATCAATGGAAATGGCAACATCTTTGCTGGCTTTTGAATTGTATGAATGTTTGAATCCTATTGCACAAAACTAAATGACTGATTATTACCACCTCTGCTGATACACGCACACACGTTCTCTCTCTCTCCGTCCCCCCTCTGATTTTATGTGGTGGTGTACTGTGAATATTGTGTGTACAAAGAAAGCTAAATTTGATTTATTTAAAAAAACATATTACCCACAAGGGTGCAATATCATCTGTGTTGTCCAAGTTTGCACAGCTATATAGGGCTGGTAAATGTCTGTATAAGAAGAGAGACTGGAGGTAGAGAACCTGTGAATTACTGCCCTAAATATTGCTGTTTTATTTGAGTAAATAACAAAAAGAAGTTGGAGTGGGAGGCAGCAAATATTCTGGGACAAGCTTTGAGTATGGCCTTCCTGTTTTTAGTCAAAAAGCCTTTACAATTTGGTTTTAACTGAAGGAATTCCATCTATAACATAAAAATCCTGATCCCCAAAACTATAACAAAAAAACTCACAGCAAAAGGAACCAAACAAAAAACCCAAGCTTTTAAAATCAGTAAACAAAAATCTTTTAGTCCGTTCATGAGATTAAATATAAATTATGTAGTCAGTGTTCTAAGCTTGAAATATGTTGTGTATAAACTCTTAGTGTAAGGCTTTTCTCTTGAGTTGATGAATTTGTTCTTTTCTTAAAAAAAAAAAAAACACCAAAAAAACCCAAGTAATTTTTCCAATTAATTTTCAGGGATTGTTTGTAAATATCAAGATGATGGATTTATGTGAATGAACTCATGAATATTCCAAGTATGAAACATTCTATCCTCTACAGCATTTGAACTTGTTTGACTTGTGGATATCAATGTAGTCTATTGGGAAAACACTCTTCTGTGACGTGTTTTCATAACTAGCTTTCACGGGAGCTGCTTTTCATACTTGTTCTTGTCTAACTATTTAAATACAGTTGTGCAGAGGCAGCCAATAAAGCTTTCAAACAATAATGCATAAATCGTTTTTTGCATTCATTAACGTTTGCAAAACATTCACTAACATAATGCAAAATACTTAAAGAAGTCATATCTTTATCTAAATCCTCCTTGCAATCAGTAGTAAAGACTCCACAGCATTTCCAGGAGGTCTGTTTATGTTGGATAGATGGATTTCTTCAATGTTTAGTCCTCCTAAGTCCATTTTACCTGATGCTTTAGCATGGAATGGATTTTCTTTTAGTCTTTCAGTTCTAAGCAAGTATCTCTGCACATTTCTGTGATGTTCCAATAGCATCCTCTCAATAATGTACCCTTTGTGAGGAACACACCCTAAAAATTGTATATGGATAGGAGATGAGATATATATATCCCATTTCCTGGTTGTGATTAACAAGGAGTGTCTCAGTTCAGTGGGTGTGGCTGGTATAATTGATACAGACTTTCCCTTTCTACACTCTTAACTCAGCAGTGGAAAAAATAACTACAGATAGATACGCTTAGTACGCTTGCCACATGCAAGCAGACTTCTTTCAGAATGAATGCTTTAAGATCAATTGGAAACTGGCCATCCTCATCCATAAACACCTCCGACTTTGAGGGGAGATGAGTAGCAAAGGGGTGAACAGTGGTGGGAAAAGCCAGCAAGGCAAACCTTAGTATAAAGAAGCTGTCAAGGTGAATGAGTTGCTCTTTGCAACATTGGCTGAATAAGAGGCATGAACTGAAAACTGATGAAAAGCTGACCATAGTATCTAAATTAGGTTTAGGAAAAACTTAGAATATGAAGATGAATCATGTTTATTTAAGATGTGATCTTTAGGAACTAGTGGGCAGAGGGAATCACTGTTACTTGAAAGCTATTGATGTACAGATTGATGTACAAAATAAGTATTTCTTTCATGTTGTCATCTAGTGGTTATTGGAATGGAAAGAGACAAATGCTGTGATCAGCAATTGAAATAGTAGAGATTTTTCATTTAAGTTTGATTTTGACTCCTACTAGGATTGAGCTGACTGTTTCCTATTGCAATACTAGACCCACAGTTCCTGTTGTATTAAAGTGAAAAATGATGCTGGGAGGGGATGGGAAGAGAAACTGAAAAAATGGTGAATTTATGTATTATCATTTGTGTGTTACTCGTAATTATTTAAAATAAATAACAAAGCAAGGCAGAGCAGTAGGAAGAGTGAAGGGTAGGGGGAATGTAAATATAAAGCATAATAGGAACAGATATCTATACAATTATATTGCAGGTGTCAGTGAGAACACTACTTAGATAAAAGATCTTCCTCAGTTTTGTTGTGCTAAACATGAAATAGAATTTTTCATTGCTGATACTGTGTACTCATCAATTCTACATTCCATCTGCAGTGTTCTTCCACTAAAAAGGAGCTCGTTTATGGCTTGTATGTTTACTTTTGTGTCTATTTGGTAGTAAGTGGAAATAAAAGCTTTGACATGTTTCATATATAACACTAAATAGAAAGCTTCGAAATGCAAAACCAATCATAGCTCATTAAAAAAAAAAAATCACCCACTCAAAAAATCATCCAAAGAAACAAAAAAACCAACCAAAAACTAAAGAAATTGGATGTTTGAGAGGCTCGGGTGAAATGTGACTAGTGAAAGCTTGTCAAAAGATGGAAGAAAGTGCATTCTGGGCCTTTGAACTATAGAAATAGAAAACAGGAGCTAGAAGCAAAGGGTTTTTTCTAAACACCAGCCTTACTTGCAGTGGACTCCCCTGGTAAAAACATTAGCTTCTGCTCTGAGTAACAGATGCACAGAGGGAGCTTTACATCCTAAAGTAGATCTACATGAGTAGCAGTTTTCCCATCCCTTAAATTTTTTCAGCTTTGTAAAACTTCAGTTGGATTCCGATGTGAAGCCCTTTAAATGTTTTGCATATAAGATATCTTAGATTACATTTTGTTAAATATCTTGGTGACAGTCAACACACATTCAAGACTGAGGAGAAAAAAGAAAAGAAATACTTGTTAGTTTATTGAGATCAAGGAATTGGACTCAGTCTTCCCTATACTATGAAATTTTTATCATGAACAGTCTTTTACTGAATGTCTGCTTATGATTTTGTGACATTTGGACATTGTAACAGAGCAAAGCCCAGTGTATTCCACATTACTTGAACATTAACAAGGGATGGAGTTTAGGCACAAATATGATTTTTCTATGATTTCCACAGTCTAGACAAAATGGCTGCAGAGGGATATGAATATGATCAGAAATCTCCTATGCAAAGAAACAAACTTGTCCAGTAGGATCTTCACTGGACACGGTTCCTTTTCTTGGAAAAGCTTTAGAATGATGAATGGCTATTCTTTACATTTTTTCTACAAATTTGCTAATAAACATCACAGTATATGACACTCATGTCCATGACTGTAAATCCTCTGAAAGACAGGCATAATTAACGAAGACATTATCTTTCCTTGTCTCTGATCATTATTTCTTATTTCATTAAATGTCTGTTATGGGAGAGGTCAGCTAGATAGTAAAGATATATGAATAGATTCTAAAGAACAGCCAGTTAATCAAATGAATATTTGGTAGAAGAGGTAAAATATGTCAAATGATCCAACTACTGACAGATAAAGAGTTCTATTAGGAGTACACCTGAAATTTCCTACATTTTGAATGAAGCTTAGGAAAAGTTACTTTAGGTGAAGCTATCAAGGTGACTCAATAGGTGACAATTTTTTTTGTCAAAGATTTATTTGAGCCTTGTGATCACATATGTTAATAATTGTAGGTCTAGTTTTCCACTTGGGCCTCACCTGTGTGTCTCACCAGTAATTTATAAACATGATTATGAAAGGAACGACTTTTCAAATTTGTACCTGATGAACTCAATACCTAATGACATTTTTAATGTAATCAGAATACACAATGACTGAGTTGTTTGGTCCTTGCTGGTCATTGTGATGGTACTTAATGAATTTTTTTTTATTAGAATGTATTAGTTCATGAGGGACCATTGTTTCTTGTCTCTGTGTCTCCTGCAAGGATTTAATATATTGAAGATAAATAACGCCAAGAATAAGATAATGTACTATTAGTACTAAAGGCAACTGTAAGATAATGCCATTAGTTATAAAACAGGCTTTCTTCCATTATTTTCAGTATTTTTCAACAGTGGTTAAATACTTGCTACATGAGATGACTATGGAAGAAATATGCTTAGATTCTGCAAAGAGATAAGCAGCTGATGGAACTTCTGAAGTTTTTTGGCTTTTTTTTTTCCTTCCTTGAAGCAGCATATTTTCCTCTGGTCAGAATGAGACAAATCACTCTGTTTTACTTGTAGTTCCACACTGAACGACCTTTGAGTTGATCACTAACAACTTCATTTCTTCTAGCCTGTAAAATAAAACAGTATTCCTGTGAAGTCCTCCAAAAAATGTTTTAGTAACACACTTCATATTCTTTCCACACATATGAGACAGTGGTTTGGTGGCTCAGAATGACACATTGCAGTGTTTCAGTATATTAATTCAAGCTTCGATGAAATATTGGTGCTAATACAGACTTAAATGAGCCAGTAGCTTTTTTCCCACTATGCCTAGAATGCTGCAGATATAGCCAGTAGAACTGCAAGTATATTGTAGCATTCATTTCAGGGCAGTTTGTTGGCTTAATAGCATATTGTTTATGTGTGTCCATATCAGTTGAAGTCTTATTCCTGTGCAGCAGAGGAACATGCCATTCAAGGTGCCCTAAACTGGGGGAAATGGCCACATAAACAGCCAGTGCCACATCAGACTGGGTTGATTGCTCATGGGGTTCTGCAAGGCTCCATATTCAGCCCAGTTCTCCTCAACATCTTCATACAGGCTCAAGTGTCACGTTCTGCACCTGGGACAGGACAACGCTGGTTGTGTGTATAGATCAGGAAATGAGATGCTGTAGAGCAGAGCTGAGGAAAGGCACCTGGGGGTCCTGGTCCATGACAAGTTGAACACGAGCCAGCAGTGCCCTGCCAGCCAGGAGGGCCAACCCTGTCCTGGGGGGCACCAGGCACAGCATCACCAGCCAGGTAAGGGAGGGGATTATCCTGCTCTGCTCTGAGCTGGGGCAGCCTCACCTCCAGTGCTGGGGGCAGGTTTGGGTTCCACAATATCAGAGACTATCCCAAGGAGGACCACAGAGATGGGGAAGGGTTTGGAGTGGAAGCCATATGAGGAGCAGTTAAGGTCACTTGGTCTGTTCAAACTGGAGGAGACTGAGGGGAGACCTCATTACAATCTTCCTTGTGAGGGGAAGAGGAGGGGCAGGTACTGATCTCTTCATTCTTGTGACCAGTGGCAGGACTCATGGAAATGGCATGAAGCTGAGGGAGGGGATGTTTTGAAAAGGTTCTTCACCCAGAGGGTGTTTGGGCACTGTAACAGTCTCCCCAGGGAAGTGGTCACAGCACTAAACCTTCCAAATGCTCTCCAGAAGCATTTGGAAAATGCTTTCAGGCACATGGTATCATTTCTAGGGGTGTCCTGCTCAGGGCTGGTATTGGACTCAATGATCCATATGGGTCTCTTCCAACTCAACCTATTCTATGATTTTATGATGACTGAACTCATAGATGCATGTAGCTAATCCAAACCAGAGCTCCATAGCCCAAGTTATTCAGGGCATGAGTAATCAGCATATTTCTCTTAGTTTAGTGTTTGACTTCTTCTAAGGTACATGCATTGTCATCCAGAAATCTTGCAGGTGAATATCTTTGGATATGAATCAGCATATCTAAGCAAATTTATTTTAACCTTGATTGTTGCTTAGCTAATCTTGCTTTTCTTAATATTTCTCCAATTAAAAAAATAGAATATATTTTTCTCAGAAAGCCTTGTTCCTATACAAATTACCAGATGATGAGTATAATTATGTTATCATATCCATAGGAGCAAAATAAAAGTCATTCTGGAAATAAGAACAACAAACAACTTGAGGAAATACTGATGGAACTTGCTGTAAGGGAAGCAACACGAGTGTAATTGAATCCTTTAGTGTGAGCATGGGCACTAGTTTTATAGTAGAAAAAGTATACAGAACATCATATTTCTGTGTCAACTTCCTGAAAATACTGATAAATCATCCTCTTGAGATTCATGGCTTCTTAGATAGAATAGTACACTTTCACACATGAGATGCACTTAATATTAGCCAACACCTTGGAAGACAGAGAGCTCTGAGCTGCCAGCATTTTTCACTGTTCTTGTCTGATCTAGTCGTGGATCTGTGTGTGAGCCATGTTAGCCAAATATTCTCTGGTCTTGCTGTTAAGGTTAAAAGACTGCAGTCTGTTACCAATATCAGTGTTCTGATGTAGGTAACAGAGTAAATCTTAACATCAAAAAGACTCTTCTTTGTGCTCCCCTCCAAATAACCCATGGAAAATAATAGCAGTGTGCTACTACATTGTAGCAGGGGCTTTGGAGGAATTTTAGGATTATACACAGCTGCTGAGCACCACTATTCCTGGCACTAAGTGAAAGTAGATGTTCATTTGCAACCAGGGTAAACTGGTTGTGCTGTGACAGCTGCAAAAGAAAGCAAGATGCAGCAAAATATCTGGTGCTGTGAAAACCCTTGAGGTTTTTTTTTAGGCATTGAAGTAGGACATGTGATGTGTTGTTCTCAGAATGGCAAAACCAAAAAGCACTCTTGGCTGCACTCAAACTCACCATGTCCAAGTATACTCCCTCTTTTTGATCCTTAATATTTGTTCCTGTAGTCCTGCATATAAACAGGCAGTATAGACAAGGGAAACAGGAAAAGAGGGGAATGACTTAACCACTAAAGGGCAATCGTTATTTCTCAGGGCAGAATATGGACAGGAGTTCTGATAAAAAAAAGAAGTTCTTTAATTAAAACTATTTGTTAAATAGCTTATCTGTATATAAGAAAATATTTTTTTAAGTGCTGAAATGACTGTGTGCTAATCAGAGTGTTTATTAATAAAATGCATAAAAATGTAACATATCTCTGGCAGAGACTACTGCAGGGTCCCGACATGAGTAACACCATATTAAGAAGCTTCAGACAAGTTCAGAAACATTTTACAGCCTCGTAACAAACTCAGTTGCTGGTTGTATGTTTTGTTGAGTTAATAGGTCTGATATTTGAACTGAGGCTGAACTTTGATGAAGCGAGGCACTGAAACTGCAGTGTGTCTGTGATGAAGAAGCACTTTTTGTAAATGACATGGAAATACACAAACACTGACAACAAATATTTAAGTAAAAAAATGCATTGAACTTCTCCCTTTCTGTGCCCATCCTTGAAACAATTTGACTTCCTGTAATATGTCTTTTTTAAGAAAGGCTAATTTTGAAACGTTGTCAGGGCAGTTTTCTGGGGTAGCTCTGCATCTTCAGCTTGGAGACAAGTTTAATCTTCAGTAATCTGTGCTTAACAAAGACAGCACCTGAGAGCAATCAGACATTCTCAGTGGTTGTCTAAATATATTTGACCAGAGATGAAAGATCTAGTGAACTAGATCTCTAAGAAACCTGTAAATGTTGGCTTCGAGCAAGTTACTTGGATGTTGATGTTAATGCAGGCAGCTGCTGAAGGAAGCTGATGCCAGGTGGACTCTTTTGCTCCAAGGAGTAGTAGGATGATCAGGATTTCCTACTGTGCTGGGCAGTCTTGGGAGGGAGCAGGGAAAAGTGGGCTGTAAATAGAGGACTTCAACATATCTGAGGCCAGACTGACAATGAGCCATACTAATAGATATAACTTATATTCTGCTTGATCTAATTGCATGCTCATCTCTTGGGTCTTTAGCAGTTACTCAATAGATATTTGCAGGGACTTTGAATAGTATGAGTTTTTTTCAGTTTCTTCATTCTGTAGTCCACCACTAATTTGTAATCTCTGGATAAGACAGCTTCACAGTTCAAGGTTAATGCATTAATTTTCTGAATAGATAAAAAGTAATCAAACACATTTTTATTTGAAAAGTAGTCTAGAGTCTGTCGTACAAGAAGAAAACTTTTCAGAAGCCTAAAGACTTGGTTACAGTTTCTACATATGGGATTTAAGGGCTTGCAAAACTGTAATTTTTGATCTTTGTAACAAATAAAAATTAAAAGTATTGCATTTGACAAGAAATAAAATTAAATTAATCAAATTAGTGACATGAGTTCTATACTTGCCAATCTGGGTTGCCTCATGGCTACAATTTTGTTAATCAGTCAGTTGGTTATAGGCAATGTTTTCTTGAAGGAAAATGGGGCAATCAATTGCTCTCCTGCTATGAGCTCCATTTTTTCCTGCCTAAAACCATTCTATTATGGAATTGTGTGCCATTCTATTATAGAATAGCAGTGCTATGACAGAGGAAAACTTCAAAGTCCTGCTGCTAGTGGAAGGGGATAGAAAGGAACGAGGGAGAATTGTGTTTTATGACTGAAATGACAGCCAGTGTCTGAGGTGAGAATGACAAGGAGCAGTGGGTGTGTATGGAATCTTCTGGTATGACTCAGAGTGCCCTCATGGGCATGTGGTTATGAACTCTGTGATATTTCAGAAATTTCTGCATGTCTATACTTTGGAAAGTAATATCTTGTAACAGCTCCAGAAATTCTTTTAAAGAAATGAGGTGTCCTTAAAACTCTACAGCATGTGTCGAATTTTGATGCTACTGCATTTGATTGTCTACTCTATCATTGTCCAGACATTGTGCATAAGTATTCAAAATAGTCAATGTTGGGTGTTAAACACAATTCATATTTCATCGTACTTTGTTTTGCATTTACTTTAAATTTATATAAATAACCTCACAAAATGGCAGAAATTATAAACTAGGCTTTGAATTCTTGTGTTTGCTCTAAGGAAGTAGTGGAATTTTGGTTGTCAGTGAAAACACTCTACAGCCATTTTCTCCTATGGGAAAATTAGCAATGTATTCATTCTTACTTATTAGAGTGTTTGAAGAAGTGTTAATGGTGATCATTGCAGCTGTAATACACCCACCCAAAATACCACTGCCCCACACAAAAAAAAAAGAAAAAATCAGATGACTTGACCATTAAAATAGGGAAATAAAAATAATGCGCTGACCTAAAAAGAGACATATAACTTCACCTTTTTTCTTTTTAAAATACTGCTTCTTATTTCATGGAGGAGGGAGTGAAGAACAAATAAAGATCCCCATAGGCTGTCAACTCCTTAGCTTAGAGTTAAAACCAGCATAATACAAATGAATAAGAAATGTCTTTTGTTGTTGATCCAGGCAGGGGAGAAAAAACCTCCCATGAAACTTTAAGCCTTGTAGCTGTACTCAGTTTAGATGTAGATGGTGTCTCTAATGAACATTCTAATCATTAGAGATTTTTCTTTTCACGAATATGCTTTACTTCTAGGAGAAAACATTTGCATGACTGAATTTGGGTTTCTACAGACTGTTTTTCGTACAGATGAGATGAAATTATTCATCATGGGAAATATTGGCAATTTTTTTGTTTTTCTTATCTAATCATTCTCACAAATTCTTGTTTCTATAAACACTCTGGTACAATGATGTATTTAGCTGGCATCTCTGTCTTGAGAAAGTCCCTTACAGTTGGGACAGGTCAGTCCTCTGGCAATTCCAGGTTGCAGTTCTGAGTTCAGATATGACATATCATGTACCCTTCTGATGTGGGAAGCGGGCAGCAGGTGATATTTAAAATGTCAGGTACCTGGTTTTCATCATCTAGGATCTTGGAACAGGGTACTCAAGCCCTCCTAAGGAAGATGAGGCCCAGCTCAAACTGCCTTCCCTCCCTGGAGGAGTGCATTGTGCCCCCCTGCTGGAGAAATCCAGGTCCCAGCTGGAAAAGTTGCTGTTCAACTCGCTTGCATTTTCTTGCCATTTATAAGGAAGTGGAGTATGTTGGATCTGATAACAGTTAAATGTGTGTATTTCTTAACTCAAGTACCTCTCTAAGTTTAGTCCATATACAAACATTAA
The DNA here is from genome assembly GCA_013397195.1 of Hylia prasina. Taxonomy (NCBI): domain Eukaryota; kingdom Metazoa; phylum Chordata; class Aves; order Passeriformes; family Sylviidae; genus Hylia; species Hylia prasina. Next base: position 95,883 of record VYXD01003625.1, read on the forward strand.
TTAACTACCATTGACATGCTTATTTTTTCTCCAGGCATTTGAAAAATTACCATCTGCACTATTTGATACTGTCAAAACTGGACACTTTTGGTAGTGTGTAATATATATTATATGGAATCCCTACTGTATCAAGTACTGAAAAAAAATCGGAAAGTAAAATTGCTTATCAACCTATTCAGAGTACAAAAATGATGCCTACTTATACTGAGAGAAGAATGAGATGTTTCTAAGGAAAGCTGCTGTTCTAAGCAGAAAAGAGACATACACAATTTGTTAATCCATCTTGCAGCTTGACACACAAGATAGTTTTCTTTTCAACAAAAAATACAGCAAAAAAGAAAATAAGGTTTAAATTATTCAAAATCAAGCATGAAACTGTACATTAATCTCTTAAATGTATAAGTTTCAAGTACATTTGCCATTCTAAGGAACCATGGTGCATCTTTATATTTATTAAAATTTATTTCTGTCAAAATAGGAAATCATTTTGACAGAAGTTGAAGAAACAATATCTAATTTTTTTTCATATAAAGTTCTAGCAGACTCTTTACTAGATTGATTCCTATTAGAAGATGGATGCTTCATGTTTAAGATCCTTACAGTCTTCCTTTTCTAACAGGAGTAACATAAAATGGCATTCATACATTTTACCTGAAATTACTTGAAGATCAAAGAGGTATGTAAAAGATTTTCCCATTAAGGACACGAAACTCATTAAAGAGCTATAAGTAGATCTGGAACAGAATATAGTAAGGGAATATAGTATCATCTTGTGAGAAGGCTAATAAATACTTCTCAAGGCTACTCAACAGATTACTATTTTTTCTTGACATTTATCAGCTTAATAAAGGCTTCTTTGATCAGAAGTTTTCTAGATAGAGACGAAGAGTGTTGACCTTATTTTTCTAAGGTTTTGAGGATCCTCACATGGGATCTGACAGTAAATATATTTGAAGAGTGGAATCATATACCTTGTTCTGCATCTTATTATTGCTCTCAAAAGCAGCAGTGCTTGAGCAAATTAGAGAAGATAATTAATTGCTTAGGCAGTGTTTACTTTCCAAAGTTTAGAAGCCCTTTTTGTTATCAAAGATGATTTTTAAAATAATTTTATCGAAGTATAACATAATGGTACAAACTCCATCACTCTTAACAGGAAACATCTACCTGAGTACCCCCAGAAAATCTCACAGCCCTATTGACTGTGCCAGATGTATTCTAAGTGTGATTCAGGAATTGCTTTTTGTGTTCTAATGTAAGCTGGGGATATGTCCCCAGTATGCAAATTCTTTCTGCAGTTCTGAGGAATGATTACCTGCCCTAGCAAGCTCTCCATGTTTCTGTGCTGGAGTGAAAAGAAATTTAGTAAAAAGAATAGTACACATGGGATCACCACATCTGCACTGTTGAGGTTCAAATTGTGGGTTTTTTTTGTTTTGGCTTGATTTTGGTTGGTTGGTTTGGGGGGTTTTAGTCTTGTTTTTTTCAGAGACACTTGTGAACTAGCTAATTCTATAGTATAGTACTGGCTAATCTATCACAGGTGAAGGACTTTCTGTCTTTGAACTCAATAAAGTTCATGTTTTCCCACTCTCTTCCTTGTTTCTTGTCCTTGACTGCTTGAGTCAATAAGTTCGATAAGGCAAAGAGAGGGAGGAGGCGTTGGTGACAGGCCTGATGTTTCCCCCTCTCACTGTCAAGTGTAGGAAAACTAGTAATGAAAGCTGACAGAAACTTAAACCCTCTCTCTTTAGCCTTTCAGAAGCTTTTCATTTATTCCCTAAAATATATCCTACTATCCAAACTCCTTTCTCTTGTCCCTTCAATGAAATGCTGCCTTGTAATCTGTACCACAAAACCCCTTGCATCTCTTATGGAGTCAGTCATTGGTAGATACAAAACTCATTTGAGAATGTCACTGTTGTTTAATTTCACAGATAATTTGCTGTGTTTGCGAAGTCAAATCAGTCTAAAACTTGGATTTTTCAATAACAACTGATATTTGAAGGAAATTTAATTCAGATTCTTAAAAAATAGGGGTAAAACTCCTGAATTTGCACACAAGCCTAATATCTAATTCCGAATTAAGAATATCAAATGATTCCTTATTTCTTTTAAAACATGTTGTCTTTCATATTTATCTTTCTGTTTATCAGTAAATATTTTTCCTTTCAATTGCCATTTCACAATCATATTTTCTCTTTGCCACCATTCCTTATAAGATAAAGATACAAGGAATGAGCTTCTCCTTTTTGTTTTAGTTCAGGGTTCTAAGATTTTGTTTTGCCTCATATCTCAGAGAACTATATATTTTGACAACAAAGGAATCAACACAGAAGAATACATAGGACGCACATTATGAATATGAATTTGAATAAAGCTGAATTTATGCCACAGGAAGCATAAATTCAGATTCTCTGCAAGCTCCTTAGGTTCAATCTCTCACATCAATGTTGTTTATGTTCTCAGCTTTAGAATCTTCCTTAATGAAAACCAGTCTCTTGATTTCTCTGATTGGAAACATAATCAAGAAGAGGATCTGGCCACCATACACATTAAACTTAGTTTGATTTCCTATTCAATAGCAACCACTGAATTTCTGCCACCAGCCAATATCTCTACTCTTATTATAAGCAAAGGGAATCAATCAATTATTACTTTTGTGTTAAAGATAAATCAAAAGCTGCTATTTGCTTTACACCTTTGACAAATCTTTGGATGATGCCTCACTGCTTCAGTTTATTGTCCTGTATTACTTCCAGAGTTTTTTTCTTGTTTCTAACAATAATACAGTGTTTTATTCCTCTGCACACTTAAAATTTTTTCTCCTCATGTGATCCTTCCACGTAAGATGATGAAAACATTCAGTAATTTTTCAAATCACTATAAAAATCTGAGAGCATGCTCTTCACAGGTGTTTGCTTCTTTGTGATTGCATTACTTTACATCTTTCTCTTTTCTGTACCTGTCTGAGGTAGTTTCACCCACAGTAATGTCACACAAATCTATTTGCTTTGAGAATGTGGCATTCTATTACTGAATTATTCTCTTGCTACTTTAAGGTAAAATGTAAACTATTGGTTTGATTTATTTTGGAGTGCACATTAGAAAATTTTGAAGAAAATCCAACAGGTTTTATTACCTGTCCTCTTTTAATTTCCACTTAAGTCCCTTTCTTATGTCACTTTCAATTATAATCTTAGATGTAGTTTCTGTGAAGAAAAGATCAAATTTTATATTCACTGAGTCTTTTCAATTATTGTTTTCTCCCTAGTTCATATCCCTTTGTTCAATATTTTCCGTTTTGCATTTGCAAAGAAATAGTTCTTAATTACATTTTTAGAAAGCTTTTCTTTTGTCAGATTTCTCAAGTCTTAGACAATATAGAAATGTAGGTGTTTGATGTCTTTAATTGGTTTCCAAATGATTGCTATTATTGTAATCAGCTGAATGACTAATCTTCATTCCACTTGACAAATCTAAACAATCCACCTAATTGCTCCAATTCTAACTGATTTCTAAGCAAGGTAAGATGGATACATATTTTGTAGACAAACACTTATCAAGTAAATCAATCCAGATCGTAGCAACTTATGAAGTTTCCTACAATACCTGTTATTATTATTGTCCTCTTGTATTTTCACATTTCATGCTAATTTGAATGATGAAAAACAAGATTTAAAAAAACTTTCATGGAACTTTTAACTGTTTGTTCTTTGTAGATTGAGAGAAATATTTATGATCATGCCTACTTAAACAGTGCTAGTAGCTACCATGTTACTCAAAACAATGTAAAGGAATTTATAGTGGAAAGATTTTCCAGTGGATAGAAAAGTATCCAGCTCATTACCTAGTATAAGTTGCAAGTGCATAGCTCCCTGGTCTTATTATTTTTTCATCCCATGAAACCAAGCTTACTGAACAAAATACCCACAGCTCCACATATATAACTGAGAATGTGTAAATGTATTGATCATGCTGCAGATGGAATTCATAAAAAATCTGTTGCATCAACTTGATAATTATCTTGCAACTATTTTGAGATGTGTTGAATGAGCTTGCAAATTATGCTAATTTAAAAAAAAGAACATGAATACCTTTACCATGAAGGATTAATTGAATCCATAGGGAAACTGTCATTTCACAATCTCTTCTCTCTTAATTTATATATATATATATTCCACCTGATATGAAATGAGCAACTGTACAGACAAGATGGCAGTAATTGCTGCTGTATTACCTAATTATGAGGTGAGTCATTTTCTGCTTTAGTAAGATCCTAACTTGTCTGGAAGAGGGATCTGTGCAAATAATACTATTCTGAGAACTTGTAAAATGATCATTTTGCATGTTTACACTTAGTGATAGATGTTTTAAAGTCCTCCAAGAATACTGTGGGGGACATGACACTTCATATACTTTTTCTATTGAAGAAGAAACAAAATACAAACTTCCTGATTCTGCCAGAAAAGGTGTTATTTAAAAGATGTCATCTCAAGTCAAAGCAGTCAGGAGATTTGCTGGTATTGTAGATTATTAATTTTATTTCTCTTTTTTTGGCAACAGATGAAAAAATTATATTTTTCTCTTTTTTTCCTCTTTTTTTTTAATTAAGTCAAGCAGTTTTTCAATAGAAATTTCCATTAAATTTTTCAAAAGGCATTTAAAGGTGTAGAAATGGTACCTAGTGGTAGGTCCTGTTACAAATGGTGCATATTGACAGGCACTATATGTTATTGTCATAGGCAGAACTGTGTAAATAATCCCATTTTTCCATACTAATGGAAGGTGGGAGAAGGAGACTTATTAGTTTTTCATGCTGGACATGAAATGTTTTTACTGAGGAAAACAAAATGAAACAAAAGTCTATTCAGCATCTCCAAACAATATGAGACAGCATTAATTAGATGGAAAATATGTCCTCAGATATAAAACTTGATTCAGTCTTTGATATTTCACTCTTCATAAATTGTCCACACAACAAATACTTATCACTAAAAAGTATTATTTTATTGTCACATTAATTTCTCTGTCCAAAAGAAATAGTTATTAATGCCACGTAGTCCAAGGAAGGGGTTCCATGTGTTCATCCATTCTTTTTCTTCTCCTGATTTATTTTTGGAGGACTAATTTATCATAAGTGGACACCAGGTCCAGGTTTTTGAAAATTCCACAAGAAATGGAGCTGGGTGGCCCATGGAAGGAGCAAGCAGTTATCTCAATATGGCTGTGGCATCAGCTGGGGACAAAATAGGGGACGTCTTTCATATGGAAGGGATTGTTCAAGGAAGAGTGTGGCCACCCCTTTTTGCAGGTACTGATTGGAATCATTACCTGGTTTCCAATATCCCTCTCTCCCCATCTCACCTGTGTGCAGAGCGGGTCTCTCTCCTCTCATCTGTTTTGTGACCAGAAAAACAATTACTGTACATCTGAGATGAGCTAAGCTTTATCCTGACTCTTGTGGTATAGAGATTATGGGTGGTAATAAGCCTAATGGTATTTTTGTTTTCTTGGAGTGCTTCATTTTATAAATTTACAATCTTGCTGTTAATGAATGGATGTCTTTCTGGTGAACTAGTTAGCACTCGGGAACAACAATCACAAATTTGAAGGTGTCTCTTTATTCAATGTTGTAAGCCTGCTACTTCTTTCTTCTGGGAGGGTGACTGTCCTGTCTGGGGGTTAGCTGGAAAGGGAGAAGCTGGAAGTGGAGGTGCTAGGCACTCCTGGGGACATGTAGCAATCAAAATGGAGGCCCCAGGTGACAGGTGTGCCACTTTCAGGCTGGGTTTCTAAATCAGAAATTTTCTATTTAGGGCAGGGGCTCAGGAAGGCAAATTTTTTGCCTACTTTACATTAAAGAATTAAGGTCTTAAAGCTTGATTCTCTGCGCCTAGACTACTTTTAAAAACTCCAAGTAAGGTATTAGAATATGCCTCCATTTAAAAATTGGTCTTAAAAACCATTTCAGTTATAACATATGTATACATTTATGAATTAATTTGAATGTATTAATTGATAGTTTAGACTAATGTTTATTCATATAAGAAATGTAAGTGAATTTAAATATATCTTCAGGTTAATATCAAAATGTCTTGGCACTGTACCCAGATTAGTCATTAGTAGTCAATTAACTTTTTGTTTCCTGTGGAAAAATGAAATAAAAGCAAAAAAATCATCTGTTTTTAGAAATAATTACTGTAAATTAATTAGAGAATGGAAGAATATAAACACTAGTTTAAAACCTCAGAGGGATGTTCTGATTTTCTCTGCCATTAAAAAGTTCTTCTTTTTTATGAGTGCTTGTGAGGATCTATGATATATTTTCATACTGCACAGTGTTATAGCTAAAATATTCTAATTTCTACTTCTGCCCTGACATTCTCTTCTACTTGAGGAGTATGTGAATGCAATGAGTAGCTTCTGATTCATTCTTAGCTTCTAGTGGCTGCGTTTTATTTTATTAATGATCTATACTTTGTGCTGATCAGATAAGAGCTGACCTGAGAAGCAAGTGGNAGCTACAGTATACTACATACTCTGAACTCCACCCTAAAATTTCCTGTTGAAACCTAGGCAAAAGTTGTTTTCTCACTTTTAAAGTCCTGGTCTATGACATTACAATATTTTTTTGTGGTAACTGTCATTTGTGATGCCCAGTCTTGAAGTCCTGCTACCGCTGAGAACTGGGAGGGGTTTATCTCTTTGCAGTTTTTGAAAATGCCAGGTACAAAGTTGATGAGAACAGTCTCATTCCTTATTCACATATATCTGTTTGCATTGATAATCTGGAATTGACAAAAAATCCAAACCCAAGGCTTGTAGTAATGCTAGAGTTGGAATGGAGGGTAGAAGGCAAGTTTTTCCCTTCTGGGCAGAATATAGGCAAGGATTGAGGGACTATGTTTTCATTTGCAGTTCTTACTCTATACAGTTTAGTTGCATACTGGAGTGCAAAAGTCATAGTTGGTCTAAGTGGACACTGACTTATTACTAGGAACTTCCTTAAAACATGTTCCAAGTTGCATTTGTTATTTCTGAAAATATCATAGAAGATATACAGATCTATATTAGAAGTTGCTTTTGATTTAATCAGATTCTCTTTGTTTGTTCAGGATAGCATGATTAAGATAATTCTATAAATAATTTCTTGCTGTTTTCTGAAAAGTTCTGTACCTCAGGCTTAGTAACTCTGACCTCAGTATGAAAGAAAAGAGAAAGATCTTAAGATGGGTGAACAACAATAGCTAATCGAGCACTGTAATGATGCAGAGCTTATTTCCTTGTTTATGTAATCTGTGTGTGCCAAACCAGGGTCTGATTCAACACCTCTCTAAGTCAGGGGCTGGCAGTTTAATGCAGTATCCAACTCAAAATTTTCTTACATAATTACACTGAGGAATTACTTAGCTTTTACTAATAACTTAAAGACAGAATTATTTAGTTCACAACTTTTTGCTCTGTTCCATTGTCACGTCTGTGGAAGAATATTTGAACCTTCTAATCAAACAACCTCTCCTCAATTAATTAGTCCTTACCAGATCGGTCAGATAGATATCTGCATACGTTTGATAGGCATTCATGAGAAAATCGTATCCTTTTCTCCTAGACTGCATTATAGTAAATCCAGACAGCTTGCACTAAATCCAGGTAAAATATGCATTGATATGATGTAAAAATGGTTTATTTCTATAGCTGTGAGATATAAAATTATCATTAGGGAAATAACAGAATTCATGCTAACAGTTAGAAATACTAAAATTTTATCTAAGACACTAATTGTATTGTCTTGCAGAACATTGCTTTAAAAAGTGGAAGTTTAGAGAGAACACCTTTTCCCCATCCCACTTTGCTTTCTTGAAATCAAATCCCTGCAGGGGCACTCAGGGAGTTTTGATGGATTTTTCGGTACTGTGTTGTGCACCCCTCCTTCACCACTCATCTCTTTGGAACCTCCTCTTGATTTCAAGAGTTTTCATTGGTCTTGCCTCATGCTAGCCTGTACCTTTCCTGACAAAGTCTCTGGAAATGCCTGTGGAACTTATTAATCTGCTCTTGCATTCCGTGTCTGCTTCCTATATCCATAATCAGAATTATCTACTCTAACTGTAAACTTGTGGAGATAAGTGCTGTTTTTCCTCAGGGCACTATCACACTCTTGGTTTGGTCCACAGCACTGCTGCAGAGCTGTGTGATAATGATGATTAATGACTCCACGAAAATCCCATTACTGGGATGCTGGCTTGAAATGTTCCAGTGCACATTTCATCTGTAGATGCTGATTCACAGAGCTCAAAATGTGTCACCAGAACCATCTTCAAAATGGAAACTCTGAGCTCCTGTCTGGACTCTGACAGTCTGCTCCATCCCTTTCCCTGCCAGCTTCCCAAGCCTCAGCTTCCTTTCCCCACCAGTGTGATGCTGCCATGCACTCAGCTATTCAGCTCTTAGAATGGCACACGTCACCACTGACCAACCTCTGAACCCTGGCAGTTTTGCTCAAGAGGTAATGCATTTTTTTTCTCTCTGCAGTATTGAGTGTATGTCTTTCAGTGTAAAGTATCTACTCTGATGCTTTCTGCTTTGTACCAGCCTATACAATAAACATATCTGGTTCAAACTTCTGCCTGAGATAATTATGCAATGTTTATTTCTAAAGGGAAGTGAGTTCACAAGTGAGTTTGTGCTGATTCCAGTGTACTATAAAATCTGGTGTTGAATCATTCATCAACATTCATAGAAAGAGGTCAAGAACTGACCTAGGACACACTGCAGAGCATTCCTGGGAGCCTGGGCTGGGGGTTGAATTAATCCAGACCCAAGTTCCCAGCAATTTAGTTGGGCCAAATGGAGTGGGAAAGGTAAAGAATTTCAGAGTGTGATGCAATGGTCATAAAATGTTAGTGTATATTGAACTCTACCTACATGCAGTGTGATAACACTTCAATTCTAAACCAAAAACAGAGGTACAGATGAAAGACATGGAAGTCACAGGGCTCTTCTGTGAAAATTTGCTTTTGGACATTCTCTTCACTGTAAAAGGTAGTTAACATACCCTGAGGAACTCTGGCAGACCTAAAGTGATATGCTTTGAAACCCATGGCAGAAGTTCTGAACTGATAAGTAATATGCATATAAAACCCATGGGAAGAATTTCTGTGACGTCCCCCATGACTTTATTCTAGAATGAAAGTTTTGAATTCTTCCAGGACCAACCTTTCTTTTGCTTGGAAAGGCAGTATTTCCAGATCACAGGATATTCTGAGTTGGAAGGATAATGGAGGCAATGCACTTAAGAGTCCAACCCCTGTGAAGGGGTTGGACCAACGACCTTGGTGTTTTCAGCACCATGTTCTAACCAACTGAGCCAAACTCAGCATCCACAAGAATTATTTTCTGATCACACTTTGTATTGTCCCTAAGTGCTGAAATATGCTCCACAGTCACTTGTCCTCAAAGTTAAATTTGTTCATGAAATACCTGCTGTGAGCAGTGAGTTGAGCAATGAGTAGTTTCTATTGGCAAAAGTGTTTTGAGAGGTGAAACGCACTATTTATTCCTAATACTTAAAATTCTCTCTGAGTTAAGGTTAGGAATCAGATTTCAAAGCTAACATCTGCTGTGAGTAGTTGTGCAATTAAATTTTAAATGTATGTTTAGTCATGTGGATTTGTCCATTCATTCAGTTACAAAGGAGAAATATTATCAAAGCTTTCAACTGAATAAAATATTCCTCTAAAATCTCCTGTAGGAAATCACTAGAAGAGAAATACTGCCTGCTGTATCAACAAATCATTTCTGAAATATAAAAAACTAACAGTAACATATTGAATTATTTCAGATTTATGTTAAACAAAATATCACTGATATATAAAGAGTAGGAGAACTCTGAATGTGCCAAGTTTTTCTTATACTTTTTCCTTTGTAAATATGCTTTAATATAGATTCATTCAGAAATCAGTGCCTCTTTGTTCCAGAGGATTAAATCTATATGGACAGAATTATGTCAGAATTTAAAAAGAAACTTAGGAAGGTGCACAAACTATACTAAGAATGGCAGTAATTGTACCCAGTTTAGGTTCTGATTGACCTCTAATATCAATATATTAAGGTATTTTATATATATATAATTCATAACATGATGTTAGCTGGTTAGTTACAGGTATCTACAATTTAGATACTGAAGGAAACCTGCAAGAGAGAACTTTTTAGAGAGTGATCAGCTTGTTGGATTCTGCTTAATATGACAGTGCCCTCTGTGACAAGTCAACCTCTTCCAGAGTGATGGAATAGAAGAATTTCAACGAGAGTTTAGATCCACAGGAAACTTTTATCAATACTAATATCAGTGAGGCCCTGCAAAAAGATAAAAGATGTTAAATGCACCTGAGAGGGTGCAAGAAAAGATATTTTTTCAGGTAAAGTACTCTTGTACTTTAACCTGGCAGGCAACTGAACACCACACAGCCCTTCACTTACTCACTGCCGGGTGGGATGGATGAAAGACTTGGAAAAAAAGGTAAAAAATTTGTGGGCTGAGATAAAGACAGTTTAAAAGGACAGAAAAGAAAGAGACAATAATAATCATAATAATGATAATATTCACAATTACAATCATAATCGTAATCATAATCATCATAATAACCATAATAATGATAAAAGAGTATTCAGAGCAAGTGATGCACAAAGCAATTGCTCACTATCTGCTGACCAATCCCCAGCCTGTCCTCAAGCACCAGGCTAATATCCTTTGGCCAACTCCTCCCAGTTTTATTGTTCAGCACAATGACAGAGGGTATGGAATTTTCCTGGGGTCAGTGAGGGTCAGCTGCCCCAGCTGTGTGCCCTTCCAATTTCTTGTGGCCTCCTCACCAGTGGGGTGGGGTTGGCTGAGCAGCTGAAATGTCTTTGACTTAGCAGTAATTAAAATATCAGTTTGTTTTTGACATTGTTCTCATCCTAAATCCAAAACACAGGACCAGCTAGTAGGAAGAATATTAACTCTATCCCAGACAAAACCAAGAGAGACATCTAAGAAGGTGGTTTTGTTCTCAGCACTTCTGAATTTAATATTTAAAGAATGAAAATCAAAGCAATATTTTGCAGCTTAGCAGTAATTCAGACTTTTTCCTCATCTGCAATGCTAGTGAATATCTGATCTCTTACTAGTACTGCTCCTCTCAGACATGTGTGATATATTCAGAAGCAGTACCAAAAGATACCAGAACTTCCTGGATAAAAGACAAGAAGCTTTTTGTTATTATGGCTTAGGTATTGTATTTTTAAACTAATGCACAGTTTTTGTCTAATTCCTGACATATCTTCTACAATTACCGTTTCTTTAATTTTTATTCTTTATAGCAATGCTGATATGACACTGGTTTTGTTTTCTTTGATATAAAAGAATCCTGTAGGAAAGTGCTTCTGCTGTTGAAGTGTAAGAATTGCAACGTGGCCATAGCCTAATTTAAAAAAATCTCAATCCTAAATTATTTGAAAAATCTGGTTATACTAGGAAAAAACATTAAAATGGCATTTTAAATTAAAAATCTGTTTACTTAAGCAAGGACTGTAACTTTTTCTAAACCATATCTCATTAATTAATGTGAAACCAGTCCAATTTTCTGAAAACTGTCACATTTCTTTTAAAAGATGCTACACAAAAATCATGCACATACACAAGTGTGGATTAGAAATAGTCTTAATGGAGTAGGTACATCTTATTTTTTATTTTCCATAGGAGTAAATTCTTCCTTATTTACAGATTGATATGATAAACTTTGGCACACATAGTTTTAATGTATTAACAAAACCTAGATATATTTGGCATATAATTGCATTTCCATTTTTGCATGGATCCCTAACACTCAGTTCCCTCTTTTATTGTCAATGCAAATGTCTTTGAGAAGCTACAGCTTATTATTCAGGAAGCATCCTTAACTGTACCAAAAGCCAAAACAGATGACTATAGTATATAGAAACAAGGTAGCCTTTATTTGCAGCAAGTAGCTAGAAGCCCTCTATGAATTAAGAATTGTGCAGTGATATCTAATAAAGAATTCAGAATCAAGAATCATTGCAGGTCTCAGCAATTGCTACTCTGTCCTCAGCAATTGTGTAAGGTAGCTTAAATTGAATAATTGGGAAAATCTATTTTTTTAATAAAAGTAAAACAAAAAAATATTTTCATGTTACTATTTACTGAAGTGCTATTATAATTTTTTTTTGTGTAAAATGTTTAATTAAAGCATTAAGAAACATGAGTGTAAGAAATATTATACCAGGCCATAAGAAATGGAACAGTTTTCTTCTGTCACATTAAATCTGTTTTGTCTGTGATGTGTGCATGCAAAGACACACCTACAAGAAACAGTTTAGAAGACAGATAAAGGAGAGGAGCTTTGGGGGTTTGGAATTGAGACTTAGGGATTAGCTGCAGTATGAATTTGATGAAGTGACTGTACTCTATGATATTTGGAAAAGTAAGAAATCAGTACTGATTAAAGGAAAATTTTTTTAAGGAGAAAACAATCCCTCATTTTTTTCCAGGTTCCAATATGACATAGAGTTAAGGAGCTTGTCCTTGTCCAGATTTTGATCATATTTAATTTTAGCACTCTTTGTTTCAAGACAAATAATATCTTTTAAACACACTTCTTAAGAATATGGGAGACATGTCTAAAGTGAAGGCTTTATAAACCTGCTAATTAATGGACTTGACAGCTGAAAGTTGCAAAGATTATGAGATATTTGCTTGGAAAATACAGATGCAGTGCTGAAAATTACAGAAGGAAGAGAGGGAGACTTGTTTTCACTATCTGCAATGCCGTTATGAAAAGAGTTGCTCCCCTGTTTCTCTGGAATTATTAATTCTGATTGGACTAAAATGTAGCTATGCACATTTTATTACTAGCTATTACCAGCAAAAGAACACTCCTGGGAAAAGGTTTGGATCGATTTACCCATGTTAAATGCTTCAAATTATGAACAAGAAGTACATTAGCTTTCTCTTGTACAAATTATCACTGTATTTTCTTCTGCCCTAAGGGACAGAATATAGTAGTTCCTCTTGGTTGTTGCAACTATCCTGGTGCAGTCATCTTTTTAAGACATTCTTCTTCCTGATGTTTTATATTGGTTTTTTGGGGTCTGTGTAGTTCTGCTGTTATGAGACTTGGCCTGAAATAGGAAATTTCTTTTCTATGACCAAGCCTGGGCAACACCAACTTTGCAGTATTTGATACAAACTGAGCTTTTCTTCTTTTTGCAAGACATGCAGAAGGCTTTAGTTAGTGATGGTCTTGTCATTTTGCTGCCCAACTGTGACAACCATGGTTTAGCTATAGGCTGAATCAGGGCCCAGAGAAACATAAGTTCTTTGGCTTCAGAAATCCTCTAATCTTGCTGTGCCTGTTATTGATGGTTTAGTTGTTTCAGCAATTTCTGGTTTCTGTCAAATCCCCAACAAGTTATTGAACTTTTGAATGTGTCATATCCTTGATAAAAGGCAAAAGGTCTTCCGCAGCATGTGCTGCCTCCTAGGATGTTTTTGGTCAAACTAATTGTCCAAGCCTGTGAGGCTTTGGCTGCAGAATCAAAGTAAAAAAAAAAAAAAAAAAAAAAAAAAACAACAACAAAAAACCCAAACCCAAAAAAGTCAAAAAACCCAACCAATCAAACAAAAAGGAATAAAATAAGAAAGGGGAAAAACAAACAAACAAACAAACAAACCACCTCTGCTCAAAACTTTCCCCTTCATTCTCTTTTTAGAAGTGTGGAAGATTTAACAGAACTTTAAATAGCCCAGATGACTTTCCACTATGATCCCTGCCTCATAGTTTTCACAATTAATAAATTGTCCACATTACAAAAGTAAAGTCTGCTGTAAAGAATAGGCATCTGAATCACAGCATAAAAGTCAAACTTTTCTGGAGTTGAATATGTAGCTAGACTAGTTAATGGATTGTTTGGTAATCTAACCATGATGGTTTTCCTAAGAAAGGTTAAAAGATATTAGAAAAATTGCAGGCCTGTGTATGTGTTTAACATCAGTATGACTGAGAGAAAAAAAGGGATGAAAACCCTCAGGAAATAGCCTGGTTCCTATTTCTGTGATCAGGTGATACTAAAGGAAATACAAATCTGGTCCTGATGCTGGACATATCCATAGCTCAGAGAAGATGGTAAGATACATCTGAGGCATTGATCAGACTCCAGTTTCTCCAAGCATTGTCCTTAATTTAAAAGGTATATATTGGTTTCAAAAAAGGAACCACATATCTACTGCAAACCTCTTGCGAATATTCATAACCAAGTAAGTTGTAAATTGACTTTCTCTCATGTCTAAATCTACAGTTAATGAATGCTAACTAGTTATTTATTATTGTAAGTACATACACACTTCTGAGGACTTAATCATATACTTACACATCATAGTTTTAGTAGTGGATACAAATCCTAAGAGTAGGAAGGTATTAAAGAATGCCAAGCATATTATACTACCTTTTTATTTTCAGTAGGTGAAACTGTAACCAGTCATTATCAGTTTTACATTTTAGTACTGGACAACAAAAGATCCCTTTTGAGAACTCCATAGTAATTACCTGTATGACTAAAAGTGTTCTTTAGAGAAATGATATAGTGGTCTAGATTTCTTTAGAATACATAGGGAGAGTCTTCATTCCAACAGATTTATCTAGCCAAAGAGATGCATTATAAAGTTTTGTAATTAAGATTTACAAATGCTCCACAGATCTTGTCTCTTTTTGCCTTTTTAGTGGTGAATTTCAAGTACAGCATATCTTGTGGTTTTGGAAACATTTAATAATTGCACTTGAATAACATAACTAAGCAAATTCATGGTAGGAAGAAAATGAGTATCTAGAGTTCAATGCAAGTTGTGTAAGTTGTCATGGACCTGTTAGACTAGTTTCTCTTGCTGAATTTACAAAAGACTGGATTGCTCACACTGTTCTGTCTGCTAATGTTCATCCACCTAAATTTCATATAGGAATCACTCCTGAAATACCCTGCAAGTTGAATTTTTGGATTTGTTTGTTCTCAGTAAGCCATCAATTTTGGCTTCTTTTTTCAGTTGAAAATATCAATTAGGTTCTAAAGCACAATATTTTCTTTAGAATTTTAAAACATGAAAACAACTATTTTAATGATAGCAGTGCATGGGTTCAGTGAATATTCTATAAACTCCATACACAAAATTAAGAGTCTTTATTCTGCTAAAGGGGAACATGTTGAAGGAATACCAGCCTTTTAATTTCAATGGTGTTCCCTGGTGAGGATCTGCTTATCTATAGCTTAGCCAGTTCCCAAAAGGTTGAAGCCAAGCAGAGTTCTATTTAAATGAAAGCTGGAAAAAGATTAAGAAGACTGAAGTATTTTTCTTTTTAGCTTGGTTTCATGTTTACTGGTTAGCTCACTGTTAAAAGGAGCCAGAGAAAACCAAGTCTGTAGATGCAAACAACAGTTTAGTAAATGCAAATGTAAATATTAGACAGTCACATCAAACTGGAAGCATTAAGCAAAATGTGTGTTTCTGGGATATTACTGGGTAGATTTATATGCTGTACCATGCAAAGACTGTATGGATGTTTATATATTTTTATAAAGAGTGCTGTAAACATCCTTTACTTGGGAGGAAATTAATTAGACCTTGCAGGACATAGAGAAGCCAAGTATAATTTGGCAAACATAATTTTGGAGACAGAGATTCAGTGAAGGGAGAGTCAGCTCCACTCAAGGATTTGGAATTCTGCTTTTACCTCTGATTCACATCTTCTAAGACCTCTGTATCCAGGATATACACAATTCTCTTATGAAATGTGCACTCTTCCACTGACACAGAGCTAATGTATCTCTTCAGATCAAGTTTCTGTACTTTGGGAGAGCACAGAAAATGGTACTTGGCAAGAAAATGAATAATCTGGAGAAAAGCCAACATTCTGAGATACCAGTCTTTAATTTTACAATTGTTTCTCTAGAGGGAAAAAAGAAAAGATAAAACAAGAATGTACTGTAAAAATAGATTATATCTTTCACACTATTTCATTGTTGTTTAATCCTGACCATGAACACAGAGAACCAGAAGTGTGCAATATTGCTCATCAGTTTTTGGAAATTGGATGGCCCTCTTCTGTATGCTCAAACACAGACCCCTTCTAATTTTCTACTAGAAAAACCTCATTGAAAGCCAAATAAATCTAATAACAGATATTAACTACAAAGACAAGGATATGACGGTTTATAATGTAACATAGATGATATTTTCGAGTGAAATTGCTTCTGGTAGTAAATTTTATTGTATTTAGGGTGAGTTCTAGGCTTTAATCCAAACACACTGTTGTCTATTACAAGCTACCAGATGTTTTTATGCTGTCACCTTTCTTTGCTTAAGGTGCTTGGTTAACTTTGCTTCTAAACTACCAAGATCTCATAACTATGATTGTCACCTACTGATGATGAAGGAAACTGATAAACTGATAGTGGCCAATTGTAAAGGGACTTACAGAGTGAGGGAAGTTAACTACTAATACAAAATGCATTTGTTGTTTCTTGATTAGCTCAATGAAATCTCACCTATCAGCAAGAATTGCAAGATAAAACCCTCTGTTGTGGGCTGGCTGTTTGTTTCTTGGCTGTTGCATTTGCTATAATGATAGCTATAATAATTGCTATCATTCTAAGATGATAGCTGGAAAATGAAGCAAGAAAAGTCTCCTGTTTTCTACCTAATCTGAGAGACAGCTGATCTCCAAAATGATGTCTTAGAAATCAGAAAACATCATATGTTTCTGTGAAGCCATTACCTTATTGCTAATTGCATTTTATGTCTCTTGTCTCTTAACTGGCTGTTGTAGATGCTGTTGGTTTTTTAATTGGTTTTTTTTGGATTTTTTTACCTGAGTATCAGAATGCACGAATGCTGCTCTTTGACTGTTCCTTTTCCTTTTGATGTCCTTTGATTTCAAGAAACAAACCAAGAAGCTGTCGAGTTTTTCTTTGATTTTATGTAGTTTCTCCAGCTGTCTTGCTGTTTCTCAGGGTATATTTCAAGACAGATGGGCTTGGAAAATACAGGTGTGGAAAATTGTCAGAGATTTCTGTGTTTAAATTTACACTGATTATTGCTTTTTTTTTTTTCCCCATTTATGGGGATGGGTTTTGCATCATATGACTAGATAGTGGCAGCTGAAGTATCTAGCTCTAGCTGGTTTTTGTGCTTGTTACCCAGACCTACACAGCATGTATAGAAGGAACTGTATGTAATGCTGAGGGTTCCTTAATGTCACCAATTCAGTCAGGGTCTCTCTGCAGTTTTTGTAGTGACAGGGCATAGTGCCTGCCTGACACACCAAGAACATCTGGGCAGATTTTGGGCTTGCTGTCTGTTGCTTAAGCAACTTATTCCTGTTGCTTAACCTTGAGAATATATTGAATACAATATATATATTGTGTTTAAGTATCTCTGTCTTAGAAAGCAGATGGATGCTTCTGGTGGGTTGTTTGTTTGTTTGTTTTTTAAGTATTAGGACCTAAATCTTTTAAGATGAGCCAAACAAAACCAGGTATGTTTAGAAAGCAGAACAATAAGTTATATATATATCATAATTTTTTTTTCTGGAAAAGCATCTTGACAGTCTAACGAAGTCAAACTTTGTATTTGAATGTCTTAATAATGATCTGCTTGTGCACTGAGGAATCTTGGATAAACGACTACTTGCGCTCTTAACACTATATTATTATAAGATGTTCAGAATGAGAAAATATTGAAGAGTATTCCTACAGAAATGTGTTAACCTCATCTTGAGTGGCTGATATTAGCACTAAAGAAATTTTAACTGGTCTCATTGATTTGCTTTCACACTGGAAAGGGAAAAACACCAATAGTGATTCTGTGGAGAGAATGCTGGTACAGAAGAACTAAATTTTTTTTTTATTTTTTTACTTTCCCAAAGAAAATTTCTCTGTATTTTTCTTTTTATATACTCCTTTCATTTTTCATCTTTTGTCTCTTGCCCTGAGATAATGTCTATCAGTTTCAAGCAATCATTCTGGCACAGGTGCAACTGATTTTACCAGATCACTTATTTCAGTGACACCAGCTGTCACTCCTTATGGTAGATCTGTCAGTCATTAAAGGAAAAAAAATGTATCCAGTACTCTTAGTGATAAAGGTAATGAGTTACAGAGGAAGAAAATATAAAAACCCATGCAGTGGGTTAGTCCTCAAATTTTTGCTTGAGATAGAAAAGTTTAATTAATCCTTATCAGCTGCACATTGTGTCAGTGAATACATTTTGTTTTGTGGTGATGTGCAAAAACCTGCTATCCTAGGTAGTCTCAGAGCTAAGTCTCATAAATCAAAATAGAGAATGCTTTTTGAGGTGAAATCACAATGATCAAAATTCAGTGTTGGCACATAGCAAAATTGCTGTGGCATCATAATTGTGGTCACATACGTTTAAAATATGTGGCCAGACCTTGGTGCTTCTCTGATTCTCTGCAGCAAAGACTCACAAGACACAGTGGGGGCAGGCAGCAAGTTAGAGTAATTAAAATTCCAGTGACAATAACCAAGACACCACAGAGAAAGTCAGATTAGGGAAGTCAATAACTTGTGAAACTGGATGATAACCAGTACCTCCAAACAGTAACATTCCAGACAATTTCTAAGTAATCTTGTGTTCTAGTTTGCCTGTGCATCTTTTTGCTTTTCCCATGAAGCTGATAAATGATGATTTGGAAGAAGCAAGATTTGCTTGGTAGCATTCTTGATTGGCCAATTTTTCCTGCTGTCACTGTGGAATAAACCAGCACATCTCTTAACTAATGGATCTGATAGGCATTCTGACAGTCCAATCAAGGAAGATCAACTGCTAAGATGAATTTGCAATTCGACTTAATAACTACTGGTTCAAATACTAAACTTATCAGAGAATTCTTTTTTAATTTAAATTAACAAGTAGTTAATAATTGTGAACTTCTGTATGAAATAATAATACAGAAACTTGGAAACTCACGTATTTAAGTGACATACTGTTCATTCTTTAAACAGTTCCAATTTGCTTGAGTTCGAGTTACTCAACCCCCAGCTTGTACTACTGTATCTGCAGATAATCCTGCATCAATCCAATCATTCATGGTCTTCAGACCATGAAACTTCATTATACTATAAAAATAGTCTGTTTTTAGAATGTAGGCTAATGAGTTGTTACATGTTTGTAGTGCTCCTTCCAGATGAGGGCAGCTCAGAATTGAAGGCTTGTAGCAGTCAGGCAGCCCATGTGGTCTTGGATGCCTTCAGTGCTTCTTACATGTTTGACTCTCATGCTTTTGTCTTTCTCATCCTTCTGTCAACAGCTCTAGCTGCCTTTCTCTTCTCCTTTTCAACCTGGTCATTTTTATTGTCTGACTTGCATCAGTCTTCTTTCTGATCTGTTCCTTCTCTCTAACCCAGCTCTGTACACCAGCATTATTTTTGAGGATAGAGACAGATATTTTTCTAAGAGCTGTAACACCTACAAGTCTGACCTTTCAATAGTCTATATTATGTTCTGTTTCTTGCCTCTTCACACCTGAACTGCAAAATTGAATAGTTGCTTTCTTTCTGTATGCTCTCTGTGGCAAGCACAACAGTGCAGAAAAATTGAATGATAGCCATGTATAAGTCTGTAAGTGGTTTATTTGTTTATAAAACCAAAAGTGCAATATATGCATATGCTTTGAACAATATATTATTTACCTATGTGCAAACCTTTTTCACACTTGTACGTGCTACAATTTCATCTGATAAATATACGTTTCTGTGGGATTTGCACTGGTAGAAAAAAGGGTTAAATTATGATATATTGTGAGCTGTTTATAGACAAATAGAGAACGTTTGGCTGACACTGCAGCAAAGATGAATAGAAAGAAGAAGAGAGAAGTTGTGTACACATGTTCACACAAAAATTTTGTTTTCATGTAAAGCTTTTTGGCTGATTTTTTTCTTTATTTTTCACTCAGAAATGCTTTCTAGGTACTCAGTTCAGGCATTTTTCTAGTGCAATACCTCATTCAGTGATTGTGCCTACAAAAGCTTTTAAGGACTTGAAAATTTAATAACATCTCCATAGATAAACCTGCTATTGCAAGCATTTTTGTAAAGCTTTTCCTTTAGGACTACTTCATAGCAGAAACTGGTTAAGTTGGATTTTTGTCATTCCATAGCTAGGGATAGATGCTAGTATGTTTTAAGAAATACTTTTTTTTTTTTAATATATGAAACTGTCAATTTTTAAAGGCACTTATGGCTCTCTATTTTCCTTCATAAATGGCTGTGCAAACTGCAGTGACAAAAATGGAGAAGTATCAACATTTTCCTACTTTACTGAAGGTAAATATCTCATTAGTGAAGAACAATGCTTTTCGCTGTCATATTCTTGGCTGATGTAATATGTGTATAGTTTCAGTCTCCAGTTTCTCTGTGGAGTTTATTAAATTAATTTTTAGTCACTTATATTTTTTTATATTGTAGCCAGGGAAATTTGTATTTCAACCCCATGTAACTTGGATCACTTTCTGTAGGGATTTAAATATTTCAATACGTTGATCAGGATGATGTTGGTTCTTGAAATCTCAGTTACACTGTCAGAACTAAACTGTATATTTTTTGTAATATTTCAGCCTCTGCTCAAAATATATCTGATGGGTTAGTAGAAACTAAGCCTAGTAGTACAATTTTAAACAAGGCTTTTTTTCCTTCCTAACTTGTCCCAATTCAGAAAAATAATACTTTTTTGTATATAGACTTCATTTACCACCTCGAGCCCAACTTTTCTCACAATGTATGTTGTTTTCCTAATTTTTTTTCTTAGCTCTTGCTCAGCATAGAGCTTTTCTTGTTTTCCTTTTATTCCTGCTGGAGACTTGAACTTGCAGCTGACACAGTGAATCAAAATGCTATGTGCAAACTTGTGAATCCTGGATTCAGATTTTTATCACTGTATTTTAGTTTATATAATTGTAAATGGCTGAGCAGCCCAGGTATCCCACCAGAATTTGAGTATCTTCTGACATCCCTGTGGCGGGCATTGCTGTTTAGATTTAGAAGGGTAACGAAGTTGGATTTATCTGCTTTTTTAGTCTGAGGTCAAAATAAATATAGGCAAAAAACTGCCACCAAACAGTTGAATCTGAGCACCTGTATTTTGATTAAGAACTGGATGCACAGGACAAGTTTTCCCCTAGGGCCTATCTCAGTAACAATTGATGATTATAACAGCTTTCATATTGCAAAATATTTACAAACAGAAAAGGAGTAAAACACTATGTCAAAAAAAAGAAAAAAGTCTGCCAAACAAACCCCCCATTTAAAATAAATTTTGCAATTAAAAAAAGCTGTATGGAAAGGTCCACTCTGAAATACTTGCCACTTAGTGCTTTTTTTGTGGTCACAAGCTTTAAAACTAATTTTCATTATCATTTGTGTTTGAAAAGCTCACAGGGGGTAAATTTGCCTCATGACTTAAAAGGCAGATGTGAAGCAAATGAACATGTTCCTACTTTGAGTGAAGACTGTGACAGTGTTTTGTGGGGTTTTTTTTAGCAACAAAATACTCAGTTCTTCTCTGCCTTTTATTTTCCATTTTTTCAAGCTTACTGTGTCAGGTGTTCATGGAGATATCAACTAAAACAATATTAATTTAAGGAAAATTAAGACCATAAACTTTAGAATTGTGTGTGCAAATTGGGTTAAACTACCATGAGAAAAGCTTCTGCCATGGTTCTCGTTTCTGAGGAAGCTAGCAAAAAAGTGAGAGTAGGTTTATCTATTTTTTTTTTCTCTCTATGTAAGATGAAAGTATTAAAATAAAACCATGGAGGAGCAAGTTTTCAATGTAAAAATAGTTTGCTCTTTCATTTTACACTTCATTCTTAAAAAGGTTAGGAATGGCTGTTTCTAAACACATTTCTATTAGTTAAAAGTAATTTTACTCTTTCAATACAAAAAGATATATTCCAATGCCTATCACAATAAATTCTAATGCCATGCGCAGAAATTTTACACAGGAATTATAAATATTCTTTCTGTTTTCCCACTGCATTCACTTGTTTGTCAAGTTCAAGTGCCCTTTTTAATCTTATATTGATGCTTGGTTTCATCTCACAGAGATTTTGGTAAAATAAAGAATTTGAAAGAAAAGCACCTTAAACTGAAGTACTTTCATTGCCATCTCCATGGCAAATCTGCTGAATGATTTTCAGCAAGTATGAGTTTACTCCACAGCTAAGCACGAGAATCTGAGTAAGAAACAATAACATTTAAAACAGTGATGTATTAAATTCATTTCACTTACTGCAGCTTCTACCCAACATGATAACAGGATTTTAAAAAAATATTAATTGAATTACCAAAAGAAAGAGTATGCTGACTCTAACTTTTTTTATTTCTTCTGTCTCACAGCATGGTCTTGGTTTCTGTTTGGAAAGATGCAGTCTGAAACTCCCTGTGAAACAGAACTGTCTGCCTGAGATATCTTAAATCCATTAAAAATATTCAAGCAGAGAACTGGTTTTGCTCTGCAGGATTTAAAGGGCATTGCCAAGAAAACAGAAATTTCTAAATTTACCTAATTTTCTGCTGAAGTGAAGCCATATCTCACAAAGAGGAAAACATGCCACATTTACCAGTCAGATCTTTTCCTTTTGCCCTGAGTTAGCTTAATATAGGGATATTTAGTCAATTAATCTGTTAAGACGATAATTCACTTGTTATCCTTTATTTAAATTTGGGGCAGGATGATTTTCATAGGTACAAAATATCCACTGATCCTAATAAAGGCAGCGCAAGTTATAGGTGTTTCCTAGTGCTGATAATGGGGCCACAACAGTTTAGGGGAAAATATATAGCAAGCCTGATTAAAAACATACAGCATAAGGCAGTGTTGTCAGATTCTGACAGACACAGCTAGACAAAAGTCTTATGCAGACTAGCAGCACAATGGATGAGTTATTTCCATGTACCATAATTCTGAGGTCCAGAAAAATTGCTACATAAATTGCTTTGGTTTGCTTACTTTGCGTCTTTGCAAAAAGTGTTTTAAAAATCCAGAAAAAAGTGTATTCCACAGCTAAGAATTTAGAAACAAATGGCTTAAGAAATTCTTCTAGCTGCTTGCCAAGAAAAATCTTTAAGCTTTCCTATTCAATGTCTGTTGCTAGCAGATGAGGTTCAGCTCTTGTTTGAATTGTGTTCTCTGCTCTGAAATTCTTGGCACCTCCAAAAATAGTACTTGCTAGTCTTTCCTGAGCTGTGAATCCTCTGTTGCCTGCAATTCTGATTATGTACTTCAGTCTTGGATATTTCTGTGGCTGTGGAAATCTGACAATCCCTTTTAAAGTGAGATCATCTCTGGTTACAATCCCAAGTAAAGACCTTTGCTAGGGATGGGCAAAACCAAAGTTATATTACATTTATCTTCTATCTCTGTATTACCTTGAATGCAGTTATTCTGTTCCTTGTAAGATTTGTTATAAAGAAGGAAACTGAGCTTCATATTAGTGCTTTTTTCAAAGAGATTAGCACCATTTCATAGAGTTGCACAGTGCCATGTGTGTCCAGAGAAATAATCAATACCATTAAACAGTGACAAATATTTTTACAGTACTTTTTTAGTTAGAATTTTTAGTTATAAAAATTTAATGACGCACGGCTAAGCTCTTACTATGAGCTTGCTTTCTTGCTGTTACTGTGTATTTCAAATATTCAACATTGACAAAGTAACTGCATTTGTAGATTTAGAGATGAAAGTTCAGCATTTGAAAATCAGACAAGGAAGTTAATATTTTATATTTGAACACCTGCCCAAATAAGGACCAGCTTTGTATTTTTCTGTGATAGCTACCCTTTATTTAAGAAACATAACACCAAAAAAACAACCAAAGGCAAACCCTGCAAAGATAGAGATTCCACGATACATCTGTGCAATCTATTCTTTTAGTTATTTGTCTCTTCCTTAAAAATATTTCTCTAATGCCTAACCTAAGTTCAAACACGATCCCTTTCTTTTACGGTCAAATCAAGCATTGACAAGATTTGGTATCCCTTAGTAGGTTTCTCTGTATTTAAAGACTGTTGTATGAACCCTTGTCAGATTTCCCTTCAATTCCAAGCTGTCCAGACAGGGATTCATCATAGTGCCTGTCCTCATAGCCCAGTCAGTTCTTGATTCCTGTGAGATGTAACAAGGTGCAAAAGGAACACTCAACATACTATTCCATCCTCCTGGATTCCTAATGCCCTACTAGGTAGCTTCTGAGTTGAATATATTAGTTCTGCTGTTAGTTTTAAAGAGCAATGGAGTGCAAATTGAAGATGGGGCTCTTGCTTTTTCTCATAAATATCAACTTCTTATATACCGTGTATTTATTGAACCAAAAGGTTTGCACAGAAGTTCTGAGTTAGCAGCTGACAGCAAGCTGTTATGGTGCATTTCTTCTACAGCATTGATCTTCTCAGATTGTTACCTAGAGACCTTTTGAAAATCCTCTGTGGTCATGCCTTAAGATGGGACAAAAATATCTTCAATTTCCTGGCGTAAATCAATCTGATGGTAATGTTATTGCAAATAACCATATCATAACAGAACATGTGCTGATGTTTCTGCAGAACTCATATCTCTCTATCAAGCACAAGCTCCTTAGTTTTTTGCAAGATAAAAATTATATTAACAGACTTAGGTATGCTGGTCAGAGTCTGGCAAAAATAGTATTTGTGAATTTGCCTTAGGAGGGAATTTACCAATTTCATGGAAATATATACTTATCATGGTGGAAAGAGTTCTTTTTAGTTGGAAGGGAATAAGGAAAGAATACTATAGAATTTTCTGTGATATTATACTAACGGGATCTTCTCTGATTTCTGTTTGTAGTTACTATTTTGTAGTGCTTGAATATAAATTTAAGGCTCCTTTTTCTTCTTATATGGGTGGAAACTTAATATTCTTGACACTTCTCTGGAAATATAATTCTGTGTGCATTTGTAATTTGACTTAGTACTTTGAAAAGGCCAGTACATCAGTTTGAGATCTGTGGGTGGTTACTAAAAAAACTTACACCCAAACAAGTGAGAAATATGAACTTACGTTTGACCAGGTTATTCTGTTCCTTGCTAACTCTCTGTAAGTGCACTGGTAAGTGCTGCACAACTGTCTAGGAAATGCAACAACCATTTGGTTAATCAGCTGAAAGTTAACAAAGGAGGAAAGCTGTCACTTGCCATTTTCCAGAATGGACAACAGCCCTCCTCCTATATATGTCTGTTCTCTAAATGTATGTTTGTAGCAAAACCAAGGTGTTTGCCTCATGAAGATACAATTTTCCTAGTGGCTCCTTCACCTAGGTTTTCATTGTGCTCTTTGGTATGATTTTAGTCTTCAGGATTCTGGTTGCTTCTCTCTTCTGCTTTATTTATTTTTAAATAAAAACTGCGCTGCTACCACAGTAATTGAAAGGTAAGTGACCTGACTAGTGTATGGTATGAAAAGGAAATGCTAGAAATACCACTTGTGCTCTCTCATTTTCTGTTTCCTAAATCACGTTTTCTATGTTATATCTCTCAGGTCTACCATGATAATCTGTTGGGGTGCTGAGAAAATCCATATATTAGCAAGACAATGATCAGAAAAAGAGGAAAGTGCTGCTTTGATTGAGTACTCTCTCAAAGTAGGTTTGTGCCCTGTTATCTCACTGTGGTAGTCTGACCCTGGCTGGATGCCAGGTGCCCACCAAAGCCATTGGGGGACTCCACTCCTCTGCTGGACAGGGAGAGAATATAGAACAAAAGAAAGATGGGAATGAGAATTGTAGTCAGTTGTCTGTGTTGTTTCTTCCTCTGTGGAAGTTTTGCTCCTGTCTCCACTTGCTGCTGCTGTGAAAGTTGTTTGGGGTATTTTTTTCCCTTATTAAGTATGTTATCCCAGAAGTGCTACCACCATTGCTAATGGGCTTGGCCTTGTCCAGTGTCAGGTCCATCTTGAAGCTGGCTTGCATTGACTCAGTTGGACATACAGGAAACTTGTCACAGAAGACACCCCTGGAGTCTTTGTTCCACTCTAACCCCTCTAAAAACCTTGCCACACAAGCCAGTACCATGTATCTGTGCCTGGGCTCTCCATGGTCTTTGCTGCTGTGAGACTGGAGGAGGTTTAGCAGGCTGCCTAGGGTGGCAGCTGTGCTAATGCCAAAACAGAATCAAATGCTCTCATCTCCTTCTGGGTTCTTACCAGGGGCATTGATACAGCCCCAAAGCTCTTTCAAATGAAATTGCATGGAGGCTTCTTGTTTAGGAGCAATGATATTTCTTCCATTTCCATGCAACAAATTTCCCTTTTGACTGAAACAAATTATGTAGTTCTCACAGCAAAGAGAAATGAAAGAAATGTCAGGGCTATCATCCAAGGTGGAATTCAATTCTTAAATTTTCTATTACAGAAATCTGAATCAGAACTATTACCTCTTCTATGGAGGCTCTGCTTACTGAACATAAAGTAATACAGTTCAAGTAAACTTGCTAATGACTTTATATGGAAAGACTGGTTGGGAAAATATGACTTACTAAGAAATGATTCTCCTTTAGTCAGATGTAGTTACTGTTATTCCATACTAAAATAAATATATTAAAATAATTTTTCCTTAGAGCATTCAGTGTTAAACTCAATTGTTCACATTATCTAGGAGATTTGCCTCTATCTTGTAGAAACTTTCATGAAAAGTCAAAGCTGCATATATGTGTGAAAGGTTCACTCTATCATAACGGCTTTTTAGAGGGAAGTCACAGGTAGTTAAATGTATTTCTTATTGTTTTTCTTATGATTTGGATTTACTGTGCTGCTAACTATAGCAATGTGACTGTTATACATTTTAAAACTTTCATTGTGTGCACCTGAAAATTAACAAGAAGAAAAAAAACCCAAATTAAATTTGTACCAAATCTACTTGTTTGTATTTGTCAGGCATAATATGCAAACATCAAAAATATTTCAATAAATTTTGAATGCTCCCACAATTTTTCTTCTTAGCGGAGTGAGTGTGGAATGGAGATATATTTTCGAATAATAACCTCTTTTCCAATATTTTCCCTGTATTCTGACATAATCTTTGCACTGAGCCAGAGGGGTGATTCTGTTCTGAACTTAACTGGCAGGTTATTCTATTTAATCAACTGTCAGAAGTTAGGCGTTTCATTTCCTGTAAACCTGAGTTAGTTTTTTTATATCTATCAATAAGCTCTTGTCATCTTTTCCATATCTATCTATCACTAGCTATATATATGTATATATGTGTATATATATATGTATATCTTGCTCTGAGAAGGTTAAAAAACATAATAGTACAAAGAGCAATACACATCAATTGATCCTGGAAAGGGATAGAATTAATTTATTTGGGACAGACCCTTGTGATGGAAAGCAATTAAAAAGAAATTTATTTGCCCCCCCCAACACTACCTGTAATGACTACATTACTTTGGAAATGCTGGTGTATCATTAATATTCCTGTACACATAAATAATTAAGAAGCTATGCATTTTGTCCACAGTCTGAACCACATTAACAATAAATATATCAGTGCACAAATAGCCTGGTAAGTTGGATAACACTGGTGTACCTCAGATCTTCTGCTTTATCCTTCTCCAAATCTACTCAGTGATTCATTCACATGCAAATGTGAATGTCTGACCAGGCCAAGGCTCTGGGTGAGTGCACCTTCACAAATCACTACCCATTTCTTTCTGAAGCTAATGAGAAGGACAAAATCTGTTGTTGTTTTGTTTTGGCACTTTTTTTCTTTGCTGTGTAAAGAAAAATGAGAATCTGATTCTTCCTTTGAGGCGATAGCATTGACAGTCAATATTTTCTTTTCAGAATAGGAATTAGTTTTAAGAAAATGAAAGCATATACTTAAATATGTGCTTCAAAAGATGTCTAATGAAAGTGATGAGAGGAATTAACTTAATTGTGGTGGTCAATACTTTTTTAATGAATAAACTCCTGCAGTTATTTCTCTTTGAAACTGAACTTTTTGAGGATTGGAGGAAGAAGGTTGAAACAAAATCATGGGTGTGTGATGAACAGTGTGAATTGCTCACATCTCCTTTTAATGAGCATGAATGGCTCCTTTCTTCTAATAACTTTGATTCTATTCATTTAGGAAATTTTCACTACCTAAAAGTGAACTTCATTCCTTTCCAGATTCTCTGAAAAAAAACCCCAAAAAATAAAACAACCCAACAACCTGGTATCTCCCTAATTTTGTTAGTTTCCCTTTTCAAATATTTATTTTTCTATAATATTATATACATAATAACCTGCCAATTTATTTCATATTTACGTCATGCACAGAGGCACACACTTATCCAAAGTATGCTATTGCTCCCTGCTTTATATGAAGCCATGCATGATGTTACAGTCTTCACTACTGCAGCACCTTAGAGATATGGAACCAAAATAAAAAACACAGCCTGCAGTCACAGACAGATAAACCCGCAATGGGTGACAGAAAGCACAGTGTTGGGTTAACCTTTGCTGAAGGCCAGTGCCCACCAAGCTGCTCTATTTCTGCCCTTCCCAGCTAGACAGGGGAGAGAAAATATTATGGAAAATGACATTTTACTAAAGCAAAAGCTTGCATATGCACAAGGAAATAGAAAAACAAAATAGGTTTATTCTCACTTCTCATCAGTGACATTCAGCCACTTTCCAGGAAGCAGGGCTTCAGCATGCATAGTGGTTGCTCCAGAAGGCATTGTGAATAAAAATGCTCATGTTTTCTCCTCCTGCAGAGATGTTCTGTCACAATGCACAGCAGGCCAGAGGAGTTTACCCCTGTGTTGCCATTGCTGTGCTTACACTGCAGCAGCCACTCCCATAGGGCATTAGCCACCGTCCAGGAGTCAGTATAAAGTACAGGCCACTATTCTCCTTCAGCAATCTCTAGGGCTAATTACATGGCTTTCACTTCCACAAGTTGACTTGACTCACCTACTTCAGTAGTCTCAGTGACTCTTCCTGAGGGACTCCACACTGCAGCTTTCCCATGGTTTCCTACCACAGCAGGATCCATCAGTAAATACAGCTCGGCCTCTTGCATCTTCTGATAACTCATTATATGGTGATGCATTTTTGGCACCAGTCACCTTGTCAGGCAATGGTCCAAAATCTCTGCCTTTGGCCAGTCCATAATCCCTTCTAGGATTCCTGGGCAATTGGGTTTCCCTAGTCAGGCTCTTTGTGTGATCAATGCCATCCATTTACTCTGTGTAGCACTGGTTATGTGATGTTTTGAGGGGGTGTTTCCTTTGAACATCCCCTGGGCTGACAGCTGCTGTATGTGCTGTATCAGACACATGGCACCAGCAGGGTCCCAGCCCTTCAAGGATTACAGCAGAGCCTGGCTGTGGTGTTTCTGCTCTGCTCCATCCTCCATTTCACCCCTCATCCTGTGCTTAAGGTTGCAGGCTGTGGGGAATCATCATGGAACAGATTTTGTGCATGTCAAATGCATTCCATTCAGGAAGTAGCAGCTGTACTTGACCCTATAATTTCCATACTATTATAACTTTTGTTAGAATGGGAATGTAATTTCCCAAGTTTCTAGTTTTACCTGCAGTCATCTTCCCACAGACACATTGTGTGCATTCAAAAAAGGCTCTGTAATAATCCTTATATTGTAGCATTGCACAGGACCAATTTCAGTCTGTATGCACTAAAGTATGTGATTGTTTATTTGGTAATATTGAAGAGAGTGTGAAAAATACTGGACCTGTAAGAAAAAATGAAAGAGATTAAGGTAATTTATTTAAATGAAAACTAATCTATTCAAATGTTTATACTCTTGTTCTGAGAATGACTGGTTTATCTAACCTGCTTCTAATGCATGTGATCTACTGAAAAATTTACTGATAAAGAATGTAGGAGCATCAGATGGCCAGTTCACCTATGCATACCACCTTAACAATGATTTTGGGGTCTCTTAGCAGAAAGAAAAGCATTACAGAAACACAAGAACAAATATAGAGAGAATCACTGAAAAAACTCCTGATCAGTGTTTCTGCTCAAACTTACATAAGTAATTACCAAATTAAATAAGAGTAAGGTAAACCCGTGCCTGTTTGGAATAAAATATATGAAGATGAATTGTTACCATCCTAATTTATCCTTTGCTTTAATCTTGCATGGCCAACCCATGTGCTTCCCTTTGCCTGCAGCACTGTAACATTTTAGTGTTGTTCCATATCTCTGTGGTGCATGTAATAGAAAAACTTAATTAAACTGCATCTGGCTTCAGGTGGTCACACAGACTACAGCTAAGAAGGTTGGCATTTCAGCTTGGTTAAATGTCTCCAAGTACCGATTTCTTCTTTATATTGATAGATACAAGGTAGCATGGCCTTTCAGAGGCATCTAGCATGACTGAAAAATGCATGATGATTAGTGTCTTTGTATGTTAAGCAGGTAGGGTATTCATGAAGTGTGTGCATCAGATAACTTGGGCTTGGCTTAAGTAATTAAATCAGGTTTGGAATTTCGCATTCAAGTACATGACTACTCTTCTGCCAAGTGTTGTAGGAATTAACACCTTATGTGTTCTTGGAGTAACTGTTGAGAGAGTTGTAAATCTAATCAGCATGCCTGCTGCAGGAATGTTATCTTGTTAACTCTCTGTAACATCCTTCTGGCTGTGTGTTCATACAGGAGATTGGACATGTAAAGAAATTTTCATGTATGTTTAGAAAATGTGAGGGTTTATTTTAATTTGGGCCATGATTAGAAAATGCTTGTACTTCTAGGAGTTTAGGATGAAAACAGTAATTAATAAATTTCAGAAGAAGGTAATTATTCCTTAGTTTGATTATATCAATCTGGAATATTATCTCAATGTAGACTCATTAATAAAAAAATCAAAATTTGGTCAGTATAAGCAGGTAAATTTATTCAGTATTTCTGTCAATATTTTTATAGCAGATGCTAAACAGAGTATGGTAGTTGCTCTCTAATGATATCCTTTTTTTTTTTTTAAAGAGTGTAAATGCCATTATCTTGTGTCTTAGAACAGAAACAAAGCTGACATTCTTTGCGATTTTAATCTAAAGTTATTAGAAACATCCTAACTTTATAGTTTGGTTTGATCTTTTGTATTACAATGTATTGGATGTTGGAAAAATAAAGCAGTTGCTTTAATAGAAATATGCAAAATTAAGATTGCACCTTATTAATTTTTAAACATACACTGAGATGCCTGACCAAAATGTGAATTTTTGTCTGTTAAATTTATTTCAGCAGCAGGCAGTGCCTGTATGTTTGAAACAGACATTTGCACAATATCCATTTGTAGATCTGCTCTCAGTAGCTCAGGACAGATGTTTCATACTCTGAAGCACAAGATTAATTTGAACTGTTGGATTTTGAGGCTTGGATGCCTATTAGGAAAGGAAACCAGCCCTTTACCACTGACTACAATTACTCTAAGTGTTTCTGCAGATTTATCTTTGTTATTTAGCACTGGAGCAGAGATAACCTTAAAGATCCAGCACTGTCATATTATAATCCATTTATGATAGATGATGATGCATTGGACCAATTCTCAAAAGGGCAAAGTAAACTCTCTGGGTTACTAGAATCTGCTTAATCTTTTATACTCTACCTTTTCATGACTGCCTCTGCATAGCAATCAGGATGGAAGAGAATTGCCAAGTCACCTGCTCCTCAGATCAGAAGGTGATTGTGGCTTTGAGTAAATATTAAGCAGCCACAGCACTGCCTGGTCAGAAAGAGCAAGTGTACTAGCCTTTTACATCTTGAAGATCTTGGTCCTCATGAAGTGCTAATATTTGACATCTGGAAGAGAATGCTGTTGCTCCCTGTGGACACCACATTGCGAACTGCCTTTCCCATAAAATCTGTATCATTTATCATAAGCTCTCTCCAGAAGAATCCTGGAGCAGAGTATCAATAATACAGGTGAGGGATAAAATGCCAGCCTCTGTGACAGCTGGCATTTCTTGTACTTTGCCCTGTGACAGAAAATTATTTTCTTGAAGTTATGCCTCTAATCACTTGTGCCATTAAAAACAAAGATGCTCATTAGGGAATACTGTAATGTAATTTCTTCTTAAATGTGAACAAATTAAGCTTTTATGGAGCTGAGATCTATTTAATTTCTCTTACAGAAGTAAAGAATAATGTGGATGCTTTGAAACACTAAGAATGAACATAGTGATTTGGAAGAGCAATGCTATAATCTCAATGGAATAAAAACGTGTACCATGTTTGCTTCAGACTGTAATTAGATCCTAAAGATCATTGCACTTGTACTGCATGAAAATACTCTGTTCTTCAAGAGTATCTGAGGGCAGTAAGACTGTAAACAAATAGTTTTAGAAAATGATGGAATAGCATGTCCTGTCTGTGCCATGGGGCTATTGTTTGGATCATCAGCCAACAGCTGTTCGAAAAAAGTAGTCTTAAGTATCTCACTAAATACTGGGCCTGCCTAGTCCATTGAGTCACTTTCTTTTGTGATGCAGGTGTGTCACTCTGCTGTCGAGCAGCAGTGATACAGTGTACTTTATAAAGGAAGCAAGTTCACTTCATCAGTAACACTGTAAATATGTTCAGATTATTCCCTACTTTACTTGGTGAAGCTACATGTCTCAATATTGTGAAGCATAGATGTTCTGGAGAAAACAGAGATCCCTTTGAAGAAACAAACTGAAAAATGAAGTGTTAAGATCCCACTGTGGTTAACGTGTTGGTTCTTCTCTGCAAGAATGATCTGATGTCCAGTAACTGTTGTTTTGCTTTAGATGTTCCTTCAGTGGGGGCAGTTCAAGGGTCACTTGAATCTTACTGCTGTTCTGATTAAGTAAGTGAAAATTCATTGAGTATAATTTGTGTTTATGTTCACTTCTTCTACACTATCAATCCATAATTTATCCTAGATTTCTGAAGGAGTGATAGTAATACTGTAGAGATCATCTTACATACTTGACTAGGTTTACAGTACTAACTTCAATGTGGTCTCATGTAAGCCAAAACTTGTTTAGCATGAAGCTGTGTATGAAAATACATGACAAAAACCTGATTTCAGTCATTAATTAGACAAAACATAATTAAAAGAAATATTATTGGGTTTGATTTTTGAATACTTTCCTAATTGTTACATGCTATAAGGTTAGGGATTTTAGTGCGCCTTACAAAGTCTTAGAATGCCATAAGGATAGTCATAAACAGCCATTAAAGTAATGTTGCAAAGATGAGAAATATTTTGTGAAAATAACTATTCAAAATTTTGGTTAATGTGCATAAAGAATTCAGCTTATATGGCTATCAAGATACTTGAAATGTATGTTAATATTTTATTAAATATTTAGAATTCTTAATCAGTAATTCCATCATTGTTAAGAATGATGTTTCAAATGCCTTTTCACTAATGTAAACATATTACTTAGATTCACCTATGTCTGTGACAAGTACATTCTGCTTGCTCATACAAATGCTTAAAAGACATTTAAGAGAAATTTTAAAGAATACTGAAATAGAAAAGAGACAAAAGAGTTTTCCAAACACAATTTATTATTTGAAAATCCTTTATATGTGTCTAGAAAGATGAGTAGGTGTGTTGCTTTCATAGAAGAAAACGAGAAAGAAGATACTGACCTACAAAATTATTCATATAGTGTTTGCAAATTCTAAATATTAGAAGAACAAAAAACCTGGGAACTACTCATTATAACTTCCCTTTGGTTTTCATTAACATTGCCTTCACCCAAGAAAGCTGTGTCAGAACTGTAACCTCAATCTTTTAGTCCTCAAAGAACTTCTTATTAAAACTGAGAGTAAGCTCAAACTTCTGCATCTGCATTTATTATACTTTGTCCTGGAAAGGTTTACTCCAATGTGACTCAATATGACACATTTTAGCATCTAATTTCTCCTCCTAAATCAAGAACTTGGAATATTTTACACAAAGTATATATTGTGAATAACAGAAATCTCTATTTAATCCTTATTTGGGAATGCATTTACTCTCATGACATTACCAATGCATGTTTGCATGAGTAAATGAAACTGATCTTGAGATGGAGTGATACTTTTATTTCATTTTATTCTGAAGAATGTGGATACATCCCTGTACTTTTGTAGACTTACCTTTACCTAGCTCAGGTTCCACCAGTCTAATATAATCTTAATGAAAGAGCTCTGTCTACTGAGAACTACTTTAGCTTTTACAGCCCGTGCTAAAATTACTGCTTGTTGCCACAAGGATCTGAGCCAAGAAATTAGAGGTAGCCTGAATGTGTGTGTCAGATTCACCCCATTAATCTTTTATTTGTCATATTTTTTACAGGATAGCCTTAGTATCCAAGATAATTTAATTTTTACTGGTGGGATGTTTTTGATTGCAGAAATCTTCAGTATCATCCTTGGTAACTACAGAATTTACTTCTGCACTTTTCCTATTGTTTACAGAGGATAGACTCCTCTTTGTCTCATATAAAAAGATCAAATATACATATTTAATTTTTGAACAAAGAAAGGGGAAGATGAGTTCTGATCACAGCGCTTTGAGGGAGAAGTGGCTGCCTCATTTATGTTTTTATGCTTCAGTTTAAGTAACTTGTTTTTCATTGTTCCTTACAATTTCTTACTAACATTATAAAAGTGTACTTCTCAAAGTAGACTTTTCTGTTATGCTTTGTATTGAATAATAGCCCATTTGGTCATTTGTAGGGCTTCCAAATACTTTTGTATGTCATATATTACTGGTTCTATGCATTTGCCAGTGCCAAGAATGGATTCCCTGAGTCAGAGTGCCATACAGATTTTAGAAAGCTCCAGAATATATTCAGTGACCATCTGTCACTACATGCACAGCAAGCTTGACTTCAGTGCAGTTGACATTCTGCCCAGGAGTACTGGAAATTGTAGTCTAGCTGCAAAACTAAACTGTCTGGCTGGTGCAGAAGATGATGACTTGAATGGGCATCAAACTGTTCAAAGCTCAGGATCTGATGATTCATGGTGGAGATAGTTGGTGTTTTGTGCATGACTGACCAGATAAAAATGTGTGTGGGGTTGCATGGTTGTTGTGTCTTCTGTTTCCTCTGACCTCTTGACATGACAAATTATATGAAATGAGGGAAACTAACTTTCTGATGGTTCTGTGTCCAATCTGTATGCTTCTTCATTAGCAGAACTACAGCAGGGATACATGCGCCCAAGACTATTATAAGATTAGGATATAAACCTAGTCTCAAATGAAAATAAAATGCACCAATATTCCATGTGAGACTTCTATGAAAAAAACCAAAACACCTAAAATAGACAAATATAATCTGCTAAAAATTAGTGAGCTTTTAATATTTTAAGCAGCATAGAAAGGACAATTCGAGGTGAACTTTTTATGGTGGGCGACTTCTATCTCTTTCTGAGAATTCCATTCTGAGGGGTTTTGTTTTCCTTTTTTAAAATAAAGATCTTGTGCGAATCAGTCATACCTCTGACTGGAAGGGACTGTGCGTGCAAAATATGCACTCATTTGATGTCTTAGACCATTTGTGTTCAGCTGAATTGCTCTTGAACAGACTTTAAAACCAAGAATGGAACTGGAGGTTTAGGCAGCAAGTGAGAATCAAATGAAGGAGGCCCCTTCATTCCCTTCCACCAACCTTTTGGAGATTGGTTATATGTATTTCATATAATACTGCACTACTTTCCAAGGTCATTATTCTACTACTGTCATGTCTGTTTGAAGACCTCTACTTTGGGATTTAAAAAGCACAATTTTTTATTTTTTTAAATTATGATTGTTTAGTAGATGTATTGTTTTAAATACTGCTGTTGTGTTTACAGTTCTTTGCATACACATTAATTACAGATGCAAAGGAAACATAGAATGACACTATTGAATATTAAAAAAAAACCAAAAACCAAAACCACTTTAGCTTGAGTTCATGTTACTCTGATATTTCAGTTTAACACTGCTCAACATATTATGTCTTAGGCTGAAAAAATATTCTCTACTGCATAATTGAAGACCATACTTTTCAAGTGTTACGAGCATTTGTATCTCCCCTATAATCAGCAAAAAATGTGTATAGAAATTGAGATCTTATCAGTGGTGATAAATCAAATCAAATAAAACAAAACATGACTGCTATCTTTTTCCAAGTTTCAGCACCGTTTCACCAAAATTTTAAAAGACTATATACTTAAGAGCATGACATACTGACTAAAAGGTAGATAGAAGGATTCTCTTTTTTATGCCAAGGCCATTTCTCCCTGCTGACTACAAATTACTTACCAGTTATTAAACAGAGGGAAATAGACAAATTCTAAAATAAGGTGTCTTGGGTTATGGTCCTGAACCAAGACATAAGGAAATCTAGGCAGTACACTGCCTGAATGAGGAAACTGGTAAGAAAACCCAATTCCCTGAATGCCCACAGTACTTAACAGTATAGATCACAGGATTAATTCTAACATTCAATAAAATATTTCAGTGGGTTTCTTAGAAAAAACCCAGGATTTCAGTACAAAATTCAGCTATGTGTTTTTGGAAATGGAAACACTTAGCCACATCTAAGCATCTGGCATCAACACTTCCTTGGAAGAGAAAGGAAACTCAATATGTCTGTTAAATGTGAGGACAAAATATCTTTTTTGCCAAACCCCGTACAAATCATCAGTGCCAAGGTGAAGTTCTTTCAAAAGCTTGGCTGGAGTCCAGTAAGACTTATTTTAATCAGATGTAAGGAGAAAGGAACAATATCATGCCATTATTTTATGTTAATATTTGCTCCTGTTAGCTAAAACCCAGCAGACAAACCCACAACATATTTTAAAAATGTTTAGTTGATTAAACTGAAATTTGCTGTTGCAGTTTGTCACAGAGCTCTTTAATTTCTTTCTAGTTTTGATAGGAACTCTTGGAAGCCATTATTGAAACTGATTACCAAAAGGTAATTATTTGCACTCAGATCAGTTGTACTGTCTAGTAAGTAAGTCTTTCACCTTTAAATTACACTGTTTACAATAGTTTTTAAGGTAATGTTCTGGTTTGAAAGCAAAACCNGCAGGAACTAAAAGCTCTGAAAGCTACTAAAATTTATTATGGCTGAAATGCAAGAAACCAAATCTCACAGCACACTCTCCACGCCTCAACAAACACATTTAGATGTAGATAAGAGTATAAGTTTCTAACAGAGATGGCACATTTTAATGTTCTTTCTCTGTGTTTGAACCTAAAAAAGATAAAAAGCTGCTGCAGAACAGACCAAAAGAACCAAATTGTGGAACACAGCTTTCATAGGAGCCTAAGGCTCAGGGGCTTAAGTATTAGTAAGAAAGGAGGAGAGGAATAGGTGAGTGCTTACAAAGTAAAATATTACTGTGCTGAGAATGTGAATCTTTCCTTTGTTTGTATCTTCTAAACAAGCTGAGAGTCATACCTAGGAAATCAACTATTGCACCCCAGTGAAAATAATAAAATTTGTGTGTTCTACGTCTTCCCACTTCCAGTGCCCTCCTCTGACAAAAGCCAAGACTGATGACAAAATTTTCATCACAATTTGTGATATTTCTGACCATATTTCATTTCTCATGTTCTAGAACGGTTCTAGAAATTTCATGGGTTAGTACTGAAGTAGTTCAATTATCTCACTGTAAGGAATATGGAAATGTTTATTTTAGCATTCCTTCCAAATATTTTTGAAGTTCGTTAAAGACAAACAAAACCTCCCAAAGGAACACAAAAATAATCAATCCACTTCCCTGTCCCAACGCCCCCTACAACACTGTGGTACAACACAGCTTCAGTATTAGCACTTCTAATGAATTATTAAGGTAAAGAGAAAGAATCTTTCCCTTGTAATTATTTTTTCTTTCATTTCAAGGGAGTCTTCCTCTCACTCAGAAGAGTTGTCTTTGTCCTGTCCCTGTAGGGAAATACAATTATACTTTGACATGTCTCTCTCAACTCTTCCCAGCCTTAAATTGCTGGCAATTCCATAGACTGCAGCTCTCTTGTGAGGCTTCCCTGCTGTTAAATTGCTTTTTTTGTCATCTAGTAAAACATAGTGGATTTTCTGCCTTTTTCATTATAAAAGTAATGTTATCCATGAAGTATCCTTTCACTTTAATAATAATTTTTTCTTTATTGCTTTTTCTGTGATCCATTTAAAAATCAGTCTTTGTTAATGGATCTATAGCCTCTGAACATATTTTCTGTCCTCTCTGATAGTAAGTATTCTCTGATCACCTTCTCCTTTCAGGCATGATAAAAGGAGTAAAGGATACAATCAGAATTAGTGGGACTGGAACAAAATGTTGAGATTTCTGTGATGATGAGAACTCTGGGACCATTCTCCAAAGGCTTCTTTCCTCTGGGTATTTTGTATTTGCATACAGACACCATCTAAGTTTCCAAAAAACTCACCTGCTCTTTAATGTAGCTCTAGGAAGAAAGCCATTAAGAGCCAAAACTGCTAGCAGAGAGCATATCAGGCTTCTGCAAGCAGCAGCAGTGCATCCCACCAAGTCAAGCATCTGACTCATGGGGTAGTCTGGAGGCTTTGTAGTATGTGATGGCATGACTAATGGTGTGGTTTCTTTGTTTTTGTTTCATCCTCTCCTTAAAAAGTGAATTACGTGCAAGGTGCCTTTGCCTGCAGTGTCTTTTCGTAACATTTTGGTTTGCCTTCATCTTCTCTCCACAAAAAGAAAATTGCTTCTACATCAAACAAGTCAGGAGATTTGTGACACTCAGTTGTTGAGAATGTTAATGTTGTTGTATCAAACTTTTTCCCACAAAAGGTTTGACAAATAAAGTATTTAAAATTTCTCATGTAATCTCCATGTTATATTACTGAATACTTTTAAAGTAGGAACTGATATGAAGAGGTTTGGTGTTACATTAAATTATAGCTCAGTTTTACCCTAACCCTTGTACACAATTTGAAGGCTTGCTTCAACATAGGGAGTCAGTCCATCAGTTAGTCCAAGGTTCTAAAGTGCAGATCACAATGATTTTTCTGCACCTTCATTAAAAGATGCAGAACATCCAAATGTGTGAAGGATGGCAGTGTGGCAGTATTATGACATCTCTCAGAGCCTGACTTTACACTGCTGCAGTTACACAATGCGCTAAATTTCTCACCATCACCAGCAAAGAGCTGCCTTGAAGAATAGGAACAATGGGGAAAAGTGGCAGACTTGTCCTGCTGTCTTTGTGCATTCACCAGGGTGAGCAAGGAGGACTCCCTATAGCACATCTGCCTTTTCATGTAACCAGCCCTGTGACTGCATAACAAATTTTCCTTTGAGTCTTCCAAAGCTGCAGACATGTTGAGAGAGTCCAACAGTCAGAGATATGGTCTCTCTAAATTTCTTCCCATTTCAGCTCCAGAGGAGGAACTTGTTCTTAAAACTTGGTAATATCCTGGGGAGCATTTTATGCTGTGCAGGACTCAGTAGAAAAAGGCTCATAATGCATTTGTATTCATGCTGAGTAGCATCTGTAAAGTGAGGCAACACCCTACAGCAATAAACAGCGAACTTTTTAGTCCACCAGCTCCAGACTTTGAATTGACCAATCTGCTAGGAAAACAGTAGCGTCTGCCACAAATATTTGCACATATTTGATACTAAAAAATTACATGTGGCTGAAAGACTATTGATTTTCTTTTTTCTATGCTTGTTTTGATTCCCTAGAACAATGCACTGCACATAATGTTTTGGGGCTGGGCCCTTCTGGGAGTCCATGCTTTTTCAGATCAGACTGAGTAATTTTGAAAGTTGTTGCTGCTTTATTGATTTTCTGCCCAAATCCATTTTGCTAAGTAAACTGATACAGGAAGTAGGGCTCGTGATCATCTCACAGACACAATAGCCAAGCCCTACTCCTTTCTAAAACTCCAAGGCTTTACAATTTTTAAATCTGATTTTTATTAGACCTAGGTGACCTGTAAAATAAGAAAACCTCAGATCTGCTGGGTAAGATGGAATAAAAGTAAACAAGTTTGCAAATCCATTTTCCCTTGCTCCCCATGTCCTTGCAAGGGTAAGTCCTTTGCTGTGAGCTTCTACTTCATCAACTCAGACACTCAGCAGCCACAAAATTCCTCCAGTCCCTTCATGTTTGATGACAAAAGGCCTGTAGTCCATTTCCAGAAAGACCCAGGCTGCCCACACCTCTTCCCACAGAGGGCAAGCCAGCCTACTGTTCACTCCTGCAGACCTCTTGCCTCTCTGGCTCTTGAAGGTTCCACTAACTCAGGCGACTAAAGTCCTTCATGGCGCAGGTGCAGCCCATGCAGCTCGCCCTCCTCTCCCCTCCCACCTCATCAGCCCCATTAAAACCCTCCCTTGTTGCTCTTCCTGCTCTCCCTCACCCTCCCAAGACAGAAGCTTTCTCTGGCAGGATGGTCAGTCAGGGAGGTAAAGTGGGGGTGCTGCACTTTCACAGCTGGTGAGTTAGCATGGTCTGGATAAATGGCTGCCAGGGCACTCCAGGCACCTGTTTTCCCAGGCTTGTTCATACGCCTGAGCTCTTTGCTGCTGCTGTGCTGCCTCCCCTGCCTGCTGGCCCTGGTGGAGCTGCTGCTGCTTGGATGTGTGGGTGGAAAGGGGCACTAGGCTGTATAGCCCTCTGTGGGCAGCAGGCAAAGCATCCCTGGAAAGCAGGGCAGTAACTGAGACCAGGGCTCAGCAAGTGACAGGGTTTAGGTGCTCTTAAAGAATGTATATATATTTTATTTATTTTAATGATTGTGAGAGAAAGAACAATTGCCTTTCAATTTGCAGTAACTAAGGTCTCATTGTTCTGAAGTGCCTGACTTCTCTTCCTTTTGGAACAGAAGCATCTTGCACAGTTCAGTGCTCTCTGGGGTAGCTGTTCTAGGGGCTGCCCCACTGAACCACTTTCACAGACAAGTACTGTTCCCTGACCAAGTTGCTGCATAGTGGTGATGGTGCCTCTTTTTATGCTCATGTGGAATAGTTGGGAAAGAAATAACCAAACCATTCATAGATACTGGAGACAATAAATATTTCCCCTTTAAATTGTAGGTAGCTCAAATGAGTTTGTGTGGTTTATTTCTTTAGGTTTGCAAGGATATTCTGTACTGCATTGCTGTTCCTATGGTGCTAGGTGCCAGTTCAATACTTTAAATGCACTACATAATTTTAAAGATAAACTCTTTAAAACGTCTGTGTGGAAGTTTTGTAATAATGGTGGATATTGACTTAAACATTTTATGTGGCCAGTAAAAACAGCCATATATGTCACAATACTAGAAATATCCCGCGCTACTGATGAATAGTATTTTGCATAGTTACTGTATTTTCCTGGCTTACTTGGTGGAGAATAGCTCAAACTTCTGAGATGTTTATTTGCATTTCATGAGTAGTGATTTCATAGCATTTAATTAATTTTAATTAATTCAATAGCATTTTAATTAATTTTGGTTTTACCAACAAGAAGGTTTGTTTAGTTTTTTAAGCCCTCACTCATTTCAGGCCTCCTGAATAGAGGGATAATACTGCTGTTTTAAAGTTCCAGTTGTATCAGGATTATTCTTAAAATTTATAGTGCTTTTTCATTTTTTAATGGTAAAATATATAATTAGGGATTAATTTTATTATGTGACCTGATCTCTTATACAAAAGACTGTAGATGTCTCACAGATATTTTGGTTAAATTAGTATGTCGAAGAGGCCTTTATTTAGAAATTATTTGGTTTGGTGCTTTTTAATTAATTAAAAACTTTAAAAGCAAATAAATATCAATTTATTTAACTACCTAAAAGCATCAATAATGATGTGTGTATTAGAAGAGTATAGGGTTACAATTCTTTCAAACCAAGAATGAGTTCTTGGCAATGGTATGATAGGATTGAATACCTTATTTTCAGACCTAAAGCAATTTCTACAAGGTACTGTACTAAGTCCCTTGTCTCATGACATGTATTTGAGTTTTTACCAAGTAAGCATAGCTTCTGAAAAAATAGCTTCTTTTTTGGTGATATAAAAAACATTTATATGTACTGTTGTTATCCATCATTGGTGGTAAGGGGCATCCTAGCTATGTCATGTCAGCTTGGTTTTTGAAATACTAATATTCTGTAGGTTCGTGGCTGAGATCTTGCCAGCCAAGTTTTGAGAAATAGGTTTTAAAATCAATAATCTTATGCAATTATGTATGCAGAGTTGAAATAAATCATAAAATTTCTGTACATTGCAGGATAATTGCATAAAATCAATTTCCAGAATGAGCTGTTGTGCAGAATGTACAGAAGTGTGTAAAAGGGAAAATGGAGTTTCTGAGAATGCTGCTTGCTGCTTCAAAAGTTATAAGTGAAGCCATTTTTAAGGCCAGATCCATGGTTATTTAATAAAAAGGCAACAAACCATTGAACTGTAATCTGAGAGAGTATAGTGGCTTTGTTTAAAAGGATGGACACATCTGACCAGAAATATTTGATGGCACCACTACTGAGTGGCATGTGACAGGAGCAGGTGAATATAGGTTACAGTCAGAAAGGATATATTTTACTTGCTGTCATGGGTGACATCTGTAATTACAGGAATTTTGCTTTCAAATACGTTTGCTCTTTTTGTAAGCTGTATAGAAATAATATGGAGACAAGAACAGATTCTGAAATATAAATAATGGAGACAAGGAGAGGAGAGTGTGGATTTCTAACACTATTTTATAAGTATCAATAGACGTAGAGAGGTATAGAGGGCTTTACTTTTGTGAGTGGTTTCAATTTAGGTGATTCCATAATTTCTTAGAACACTTCTTTAGGGAACAGCTTACCATAGGGTGGGAGGACAGCTACTTTTTGCATTGCCATGATACCCTCCTGTAACATATCTGTGTGGTGACAGTGAAGGTTTTGCCCAGCTTGACCAAAGTGAGGAGGAAGAAACCCTAGGAATTTGCAGGCCAGAAGCAGGAAAGTTGTTTTTTTTCATCCACTGAAGGAGAGAGTGACATTAACTGTCAATACTCTTAGCTAAGGCTTCACAGCTTCTCATTTCAGTGAAAGCCTAAGCTGAACATCAGTGGGAGTTTCAGTCAAATGAATGATGTGGGTCTTTGCTTTGATGAAAGTCTATTTGTAAAGACTGCTTGAGGGAGAAGGAAGATGGACTTGAGGTGGCCAGGGTCCAGCATCAGGTAGGTTTTTCCTTAGTGGTGGGGGAAGAGAAAATGTAAAGCAAGTGACTAGTTGGCACCTATCTGCTGGTTGGCCACAAGACTGTGATGTTTATTTTGATGTATGAGGAGAAGGCGGACTGTGGTCATTTAAACATTTTGATCTGTGTATTTCATAAGCCCCTTACTCTTTTAATTATTCCAAATGGTTTTGGCCCCTAATTTCTTTTAATATGGTTATTTTAGAGGAGGTATAATGCCATGACATACTAAAGGGCTTACATGGCTTTTAAATGTAATTCTTTTAGTGAAAAATTCTAAATTTTTATTTTTCAATGAATAAAATAATTTTTTTGTTGTTTTATTTGCTTATGCATAGGACACAGATTTTTATTAGTCATCTTCCTATATCTTTTTTGTCCTAGCTGGCCAGAAAACATAACATTTCTCTCACTGTTTCTTCTCTCCCACTTTAAATGCAGTGACAAAACTATTCCTCCAAATCCAGGAGCTGTGTGGAGCAACCATCTGCCCATCTAGAACAGCTTTCTTTTTCTATTGATTGCCGACCTCGCTCTTTTATAGCACAAAGCATACTGCAACATTTTCTTTTCCAGATGGAAATTGCATTGTTTACATATTTTTCTGTTTTCTCGAGAAGTGATGAGTACAAAGCTGTGTTATGCATTGTAACACCATTGGTAGAACTGGCTTAGCCAACCCATTTGCGTTTCTGAATTACAACCCATGTCTCTTTGCATTCGTTATTGCTTAATTTTGATAGAAAATATTCTAGAGAGTTAATTTTCTAGTAGTTCAGAACAGTTCATTCTAACTACCACTGCAGCAGCACAGGCATTAGTGAAGTTGAACCTCAAAACCACAGTAGTATATGTACTCTCCTACTGGTCTGTAGTGAACTACAATCAATGTCCTATGTGATGACTCTTGATAAGAACTAGTGTTTGTTCCGAGGATCATCAGTATAGTATGTTAAAAGGGAGAAGTTGTAATACAAAAGGAAATTTCTACATTTCTAATGAGAATATCCACTAATAGCTGAATTTCCTCACATCTTAAAGCCTTCATTTCTATATTCTGTTGCAACTCTGTATAGAGAAGCTGGAAGGTATCTTAATCTCAGAGCAGCAGGTTGTGCCCCTGCAGCCCCTGTGGGTGAAATGTATTCTCTAGGCCAGGAGTACACAGCAAGCTAGGGTTAGGTAACCAGCCAGTTTGGCTTGGAGCTCTTTTAGGTACAAAACTTTGAAGTCCTGTCACAACCCTTGTCTGCCCCTACTGTCAGCACCATGTCCCAGCCCCAAAAGTATTTGAGTTCTAAAGCTCCTGAAACCCAAATGCTCTGAGTGCTCTGGGAGTTGAACAGTGGGGAAGGCAGTGATTTGTGCTGCAAGGTGCTCCTCTACTGTGCCAGGTGAATCTGTACTTAGCATGTCTGTTGTCAGGCAATTCCTAACATGTGTAGAAACAAACACCAGTTTGCCATGAATTGACAACAACAATCATTAAATATCATTAAAT
This sequence comes from Hylia prasina, assembly GCA_013397195.1. Classification (NCBI taxonomy): domain Eukaryota; kingdom Metazoa; phylum Chordata; class Aves; order Passeriformes; family Sylviidae; genus Hylia; species Hylia prasina. The sequence continues at coordinate 140,649 of VYXD01003625.1, forward strand.
GAAAAATCTAATTTCATTTGTTTAAAAAGCATTGTATATATTTAGGAAAACTGAAGTCCCTTGGTATCTTAGTCTTAACATTTTTATAGAGGCAATGGATAAATTCAGAAATACTTAAATACACAAGCTGGTTTTTAGCTAGCAGTTCAGATTTTTATGAGAAATTGATTTATGAAGGTTGTAAAACAAAACAATATTGCCACCAGGGAGCTGCATTCTTGTAGTTTGTATGTAACAACCCAGCTGTATCAAGGCAGTGTTTTGCCAGATTTTGTGTGCTTCTTATGTATTATTAGAAATTTTTCCTCATGGATACCACAAAACCCTTAAATAAAATTATATGATTAAATAAATTTTGAATAGCTGCTAACATGTGGTTTTGAACATTGTTAGCTTGCTTTGGAAACAGTGTGGCTGGAACACCCTTTGTGTTTTGTATACCTATGGTCTCCACAATTATGGTTAGGAGACAGCTCATTCAGTTTTATGTTAAAGCAGGTGTTCTTCTGGTGTTTATCCTCAGTTGCTCAAACTTATGTATAGCAGTGGAAATGACTGCTTATCACCAGGATTGAGGAAACATAAAAAGCAGCATAAACCTATAATTTTGATTGAACAGATCCATCAAAATACCACTTTGAATTTGCAGTGAGTGGGAGAGTATGTACATTTCTGCATAAGCTGTAGGAATTAGTTTTGTGCAAGAAATGTAATTATGGACGTTTATATCAAGAGTTGACATTCTGGAAATCAGACTTTTTTTACAATAGTTATTTATTGTCCAGTCCTTAAACCCACTACAAAACACCAGCAGTTGCAAGTTCAAAGAATAGATTAATGAATTAAACGTTAAGCATGGAACTGTGTTTTTGAATGCATAAATGTGTATGATTATACTGAGAGTAACTGGAATGCAAAATAGAGTAATGATGTTGATCTTAAGGCTGACATCTTATATATCATTTAAATCAGACAAATCAGTTTCATTTTGTATCTTGCATGTTTCATATCCATTATTACACCTGAAAAATTGAAAATTCTTGTTGCAGTAAGAATTTAGAGCTTCATTACATTTGTCTGTTACAAGACCCATCTTCTTTCATCCCCCACTTCTCTCTTTCCATCCTCTCTAGTTTCATCAGTTACTTAGGTTTGTTTTATTCATCTTCACCATGCCTCTTCTAGTCCAAGAACATTATTTTTTGCTTGCTGAAGTTTGTGGGCAGGTGTAGCCAGCAAATGAAGGTATGTTACGTTTTAGCAATTAGTAATAGTAATAAGATAAAGTGTTATGTAATTCAAAACATGGTAACAACTATGGTTCTAGCTGGCTAGCCAGTTGAAGGTTGGCTGTATCACCATGATATCTTTTGTACTATTATTTCTGTAAATAATGTTTCTCATAGATAAACCTTACATTGTACATGTATGTTTTGAAAGACTGTAATCAGTCTGAATTTCTTGCATCCAAAACTGAGGACTTGATCACTGGACAATATCCTTTCCTTACTAGTACATAGTGCATGGTGTTTCATTTATGAAATGCAATATCCCTCGTCATCTTGAGTTACTTTTTCCAAAGTCTTATTTATCCCTAGCTGATAATATTACTAAGAAATTGCAAACAATTATTGATGAAACAAAAAAGAGGAGTCCAAAAAAAATAGGTTGGTGAAAACAACCCTGCAACCCATTTTGTATACTTAATTCTTAAATTTAGCATCTCGTAACGCTAGACTTCTGCTTTACTTTTAATTCTCTCTGTGATGTATTTATATACGTCTTGATTAAAATTTAATTCACCAAAATTGTAATTTATGTCCAACATGAGTTTTATATAAGTGATTTTTGTGTTTCTTATCAACTATCAATATTGAAGTGAATATTTTAGTAACTTAATACTATTATGAGTTGTCATTGTCACACCTGAAAAAATCTCAAAGCTGACTAACTGTGAAAAAGAGACAAAATAATAGCAACTTAGAAGCATTTTGCCCAGACATCTTTTGTCACAGATCTTAAGGAATCTGTGCATCTTGTAAGGAGTTTTATGTGGAGCAGTGTTCTCTGCTTCATAGAAGAAACTTTAATCCTGACTTGTGAGCCTTCATGACTGATATTGTTTGCTTTGTACTTTCCTCTGCTGCCAAGTCTACGTGCTGTAGTGTTACACATGAATGTACTCCTGATTGAAAGCAAAATTTGTTTTGGTTTTTTTATTTTTCCTCTTTTCATAGTTCTAACAGAAAGGTAAATGTTTATGCTTAATATTCCTCCAATAACTTTTTTTAGATTTGTTTCTATGTGTCTAGAAAGACTGAGTCAACTCAACTGTTCATGTTTTATCAGTTTTCTACTAACTTGCAAAGCTGAATGTTTATTGTGAAAACCCAAGAAATCTGGCTATGTGTTTGATTGCTGATGCAGACATCTGTAGTTTGCAATGACATGCACATTTGTGCATACTGAAATAGTTGCACATAAATATATCTGATTTTTTGTATTTATATACGCATACCCTTCTCTACTATCTTCTCATCTATACTGCTCAACTCTGTAAAATCATGTTAAAATCATATAGACTTTTTGATCAATCTCATAGCTCTATTAATAGTTTGTAGTTTGACAAGTATATCTTCCTTTTTATTAATTAAAAAGTTAGAGTATGCATAAGGCAGAATCTTTGTCCTAACATGTATTGAATAAAATAGAGCATAAAATAATGCCAGTGTCTTAATCAGATCTCACATTAACATAACACAATGCATATGTTGTTATGGTAGGTTTGGTTTTTTGTTTTTTCTGCCTAAGTGTACTTCAGTGTTTATGAATTATTTCATTAATATGTGTAGCTTATAACTTCCTTTTGCTATTGCTTTCATGTAATGATGAAAAAAATTTACTTAATTTCATCAAGTAAATGCCATCAGTAAAGCCATCAAGTTTTCAACAAATGCCAAAATCTAGGCATTTCAGATTCAGGTAAACTTGAATCTTTCTCTCTCTGAATATATTATTGTTTGTATCTATGAATTTATACATAAAAAGACCAAAACTGTTTAATAGCAGGTTGAGGGCAAGTGGAGGAGTGTTCAGTTTCATTTGGTAGGTTATCAATGGCTTGAGTCTAAAAAAATGGTACAAAGGTAATGATGTCAAATGTGATATTAAGTGTGGTGATATTAGGATTTGAAATTCCTTTTCATCAGCAGATTTACTTTCGCACTTTGGTTTAGAGAGTTTGAGTGCACTTCATTGTTGGTAATATGTAAAGAATTAAGTGACAGAACAGTATTATTGTACTGTGATAGTATTGTACTGTGATAATTTTCAGAATCTAATCTCTTAATGTTTTTTTTTAAATTCTGGGCTGACACATTTTTGGTTTTGACTGGGATGTATTGTGTGAACCAGATACATACAGGTAACACCAAGATGGCCATGATCCACAGCTGAAGTGTGAAGAAAAGATTTATTCCGTTGTTTTGCTGGCAAAGCAGGGACACACGCACTGCTAAGCTTATGTCACCTTAGCAGCGGCAAGAAGTGCTCAGGCTGTTTCCTGGCTCACATATCAGAAAGGTCTGGCGCAGGCACAGTTCTGCACAAGGCTGTGTTTTATGATCTCCAAGCTTCTTATCTCCCTTCCCCCCTCACTAGACCTGTGAACAACACTTTTTAGGTCTTTTACAGCATTCTGTTACGTGACTTCTCAAGATAGACAGAAACAGTGAATTTTCCCAGAGTGAATATTCTTAGCACTCCCCCAGCTGTAAGGTCATCTTGAGAGAAGAAAACAATTCTAAAATCAAGTCTCTCTCCTTTCCAGTCTTCCAGTTTTAACCCTTTCCTCCCCACATGTGTTAACAATAACCAGGAAAATATGTTGTCAAGAACTTTTTGTTGAACTGGATGGAATATATTAGTAACAAACTGTTTGATATAAAGTACCTAAATTTAAGTATAATCTATTTGTACTTAAATGAAGAAACTAGACTCTCTCTAATATTCCCTATAATACAAGCTGTTCTTTTATTCCCAAGAACGTGTGGTTTTATATGTCAATTCTTTCTTCAAGTTCAGGCTGACAGTGTATAATCTTGTTATGAGTAGTTTGAAAGACTGGACTTGGATAATTCATTTAGAACCTAAATGGTTCTATGATTCTATGACTAGATCATGTTACTGAAGCAAAACTACTCAGTATTAATTTAAATGTGAGGAAACTGTATTATGTATCTCAATATAACTATTTTTTTTCCTTCAGAATTGTTGAAATGTAGGTAACTCTCCATAAAACTACACTTGTGAGATGCAATATAAGGAAAATTCAGTCTTTGGTTCCTCTGCAGAGGAATGAATTACACAAAACCATTAGGGGCAACTACAGTTGTCTGTCTCCAGATTAATATTGTGAATTTGTCTTGATGTAGGACTGAAAAATATGACAGTTTGATGGCTGATTTTTGACATTCACAAAACTGAGAACCAGGAAAGTGATTGAATGAAGTTGTAAACAGTGCAAGCAGACGAACATTTAAATATAGCTACAAGCTTGAAAATAGAAAAATGTGATTGATTTTGAGTCTAGCAAGCAAAGTAGCTAGTAGTGTCATTGTTTTGAAAGCTTTTCAAACAAGGTAGGCTAGTCTAATTATCAGAAAAGGCTTGTTTTATAAGGTGGGAAAAAGTCCCATCAGTGGTACTGCATACTTAGTCATTCAAGCTTATATCTGAGCTTGACTGAGTCAATCTTCAGTCAAAGAGAAGCTCATGTCATGACAAAAAATAGCAACCATACATATATGTATAAGAAATCTCATCTTCCACAGATTTTTTTTTCATCTCGTAAAAGGGCAGTTGATAATGAAATGAAGTACTGTGACTTAATGCTCAGAAATACATAATGAGTTCATTCTTCAGAAATACCTGAGTCTTTAGGGATTGCTGCACTCAAATTTCTCTTTAGATTCAAAACCCACTGTGAATAACACATGTAAAGAATAATGTTCCTCAGTTCTTAACATTATACTTTTATGGGTGAAAACAGCTTCTCTACTGTGTCTTTAGGAGAGCTCTATGGAGGATATAGAAATTACACTCATGCTTCTATTTAAAAGAAAAACATTTGTAAGTGATTTCTTGGTTTTGGGTTTTTTTTGGTTTTTTGGGTTTTTTTTAATCTCCAGCTGTGACTGAGGATGGCAAGCTGGAAAGAATGACAGGAAGCTGGTTTTGGAAGGATGGGGAGCAACAGATGTTATGAAAGAGCAATGATAAAGCTTAAGATGGAATATGCCTCATGCATGGGGAGGGTATTTGTTCCTCATTGAATATATTTAGGATTTTAAAAAGGATTTTTTTTTGGTTTTCAGTGGGATTTTTTGTTGTTGAGTTTTTATTGTTGTTTAGTTTTGTTTAATTGTTTTGGATTTGTTTTGATTTTGTTTTATTTAAAATCTGTTTAACTATTTTATTTTACAGAAGTCTATACAGACAGTAGAGAGAAATGTGTCCCTGTGTCCTGTTTTGAACATCTCCCTAACTTTCTTCTGTTGCAGAAATCTATTTCCTTTCTACATCTTCACTACTGCACTACTGCCTTGTTTCCAGACTTCATACTTTCAGAAAAGAAAAAGCATTTGTCATATGTGTTACAAACTGTTAAGGAAAATGCTTGACACTGAGTGGGAGGGTATGTAGGGAGTCAAGGGAGGCCCCCTTGCTTCACTGGAGCTGCTCTGCTGTGAAGGGGATTCAGTCTCAGCAGTCAAAGTTTCAGGTGTTGGGAGTGTGACTCCTGGAGCAGCTCCTGGATGGTCAGACAGGAAAGTTTCCTTAACAAGATGCATTGCTGAGCCTGTTTCTCATCTAGAGTCTGTTGTGTTTTGCAACTCAATAAATCATAGGTAATTAGATATTCTTCTTTAGTGGCTACTTGAATTCACACTGATTATGTAATTAGATGTAATGACACAAACCATTGTACAAAAATGGTCAATAATCTAAAGATCAAGAAAAAACCACAAATGTTTACAAGGTAATGTATAGGCATAAGGCTGTGGGATAAACTGTTCATCATAGCTGTATTGCATTTTCTTGGTATTTTGTACTTCAGTAAAAAACCGTTAACATTCTCTTAAGAATCTGTATGTCAGTTTTAGACATACTCATAAAAGCAAAAATACTGTAGGAAGAGTTGTCAGATTGTCCCAGTGATATTCTTCATTAGGAAGAACTATGTGAAAATTACTCTTTTGGTTACTAATTGCAAGTATGAACCCTGAACATATCTTTTGATCTCTGGCTGCTGGGTCACTCCTCAAATTTCAGGTTGTGACCACACTTGATCTCTTACAAAGAGCTGTAGAAGATCACAGTGCCCCTAAACTGTCAGTGTCTTTCATACACTTTTGCAATTGCTACAATTTGGGCTTCAACAACAGCTTCTTATTTCATCTTTGATCCACAAGTTAGGTCTTCTACCACTGAGTGTAAATGAGCAATGATAATAGATTCTGTGCTGGTCTTATTTACTAATACAAAGTTTATTTTAAAAATCTATGAAATGCATGCCTTTTCTAGCCAATAAGCATTATTCATAGCTTACTCTATCAACTCCTGCAGAGTACTTTCTTTGACAATTTTGCATTGAAATTGTAATGTTTTCAAATGTATGCTGGATGTATGATGTTTGTCACTTTGTCAAGTCTATATCACATATTTTCTTTTGTGTGGTTTAGAGTTTTTTAAATTATCAAATGTTTGAAAGATGGTCAATTGAAGATGCTACTCTAGCTGGAAGAATAACCATAAAAGATAATGTGTTGTTTTTCCCTCCTCACCCTCCTTTTCTAAAGGTGAGCCTTTCATTGTTACTAGCACTAATGTCTAGAAAAAAAGATATTTAAATCCTATGCATCTCTTTCAGATACCCATCCATTCTCTATCACACTCTAATAAGTCATGAATTATTTACTATATAAGGCCATGTAATATTTTCCTGTGTTGTCTCCTTTCAATGGAAGAAGGTAAATTGATTCCCATATCAGTTCTTATTGCACTGCTCTGGATTTTGGGTGAATCATGAAAACCAAATCTTGCAAGTGTTTTCATATTAGGAGGTCATGGATTTTGCTGACAATTACATCTGTGTGGCAAGGTGCAGTGATTTGTTGTTTTTATACTGAATGTTAAATTTGACTATAGATTATACCCAGAGTTAAATTTAATCAGTCTCACAGTTTAGAATAAATTTTAACTTTCTGCATTCATATTAGCTGAATAACAACAGTTCAAGGATTCAGTTTCTTCAAGAGATGTGTGGAGTGCTGGGCACTGAAAGAAACACTGATAGTACTATAGAGAGACTTATCTTTAGAGACAGATTTTTATTTATAATATTTCAGGATACTTTATTGGCTTTATGTAGAATTTGGTCAAGAACTTAATGTAATAAAATATGATGCTGAAATATTTTGGTTTGGATTTAGGTGCTATGGTGGTAGGAAGTACTGTAAACTTGCAATAAATTATGACAGATTATTGTTACATAACATTTTAGATATGTAGCTCATCCCAAGGTATTTTCTCTTTCTAAATAGGGCAAATTATAATGTCTGAGTTTGTTTTATGAAATCTGAAATAAACATGGACTATAATTTTTATCTTTATAAGAAAGTAACATGTTTTTTTCCAAGATGCTTGTATAAAGAACCTTAAATTCAATACAGGTTAATTCATTATAATAATTGCTATTAGTTTTCCCTCAGTGAAAATGCACTTCTAGAGAATAGAGGAACCCTGTTTAATACTGTTTTGTCTCAGGCCGGTATTCATGATTTAATGAGGGAAATAAAACTATAACAATAGTAGATCTCAAACATATGCCTTAGATCTGGTATTTGTGTCCAGACATCTGCAAAAAAATGTTTAAGCTGACTTTTGTGTTTCTTAAGCCCATTTGCAGAACAGCTCACATAGAATAACAGGAGCAAATATGATATTTAAGAAAAATACACTTTCAATTTTGTTTATAATGATGCTTTAGGAGAAGCTCCTGTTATTAAACAAGACAGTTTGATTTCTTTTCTGACTGAAGTTTGCAACTAAGAATAAAGTGCTCTATTCATGTGTCAAAGGAGGTAGAATATCTTTTCATTAGCAAATAATGAATGTGAGTAGATGTTTACAAAACAGTGCATTGTACCTATATGCAAGTTTTGTTTCTAGATTGAAAGAAACATAGCTACCATGATTAAAGATGCACTTGAAATGCTGCCTGTCCAAAAATGTTTTGAGTTCAGTTCTTGTTAAATAGTTTAAAAGTATGTATATGATAAAAAAGTAGTAAAAACATTTTGACTTGACTCTATGCTAGTCAATAAAAATTGTATATTTTATACAGAAGAAGCTGTCTGAATGCTTTGAGCATTATTTTTAAGAGGGGTGCTTTCCTATTTTTGAATGTTCTGGTCTTTTAATAGGTCATAAAATAAAAAAATCATTCTAGTATTAAAAAATTAAGTTGCACTGGATCTGTCATCGTACCTGTATCATAGTATTTGTCCTTTTTCATACTTGTTTTCTGCTTTCATAGACAGGTAGGAAGATTGTAATGTGGAAAAGTAAGAGCGAGAGACCTCTGTTCAGAATCCCTGGATGTGTGTATGTCTCAGTATAAAGGAAAGCTATGTGAATTTAATGAATGTAGGAGGACAGTTGTATTGTAAGCACTCTCACCTCCAAACAGTAGTGTGTTAGGTTTTTTTTGATGGTTGGTTTGGGTTTTGTTTGCATTTTTTTGGTTTTTTGCTGGATCAGGTTTATCATAGAGGCTAGAGATTAAATGTATTCTGGCTGGAATTTAGGAACAAAGATACAGACAGAACATCATGGGAGGAAAGACCTAAATAAGCAATCTTACAAAAGTAATGTATTGTCTTCTCACTTACAGTAATTTAAGTATTAAAAAGTAAAGTTCATTAGGAGTGAGTGTGAAAGCCCTAGTAAATCCTTAGCTGAATTGAAAGGTGTATTCTCCTACTTCTTCAGAGGGCTCAAAATTTTGGATGGATTATTTTTGCAGAATTTTGGCTTTAAAAATTACTTTTTGGTTTAATCAGCACTTCTCCCTGATGAGCTATTCATTGTGACCAGCACCAGAGCCCTTTTACTTTCTCCTCTAAAATGCCAGGCTGTCTAAAAAACAATGATTTGTAGATGTTTAGCACTGTTTGTAATTTTCTGTTATAAAACCTAGCAAGTAAGCTGTGAATGCTCCACACGAGTTCTTAAAACTGAGAACTGAAGTGCTTGCTCAGAAAGGTACTGTGTTGAATGAGGATTCCTCAGAATAAGAATGGAAGAAAAAAATTGCACATAATTTATAAGATAGCCTCTGAAAAAATAGTGTTAATCTAGCCTACTTAGCAGAAAAGTAATTAAAATTCCACAATAGGTGATCTTGCCTCTTCTTATAAATTGCTTTTGTAAAATATCTTCTGTTTACTTCCTATGAAGGCATGTTTCATGGATTTGCATCAGGCTGAGGCACCCTGCCTCACTATCCAAACATGACAATATTCTACTCAAGCCTCTTTCACAACCTGCAGTGACAGATTGCTCATTTTATGGCTTTCAGCTCCTGGGAGGAGTAGGTTAGAGACATCACAGAGGGATGTTCTGCAAAAATGGTAACACTGATTTAGATATTGCAGTTTATTGCTTTTAAGGTTCCCATTCTGACTTCTGTGCACTTTCCTAGATCAGAAACAACTAGTGACAAAAGCTGTAACTTCTCCTCTGCAGTGCATGAGAGCTGTTCCTCTTTGGTTTTTGTAGAGGAGTCCTGTGATGTTCTATATGGACTTTGCTAGGATGATAGGTAAAAACTGAAAGGATTCATTGCACAGGGTAGAATCTTGTTGTCTTTATTATAATTCAGCTCAAATGATGCATGGTAATTAAAAAGAAGGAATCTTAAATCAATAAGATTGATATGCAAAAAATTATATTTGGAAATGGGACTTCCAGTTTAACAAAACATGGAAATTGTTATTTGAACATGGTCTATGAGCTTGTTTCAATCCTAAGCAATATTCTTCAGAAGTAGTTATCAGTGGATTATTTCAGCATTCCTCTGTAAATCATATACATGTATGAACATGGGGTCAGAAGATTTGAGCAGTGCTGAAAATTAGCTGAATCGACATCATATTCTTTTCAACATATACAGTAATAAAACTGGAAAAAATTGCAGAGATTTATCTTCCTCAACTACTTCATTACAATTTTGTTTGGTTGACTTGAAAATATAATTTAGCAACTAATTTTTTTGACCAGGAAATCTTAAAAATTAAGTAAAGGTTGTTTTCTTAAAAAAAGAGAGAAAAAAATCATGTAGGTTTTTTGTCCATTTTTTCTGAATTGATTTACTCAGAAAAGGTATTCGTATCTTCCCACTATATAAGTCAAAATGGAACGTACTTCATGTGTGACTTAAAGGTTGCTATGCTTCAGTATATAAAATAGATAAAGGTGGGTCTTTATGTTATTAAATAGGAATTGTAAAAATTTAGTGTAAACTATTTTATTTGTTTAAGAGTAGGATCTATTTTAAGGTTTTTATATTTGATGTAAAAATATGCTGTCATTAATAGAAAATTGTACATGCTTTATCATGTGTGGGAATTGGAATCCACCTATTCCGTTATTTCTTTTACAAGATTTTCCTTTAATTTTGAAGCTCTGTGGTTTCCTCTTTCTTCAGGGAATATACACTAAGTTTTTTTCTGCAAGATTTACATAAATACCAGATTTTGTTCAGTGGTTAATAAATTAAGTAATTGTTTTTTGTTTTTATACAGTTCTGTGTGGTTTTTGGTAAAACAAATGATCCTTTAGGAATAGTTTAGTCAACTTGGTAAAGGCTTTAGATCTTTTAAAAGAAAGCTTTTAAAAGCACACCACTAAGGAGAAGGTCTATAAATTCAATAAGGCAAAATTCTAAAATCTTTCTTGCCTTGTAATTTTTTTATTTCTCATGTATCTCTGGGCAAAAAGACTGTCTCTTTAGAACCTTATTAATGAAAACAAAAAGTGATTGTACAGATCTATGATTCTCCAAAAAATTTATAACTTCTAAATGTGTTCTTTGGACAAATATTTTACCTATATACTTCCTGTCTAATATTCCTGCAGTGGGATCATGTATTAGTATTCATATAGCTTATTATATCATTGTACACATAACTATTTGTCATGCATGAACTTTTGTTTAGTGCTTGACAACCCCTGAAATATCAGTGCAGAGGCAGTGCTTTCTAGCCAGCCTCTCATGGCACTTTGGCTCTTATTTACTTTGTGGAATAAAGAGATATTTTAAGCTATATTTATTTGCGCACAGTACAGTATGAGCTGCAAGGGAATTGTCCCCAGTCTTTACTGGGATGCCCTACCACTTGTTTGCAGTTTGCAACTGCCAGCACACGTGTAGTCCATTTATTTTCTTGTCAAGGTCTGTATTTCCCTTCTCTCTCCACCTTCTTTCCCCCTTCTTCCCACACACTTGACCCCAGCACTTTGGAACCAAGATTTGAGTGGTAAAAGTACATTGTCACATTTTAAAAAACAACAGATCCTTTTGTCTAGAACTTGAACAAATTAATTGAAATTTGAGAAAGAAAACCTCTTGGAAAGGAAAATAATTGGGATTACCTAAAATAAGCTTTGGTGTTTGGGCAATTGTACCATTAATCTGAAGCTTACATTTGTGAGTGAATATTTGTAGGTTTGTATATAGTCAAAAGGTTAACTGTATGAAAATGAAAGCTGAGTAATATGGTATTAATCATATAGGATAAAGAGGTTTTGGAGCGATGTCAAGCTGACTATTAAAGAAAATTAATTGTTATGATTAAATGTGACATTTAAATACATTTAGGTGAAGTCATTATTAAGACAGTCAAATAACCTTAATTCTGGTCTTTTTTTAGTACTATTCACTAGAATCATAATCACAGTTGTGACAATGCAGTATTTCTTCAGATTAGATTAAAACAGTTTCAAAAAGTGTCTTTGTTTCCTTTTCTGCTACTTACCAATTTTGGCAGATATTTCTGTGTGATATTTAATTACTTTCCTGTATCTACTATGGAGATATTTTTGAGGCTTACAGCCTTCTATTGCTCCACATCCTGGTGTTTCTGGAGTTTTTTTTATAGTATATATATGACAGGGTTGTAATCTGCTTTAGAACAATTATATTTTTTTAATGAATGAAACTGTCCATGATAGAGAATTCATTAAGTTATAATTATCTATCATAAATACTTATTTTAGAAGCATAATGCTTTCAAGCATTATTGAAAGCTATTTTTTGTTTAAATAGTTTGTATTCTAATGCATGTTATGGTTAATAATTTATTTTAAAAAGTTTAGAAATGAAAACAGATTAGAGTCAAAGTCAATTTTGTTTGTAAAACTGACAGAGTGATATTATAGAAAATATGAATATTTTGGTTAATCTAAAAGTTTTAACAAGTTGATATAGAAAGGGAAACCATTTATCCAAGACATCAGAATTTAAATCTATTTCTAAATGCTCAGTTGACCCACCTCTAGATTATTCCTCAAATGAGTTATAAGAAAACTATATAGGAACAAAGTAAAGGATTCTGGCTTCTGTTTGCAGGTTTGTAGAAGATAGTGCAGAGGATTACTGAATTTTTCATCTGTGAGAATTCAAGGCTTTGATCTGAATCCTTAAATATTTGTGAATAGTGCCTGTGCCAGTTTTTTAATTAGTATTAATTCCAACAAGGATTGAAAAGCAGAAAGATTACATCAGTCAGCAATTGTAAGAAGATGAGAAGCAATATTAATATAAGTTCTGTCTAGTGCCTGCATAGTAGTTATTTTGGGGTTCTTGCAATAGAAATAATTCCAGGTAGTAGAGAAGTGCTAAAGTTAAGCAAAATAGGTGGTGAGGAAATGTCATGTAATGAAATATTTTTCTATGTAAATGGTATTAGTGATTTAAAATAGTATAATAAAACCTTTCAATCACCCTGATAACGAAATCATATAATTAAGTATTTCAGAATTAGGAAATATTGGAAATAATTCTAGCTGTATATCACCTTATATCAAATCTTTCTCCGTTATACACAGAATAACATACATACAGATGTGTTCTCCCATACATACAGAATTACATAATAATATGTTACTCTGTATCTATGTCGTATTTCTATGGAGACTTGTTCAGATTTAAATTTTTTTAAAGTCTCAGTTTATAAGGTGTGCAAAGTTCAGAAAGTGCTAATTTGTTTTTTCTTTTGATTGCTCTGTACATGACTGATTCCTCATTTATTTGTAAGTATTGTGTTGTGCTCTAAATATAGAATTCTTAATTTGTCTTACCTTTCTTTAATAAGTTATCTTTATGATTCCCAAATGTGTCACAATCCTAAATTTATTTTTGTAGTATCATGAAAGGTCAAAGTCACATTTCCATCCTTACTCTCATAGTACATGACAAAATATGAGTGGTGGGATTTTAAGTCTGAAGTATCAACTAAAGATAAATATTCCTTCTGGAACAGTGAATATTTACAAACAGCTATTAGTATGTAATTTCAGCATGTTCAAGCACAGCTGCCTTGGCTTCAGTTCCAGGTAGAAGCTCTGAGCATTTCTGTACATTAAATTGCTTGGTCTAATTCAAATTCCCTTGTTTTGTTTGTGGAAAGATACCAGTATTAATGTCTGACATTCCAAATATTTTAATTGTACATTCACTAGAGTACTTTGGTTTGTTTCTTCTGCTGAAATGCAGAAGTAAAAGAAAATATAGAAACAAAAAGTTCAATACTTGATGCAGTATAGAAAAGGTTTTAAACTGACTCTGTGGTAATTAGAATAACAGTTTTTAATTGAAGAAATTGAATTTCAGTTTTCAGTATGTGTTTTTATGTAGGTATATTTTACATATTAATTTGCAAAATTCAGTTTAAAAGTAGGCTAATGAAGAGGCTTGAGCTTTTTCAGTGCTTGATATAGGTGACATGACATACACGTCAGTCATAGATGAGTCAGTGGATTTGAAAGAAAATAACCCAACACTTGGAAAGAAATAGTCACAGAACTAGTTAATATTCCTTGATCTTTGTTTTGAAGTTTTGCTTTGATGTATATTCAGGCCTGTGAGAAATGTTGCCAGCTAATGCTTGTACTAGCTTTTCTTGTAATTTGCATTGCAAATTGAATCACAGACCTAGTCAGATTGGGAGAGAGGTCCTCTTATCCAACCCCTTACTCCTAGCAGCTCCAGTTAGAGCTGACTCTGTAGGTCTAGCCCACATCAAATTTCAAATGTTTCAAGGATTCAAGATCTTTATTTCTCCACTATTTGACCATTCTCATGTCATTTTTCTTATACCTAGTCAGATTTTCCTGTTTTGTATTTTATATCTATAGTCCCTTGACTTAGCTCTGTGAACATCTGAAAATTAGTGAGCTCAACCCTTCTTTGAATTCAGAAAAGGGAAAGGGGAAGTTCTAGAATCATAGAATCCTTTAGGATGGAAGTGACACCTAAGGTCATAGGCTCCAACCATCCACCATTAATCATGTCCCTAAGTGCCATATATACATGCTTCATCTCAACTGTTTCACATACCTACTTGACTCAACCTCCTCTTTAATAACTTGAATGCCTTTCTTTTACTGTAAGGTTAGCTTAGAGTACCTGACATGAACCTGTTGATGCAATAGGTCAGGTTTCATCAGTTAAAGGTATCGCTTGCTCCAAGAAAGAAGATATCAAGCATTAATAAGAGAAGCTAAAACTCTATGGTGAAAGTGTCCTTATGGAGAAAACCATATCAGTTCAACAAGATTGGCTCATCATTATCATCATGTGAGTAATAGATAAAAGATAGCTTAAGATGGATAAAACTTAGGTGAAAAATAATTAACAGTTCAGAGGGATGGAACACCTGTCCTATGAGGAAAGATTAATGGAGTTGGAGTTCTTCATGCTGGAGAAGAGAACTCTGTAGAAAGATGTAATTTCAGCTTTTCAGTACTAAAGGGTTCTTATAAGAAAGATGGAGAATGTTGATTTAGATGGAATTTAAGGAAGACATTTTTTACAGCAATGGTGTTGAGGCACTGAAACAGATTGTCCAGAGAAATTGTGGGTGCCCAATCCCTGGAAGCGTTCAAAGTTCAAAGTGAATGGGACTTTGATCAACATGGTCCAGTGAAGAACATCCCAGTCTCTGGCAGGGCCTGGTGGACTAGGGTGATTGTTAAAGGTCCTTTGCAGCTCAAACTCCTTCTATGGGGTTTTTGTTGTTGCTGCACTTTGCAGTGTTCTTTCTGTTGAAGATATCTGGTAATGATAAAAGCCTCTTGTTTTGATTGAAAGCTGGAATCCCTCTTTTTGGCACAGGTTATAAAACGCCACTTGAGTATTACTCTGTTCAGAAGAGAATCTTAAGATCTGTGTTTATTTGCTATCATCAAAAGAAAGATATGGAGATAAAAAAAGTAAAATTCTTATGAAATTTCATGTTGTTTCTAAGTAACCCAGTGCAAAAAATGGAAACCATTCTGGAGGACATGGACTGTCTTTGTTACGTTTATATAATTCCAAATTTATAATTGAAGTCTTAAGCTTAATATTGACATAGCAGTCAATATAGATCAATAGAATCAACTGGAATAGATCAATGAGAAGACAATTTTCATTCACTGCCTTTTTGCCCTGGGGTTTTGTTTCAGTTTTAAAGTGGTGTGTGAATGGAGAGAGGTTCTATTTTGTGCTTTGTTTTGACCAGAATATTAGCTGGTCCTTGGATTGTTTTCCTCCTTTAGGCATGCCCTACATTTTCTGTAAAGTGACTGGTTCTAAGGTTGAAAAAGTTACCTATTTTAGTCATAAAAGACCTCCCAGGTGGTAATAAAATGAGGAAAGATTATGTACAACCTTGACTGCATTGCTCATCACTTCATCTTTCTGCTTAATAAAACACAAACAGAATAGAAGAGCAAAGACGCCATAGTAATTTAGAAGTAGAACACTGGTGGAATTCTTTGCCAAATATGCCAAACCTTTAGCTTTTTTATAATTCTCTGTGATATTAGATCCTTTTGTGCATTGCCTGCCTCTTGGAATGAAGTCTGGCATACAAAAAGTAGTGGTTTGGCATTAATGCAGCTTCAGAGAAATTAGATTATCTGTAAAGTTTAGCAGCACTGAGGATAAATACAAAGGGTTATAAGCAGTCTAATGGTCTTGGAATCTGCAGCTGCATCCTATCCTGTATCCCAGAAGGCTAATGTAATTTCACAGGAAAAGGTACCAAGGTACATCACTTATCTTTCTCCTCCATGCATATGCTATCAACTCTGATGTAATGCATTAATATTATAATCAAAAGAGTTTCTTAGTCAGGAAATAGATAGAAGCATACATATGGAGGCAGAAAGGAAGGAAGAGAAGGAAAAATAAAGTTATGTTGATGCAGAGATTTTTTACAAATTCTGACATGCATTTAATTTATTAAAATCTCTCCTTTGAAGTATAAATAAAAAGTACATATTCTGTCATTGATGTTATCGTACTGATTTTGCTAGCCTTTTATTTATGCAGTACTAATATGAAGACTTTTATGTAAAGTAATTGTGGAATTTGGAGTTAATTAAGGTATTTCAATACAAAATGTAAAAGGAAAAAGTTTCAATGATTTTAAAAGCTGTGAATCGATTACAGCATTGGCATGAATTAATTGAAATGTAAATTTTCAGTATGACAGAAATAAGTTCAAAGTCACAGCAGTTCTTCTCATCCTTTTTATTCTACCAACTTTACTGGCCATATTTAGGTTTTTTGAAGGAAATCTGTAGAGGTTGTAACTAGCTAAATATTATAATTAACAATTTTTTTCTCATTATTTTGTGTTTTCAGGTAACATGCATTTGGAACAGGAATGAATACAGGTCAGGCAAAAAAAATCTTTAATATCCCATCTAGGCAGTTTTTATGTAAATGGAAGTCTAATATCAATATGCCTATTTTCTCAATATAATACCTAAATAATACCTATTTTCTCAACAATGTATCTCATCTAGAATCTGTTTCTTTGGTTTCACAGTTACTGACTGTCGTTCATATTCAGTGTTTCTTTCACTCTCTAGTCACTTTGATTTATAGTTGTTTGGTTTTTTTTTTCTTTAGTGGCCATCAAAAGCAAGCTTTATTTTTTGGCCCTAGTGATAGAAATCAGAGAATGAAATCTTACTATTCTTTTTTTTTTCCTTGTGATTGATTATAGATTTCTGTTTTAAATAGTTTTCTGTATTATGTGAATTTCCAATGAGCACTGGCTGCATGAAACCTAGAAACTTCATAACCTGCTTGTTGTGAAGTTGCAAACATCATAAAATTCTTAAGGGTTTTTGGGGAATAAATTTTGCCTTAAATCCATGATTTCTTAGGAATTATCAGAAAGAGGTGTTTGAATTTGGGCTGTGAGATTTCTGCCCACCCATATCAAAATTTGTTCTCTCTACAGAACTAATTTTGAGAAAGCATCAAGAATCTATATCTTCTTAGTGACGGTTAGAAATATTCACTAAAAGAAGTCTTTAAAATTCAGACAGTTTTCTTGGAAGAAGGTAATTGAATGATTTCCATTCTGCTTGTTAGGTAGATTTTTTTTGTTCCATTTTGATGTGAAGGTACAAAAAGAATATAGATAAACCAGTTTGATTTATAAATTTACAAATGAATTATTAAATATGATTTTGCCTAATGGAAACAGGAGCATTTGTGTCACGCGTTGATGCTAGCCACTTAGATGGCCCCTGTGTATTCCAGTTATTTTCCTGCAGGTAAAATGGAAGTTCTGCCATAAACATTTTTCTTTCATTTATGGAATTACATGTACTGAAATATAATTTAACTGTGATAAAATATTTTTATTATTGTTATCCCAGAGACTCTTTGGCAGCTAAAGAAACTCCAGGGTTCTATGTCAGTATTTAAAAAAACCAAGAAACTTAAAGTAAGTCTACTTGATGTGTAAAATACAGTCAGTTCTTATAGACTGTGACATTTTAAGTCAGATTTGGTTTTCAGAATAAGAAATGTTTATAATCCATGATTTGTAGGATATGAAGTCAATGAGAAACTGCAGTGATTTCTGTTGTCTTTGGGTCAGGCTCCCTAGATCTTGGAAGTCACTAGAAACTGCTCCAGATATATTTCTAAGTAGTTGAAAGTGATGTCTGTACCTAGATCTACATAAACTTTGCATAAACATAAAGCTTTAACTTTGAAATTTTCCAGCTAGAATGATTAATGAATTGCAAAAATGCCCTCAGGGAAAAGATGTCCTACATTAATGGAGAGAGAGCCAGACAAGACGTCTGTTTAGCTTAAAGCACTACCTGTTTCGAAAGGCAAGACTGTTACTGTGCAACTGATGTTCTACCTGTCAAAACCTCTGAAGTCTAGTAACTAACTCTAGTCAAGTGAGCCTGTTAACTGATTATTATTTTCACACAAATCTGTGAAACCGCAACTTTTTGAAGCAATAACGGATTCTTGTTTCTGAAAATTAATTATAAAGATGTTTTTTATCCGTCTGTGAACATTGTTTTTAGGTTTCTCTGATTCATTTTCATACAGGAACAGTTCTGTAAATAATAGAAAACATATAATAAAAATAATCCTCTATGGAAATTGCTTTTCACATACCATATCTTTGTTGTGTTTCTAGATTTTTCTGTCTGTATTTACTTATTCTTGTAATTACACAAATAACTTTGTGTTTTATTTAGAAATTATTTGGATTAATACATTTGTTTAGCACTTACTACAGAATTACTGAGGCCAATTACATTGCTCTGAGGCCCAGTGGATTGCTTGGAAATGTGCCAATATGAATAAATATCTTTTGAGTAAAATTTATGGAAGTTAATGAGATGAACTATCCTACTTTAATACTCTGGCCTGAATTCCTTCAAGTCTTTCACAAGCCTGAGTTTCAAGACAATTTTAGAAGTGTTACAGTTATTTTAATTAATAAAACATAATGTTGTTCCTGAGGGAATAGTTTTTGTCTTAGGTATGCTTCTGAAATATCAACTAGTCATACATAGCTTAAATATTTTGGAAAGCAGAGCATTTTGTTAGCTGTGGAAGCTGTCTAAATGTTTAGCTCACGAACTGGTAGATACTAACTTATTTATTGTTTTAAAATATAGCTTTCACTTTTAATTAACATCTTAATAGAGATATCTGCAAATAATCACAGTTTTAAAATAAAGATACTCATTATACATGCCATATATTAGGTTTTATGTTTAAAAAAAAGTTTGTTCCTAGCAAATATTTTCATATTTGATAGTTTTGGAATCATTTAAACATTTTTTTTTCTGCTAACATCAAAGAATAATTTTGTACTGTTTCTTAGATGGATTGTATCTTTAATGTGGTAAGTGCAAAATATTTAAGAACACCTTTGTAGATATTATTATGCGAGGCACTCTTGTGCAAGACTGTAGTATCCAACTTTGTGAGTACACTACAAAAGATAATTTTTAATCTATACATGACTAAGGGAATTAGAATTATTTCAACAAAAACAATTTTGAAGCTGACCATGTAAATGACTTTAATTATTATTATAATTCAGAGGCACAATGGTCATAATTTTCATGCAAACAATAATTATCTAGATGATATTTCCTTTACAGGGTTGTTTAGTGTATTATTATAATCATAGAATCATTAAGGTTTGAAAAGACCTGTAAAATCATCAAGTCCCAACTGTCAACCTAGCACCACCACCATGTTCATCATTAAACCTTGTCCTCAAGTGCTGTATCCACATTATTTTAACACTACCAGGGATGGTGACTCTGCCACTTCCCAGGGCAGTGTGGTCCAGTGATTTTAAACCCTTTCCAATTTTTTTTTTCCTAATATCTAATCTAAATTTTCCCTGAAAGAACTGGAGTCTGTTTACTTTCATTGTGCCACTTGTTACCTGGAAGAAGAGATTGACACCTTCTCACTCTAACCTCCTTTTAGGTTGCAGTGGAGAGAGGTAAAGTCCCTCCTGATCCTCCTTTTCTCCAGACTAAGCAACCCCAACTGATAAACAAACCAGTTGCTTCTCATAGTGTAAGGTGGAAGATTTCCTGTCTATCTTACTGTTTTTTTCACTGGAGAGTGATGGTTTTCATTGTGCAGGAATGATATACAAGGACTGTTTATTAGTTAGATTTTTCGATATTTCATTTTAGCTACCTGGAACATTTTAAAGGTTGTGGGTTTATTAATGGTCATGTAAACTTATTGATAGCTAGGAAAACTTCACTGTCACTGGACAGAGCCTTTTGTTGGTGTTGTGCAAATAAAAAAAGTGATGTTGGTTATATTTGAAGGCTAGAAACTAATCTAATCTTTCTTACATGGTTAGACTGATTCTTTGGGTACAGAACACTGAGCAAGATTTTCTGCATGAACTGTCATGGTATTCAGAGAGGGAGTTGTTGGTCCTTTTTTCATTCTTGTAGTTGAAACCAAATACACAACTGCAAAATTAACAAAAGAAATTATTTCGTTCTTAGATCTTCAGCACTTAGGAATTACCATGTTTCCTTTAACTATTAGCTACAATGTCACATCTCTGCATATGAAAGCAATGACTTAACTCTGCTGCTTTGAAATGTTTCCTTTTGGGACTATGAAATCCTCAGAGCTTTCTACAGACTGCTAAACTATAGTATTACTCTGAAAATGTTTTACATCATTACACAGAATATAAAATGTGTATCTAGTCCATGTTCTCTGGAGTAGCTACCTCTCTGGTTTGACATATTATGGTCTTTTCTGTCACTGATGAATGACAGTTATTCAGGAGCTCCTTTTCACAGACGTTGTAAAATAAAATGTCTACGTTTAAATTTATAGAGGGGAAAAAAAATCAAGGAAAAGGGGAGTAATGTAAGGTCATGTAACAAAGAGACGATTGCAAGAATGTGAAAATTTTTTTCTTCAGGTAATTTTCTTCTTTAGCGGAAGGATGCTAGCAAATGCTGTGAGGATAAAGTTTCCTTTAGACTGGATCTCTTTCCTTCTGAGAGAGATTTTGAAACTACATTAATTAGGTGATCTATTGGTAATTGATAAACAGATTGATTAACTGAGCACATTTAGATTGTTTGGGTTTAATTGTCCATTTTTTTGTTTCATTTTTTTGTTGTTGTTTGAATAGATTTTTTTATGGTGGTCAAAGGATAATTGTGAAATTAACGGCTACCAGATTGCTTAAAATATCAGCTAGTTTTAGTAATCCCTGAACATAAATAGTGGGTGACCAAATTTCTGGGGTTTGCATGTTAGAGTTCTTTTTTTCTCAGTTTGCTAATGGGCTTTATTTGCGCTTTTAGGCTTTCACAGGCAAACTTAAAGTATATTCTATTGCTTTGAAAGGAATGTGCTACAATTTAGAAATCTAATTTTGTGATGAAATCATTGAGGAACCAAAATATATACTTCAGCTGAGGAAATGTAAATGCTTCTGGGGGTTTGGGAAGATGTTGTTTATTTCTCCTTTTCCACTGTGTGCTTTTTTTCATGTTTGTTTGACTGTCATATTTATATCAAAGTCACTGTTAATCTTAGGATAATTTAATTAGGCAATTTTTTTTAGTAGTGACTGGTATCCTGAGAGGATTGATAATTATGGATTAGACTTTGTATAGTCTTTAAAAATCCTGCATTAAAAAAGGACCAGTGGGGATTTTGAACAAGCTGTCACTTAGGCAGATGGAACCACTGAGTAAGAAAATAAAATAAGTGAAGAAAAAAGGTCATTGTAATATTTCTGAACTCTTGGAGTTTTGTGGATTTTTTTGCTTGTGAGCATTTCTTGATTGTTTTTTCCTCCTGCTTTCTTAATCATGTGTTAATTGCTGAGCCAAATCTGAAATATTTTTTGGATAAGAAAACAGTGTTGATTCTACAGAAAACTTACACAACTGTAGTGTAGACTTTTCACTGTGTATCAAAAAACCCAGAATAAAATTTCTTGATCTGCTGACTTCTAACTCCTCTCCTTTAATTAATATCTTTCTTTGTATTGAAACAAAAAGGTAATTCTTCTTTATCAATTTTATGATGTCTGTCAATCTTTTTAAACCTAGTCTGCTTGGGCTTTTCCTCTAGTCAATGAAAAACAGGTCCTTTATTCTATTAAAGGTAAATATCTCTTTGGAATCACCTGTTGTTTGTGGTCCCAGCAGTGGATGGTAGGGTAAGCAGCCTCTGTGCCCCACTACAACAAAACCCTCTCCAACTTTTCCTGTTATGTTTTGCACCTAAAAAAATGGAACATGATGGGGTAGATTAAATCTTTTGACAATGTCTGACTGCAGACGATAATGAAGTGAAATTTCTGCAAAATAGTGTTCAAGATAGTCAGATATGCTGAATATCATAGGTCTGCTGATCCTCCTCAATGTGTTCAGTGATCTGAAATCTTTGTCATAAAGGTAATTGAAGAACTTGCCTATTTGTGATGTAACAAAGCAGTGACACGTTGAATAAATTTAAATAGCCTTTCCAGTGCAGGAGACTCTCTCATAGGGGAGAGACTTCTGATGAGTATGCTAATAGGAAGATGTAATAGGATGAGGAAGCATAGGAGGATGGGCTTAGTAATGTGTAAAAGAGAGAGTAGCTTTTCCAAGAAGGAAAAAAGTGAATTTAGGCTTATAACCCTTTAGCAAGAGTTGACTGTGCTAATCATTCAGTGGACATTCTCAGCTGATGTATAACACAAATGGTCCTGAGTAGCAGTAGGGATAATGATTAATGGTAAGAAAGTGGTTGGATTGAGAAATGAGCGATAACTACTCAGATAAGAAATATGTTAACAGTGTAGTTTGTCACAAACTGCAATCTGTTTTTAAATTCTCCCTGGCTGAATGGTTAATAAGTCATCAATAATGCAATCTTTATGGACTGTTGTCCATAAAGAGGTGAATACCAGGAAGAGACTAGAGACCCTCAGGCAGCACTACACATGTTGGTTTTGGAACATCTGAGAGACAAAAGAATTGTGGATTGTAAAGGCTCGAGGGTAAGAAGTTAAGAACTGTGAAGTTAGAAAATGAACAGGAACAAGGATAAAGTTTTATCATTATCTACATAGTAGAATAAAGGGGAGACACATTAACCCTGTGTACTTAAGTGAACAAAAACCAAAAAAATAAAAGTACTAGGAACTTCAGAATGAAAGAAAAGATGATATGAGCTTCTTATTTGTTATTACTATGATAAATAGTAACTGCAGTCATGAAGAGATCTCTTAATTTTCTAGGAGCACTAGGAGCTTTTAAGAGTGAGTCTTGGTGGTTTGTACTTTTGGTATAAGATGGAATTTTCATTCTAAACTTGAAGTTAATTTCCTTGCTTTGCTCTTCTGTGTTTTTGGAAGTGTTCACGTGTCAAAAATGCTGGTTGTCTTCTGATTGTTTTGTTACTGCAAGCAAGGCTTTTATTTAATTTCCATATTTCTTGTATGTAATATTAGTACTGAACCACTTAGAAGTACTGCAAAAATAATCTGTTGACTTAGTTTTCCAGTCTCTCTAGGAATTCAACTTAAATGATACTTTCATGAGCCTATTATCCTCTTTTTTCCTCCAATAATTAATATTACAGTCCTTTTTGTCTCAATATTTTTTGCTTTGTTTTGATCTTTTTGTTACACATTTTAATAATATATAAGAACAATGAATGGTAAGAGAAAGTAAATATTTCTTTTAGACCTTTAGGTTCATTTGTGTGCTCACATGTAAAGTAGGTTTTGAATGTACTCTGATACTGTAGTAGTCACAGGCAATAGAATAATTTCTGCACTTAAACCCAGCACTCTTAGATTTCATTAGATCTAATTATAACTAATTTATTTGAACTCCCATGAAAATAACCTAATGGGCTAAAACCCATTCTATTCTACTTAATTACTTTTTAGTAAAAGTAAGCAACTGAGGGCTTGTAAAGAATACCAAACAGAGATATCAGTGAGTGACTGAGACTTTCTAAATAAAATCATTAGTTGAAGTCTTGACTTTTCCGCTTATGAGTTAATTCTTTTAGCATGTTTTGGAGCTGTATATGTGCTATTTCCCCTCAGAAACTGGGCTGATATACCAGTTTAAGTTGTCTGTGTTGTGCAAAACCATGCTAATGGTTATTTCTGGGAAGAGACTCTACAAAGTTTTATTCATTGTCAACTTAGCAAAGTCAATGAAGCTGCTGGAATTGGAATATGCACAAGTTATATGTACTACTGCTGCAACAGCCATACCTGTCAATATGACTTTTCTGGTAAAAATTGAGAAAACATTTTTTCCTCACAACATTATTTTGCTAGAGAAATAATAATAGGCCTATTGATGTAGCAGTTCTTGGTCATAGGGAGGATTTGTGTCATATTTGTCTAATGATACCCTCTGCTCACCACCACTCCCCCAAAAAAAGGGATTGTAGTGACTTTTCAGACAATGAAAGACCCCTTTCTTGAGAGTTTTGAATGTATTATTTAAAAGTTCTTACAACCTTTCCACACTTAAAAGGATAGCTATTTTTGTGTTGTCTTTAGTTGCAACTAGTTAAAAAAAATTGCATTTAAGTTGTGTGGGGTTTGTTTTTGCCTTTTTTTTTTTTAAGCAGTGTCTAGAACTGTTATTCTTCCTAGTTCTATATACTTTCTGCATAAATGAATTTAAGAAATTCTTTGCAGAAAAAATAAAATAAAAGTATCCGTAGTCCACTGCACAGTTCTTCCTTGAAAAATCTCTTTTCACAACAAAGCTCAAAACCAGTACAAATGTCTGTATAATTTTAGGTATATTAAGACTTTCTCAGCTGCACTTAGCCAAAAGTGAAAGTGTCAGTCTAAAAAGTATTAAGTCTATGAGGATCACTTTGGTCTTTCCTTTTGTTCCAATGACTTGCAATTCTAATGACAATATATATATATATTTTTTTTGTGGTGTGGTTTATGGGCAATATTCCCAAGAGCTCATCTCTGTTTCTACTTTCTTTTTACAAAAAAAAATGAGGATAAAAAACTCCTCAAAAGTATTCCAAAGAAATATGCAAATGTGACCAAGATTTATAAGAACCAAAAAAGAAAAGGGATGAAGTTCCCCACATTTCACACACAGGGGGATGCTTTATATACTTGGATTATGGAAAGTTGCCCACCAGTGTTTAAAGGAAATTGTTTGAAGACATGGAAAACTCAAACTGGCAAATTTGGGGTTAAACTGCTTGATAATGCAGCTAAAATTACAATAGAGCTTCTTTTGAGCAAAGATTGAATTGATGGTGAGAACTAGGACTGTAATTCATGCTGTGCATTTAAATTTAAGACCTATTTTATTAAGTATAGTAGAGTTGTGCAGGTGAGAAAAGGAAGACAGGAATTGCATCTAAATTACTATGGTCAGATTCTATGGAATTCTGCCTGTCTTTCTCTGAACAGCCAATAGCATTTTCAGCTAATGAAATAGGAAAGCATGTTAGTTAATTAAGTTCACTTTACACTCCTTTAAAAAGATATATGGAAATTGTCCTTTATCCGGATAGCAGTAGAACAAAATTACTTTTTTTCTAAAATGTCAAGTATAGCAGGCGCCGACTACTTTAAAAATGGCTGCAGTATTCAGCAGTAGATTATCAGACTGACTTCTCTATCTTTTTTTGCTTCATACTATCTGAAGGTAAGAAGGCAGACAGTGAGTTATCTAGTTTTTGTCCACTTTCATTGCAGAAAAATAGATGTTTCCTTGGCATGTTTGATATTAGTGTTCCCTCAAATATTTAAACAAAAATGTTAAAACACTTGAATCTTGTGGGCTTTTATTCTCATCAGTTATAGCAATATGAAAGTTTCCCTAATAAATGCTGAGTTCCTTTTTTCTTTTATTTTCTCTTTTTTTTTTTTGTCATCATGTGTTGACATGCATTCATTTATAGAAATTACTGAGGGTCTTGAGCTGTTAGAAATGAGTGGCCACAAAGTCAAGAGGTGTCTTGTCACCTTTAAAAATGTGCTTTAATCTTTTCAGGTCAAAGGGTGTGATCTTCACTCTAATTTTGAAGATTAAATACCATAAATTAAAGGAATAGATAACATGCTTTCAGGATTTCTTCAGTTCCCTTTCCTTCTCCATTTTGTTGAGCTGATAAAGATGTTTGTATTTCCTGCTGCTAAAGCTGTTGAGTTTGTCTGTATTATTGTACATGTGTGTGATTTGTGAATTACTAATAAGAAGAAAGGCCAGCTGTTTGATCTCAGGACAATTCTTTGGAAGGTTTGGATCCTTCTTTCTAAAGAAGGAGCCACACCCATCTTGGGTGGATGCTTTAATCATAGATCTCCTATAATAAAGACTTCAGTCTTGTTTTGATTTTGTCACAGGACAAGGTTCTTAACTCTTGAGGAGTGATTTAAAAAACAGTTCCAGCACAGAGTAGGGGTTCTTCCAGCAGGCTGTCAAGCTGCAATGTTTAAGATGGGTGGAGCATCACTTTAATATTTTTTTATTAGTTAAGAATATGCTTATGAGGAGCAAAGCATATTTTGTCTTTAAAAACTAAATAAAAGCATTTCAGTGTGAGGCATTTGCCCATAATACTAGTGGTTGGAGACCTACCGGCATAATATGTAGCCATCCTATGTGCTCTTTCAATAGCCCTGTCAATAAATAAAGGCTTTTGTGTCCATTGCACTGTGCTCTCATGCATATGATAAGAATGATAGGGAGGACTGGTCTGTGGTACCTTGTAATACTCAGAACGTGTCCTCTAATGACACAGTTTCTGAACACATTCCTTAGTAATATATCTGTTTCTAAGACAGCAGGTAAATTTATTGACCTATTGAACTATGGCTGTTCTGTAGGACTACACCAGGCAAAGAGAGGCACAGAGCCTGAAGAAGTTTCAGGTCTCATTGCAGGGATTCTGGGGAGAAAAGAAAGGGTAGTAAAATATCAACTCTTCTCTTAGATGTAATAAATAACCCTGTATGAGTAGAAGTCATAAGAGCATCTGCTGTTTGGGTGCTGCAAGATTGTTCTTTGGTTGGTTTAGTATTTTTTCCTTTGTCAGATGTTAGCACTTCCCCTAGTTTGGGTGTCATATCTTACCACTTGCAATGCTGTTCTTGCTGGGGTTTCTTTTCACTGATATGAGATCTAAGAGTAAAGCAACTGACAGTTTTGTGCTTTTCCAACTTCTGTATCATTGGCTGGTTGTAGATGTTCTTCTGGGGTGACAGACATACACTCTTCATGTTTCCTGCTTCTAGTGTCATTCCTCTTTGTGTTGTTTTCAGTTGCAGAGAAACAGAGCATCATTTTCATGAAGTAATAGCACTTTCCTATGTCTCAGGTTGATTTTTTTTTTTCTGTGTTGGCATGCGTCTGAAAGTTCTCAGCATCATCAGTGTGAGTTTTTAACATCAGAGGCATTTCTTTTTCACTTTTATGTTGAAGAAAATATCAGTAGGGTGAGACAATGTTCTTCATTGATGCTATTCCTTAATGTGAACTGCTAAATACAACTCTGAGCATTGCTCTGTCAAGGTACATTTTTTGTTCAACACAATTCTTTAATGTGAGTTCAGCTGTGGCTGACTAGTTAAAACACCTGTAGTAGTATGAATGCCTGTATACAAAAATGAGTGAGTCTAGCTAATTTGCATTACAACTTCTTAGGGATAGATGTGATTACTGTGGAGCAGCTAACCTGTAAAGGACCTCCTTTTTCATGTGGTCAGCATTTTTACATAGTTGCAATTTCATCCTTTATGGAAAATATGTTAATATTGTTATACAAGTGGTCTGTCACATGAGTATTTTTGAAAGATAATGAACCAAGCATTACTCTTTTAGACAAAATTAACCTGAACTGTAGTGTGACTGATATAATTTATAGAAGAAACTTCCTATCTGTTAAACTAAAATTACAGTGACCAGAAAGATAGTTTGCAGCATTTAATTACATGCCTTAGTGGAATTCAGGTAGTCCTCACCATTCCACAGCACGTGGGTGGAGTTCAAAGAGAGCTGGAGATGGGGACTTATGGTGATAAAGGCATAAAAATTGGTTATTTTCTGCCAGATTGCCTCTCCTAGTGCATTTTGGGGCTGATAGGATACAAAGAAAGAATGCTTTTAGGTTCTAGTCATCTCTAGCCATCTAGAATGGTTTATGCCATTTAGTTAAAATATTTTCAGATCAAGTAAGTCAGCAGCATAGATGTCAATCTGTAATATAGACGAAGAAAAAATAGCTATGATGATGTGTTTGTTTTGAAGTCTTTTTTTTTTTCAGTTTGGTCTCATCATGTTTTTAATTTGGCCAGAAAATTTCCATTAATCTTTTTTGTGTGGCCATTCTTCTGACTTTGTTAGTCCTTTATTGTTTAAAATACAAGAGTTGGGATTGTTCAGTCTGGAGAAAGTTCCAGGGAAACCTTACTGCAGCCTTCCAGTACCTATAGGCTACAGGGTACTGTAGTCGTGAAGAACTTTTTGTGAGGGTATGTAGTAATAGGACAATAAAGAATGGCTTTAAACTGAAAGAAGGTTTTTAGATTAGATAGTAGAAATAAATTATTTACTGCAAGGGTGGTGAATCACAGCAACAGGTTGCCCAGAGAAGACTGGGGATGCCACCAGGTTGGGTAGGGCATCCTGGTCTAATGGGAGGAGGCCCTGTCTTTGGACAAGGATTGGAACTAGATGATCTTTAAGAAGCCTTCTAAAACAAATCATTCCATGATTCTGTGACTTCAGTAGCAAATTCATTATTTAGGACCTATATTGTCAAGTAGATGGTGACTTTTTTCCTCATAGTCAATTTCTATTCTCTTAATAGAGATTTTTGTTTAATTAAATAAGTGGGATTTTGAAATGATCTGAGAGAATCTTAAATTTCTGATTAATTTTGGGGGAGATTCAGACTTGACATTAGGAAGCATTTCCTTACCAAGAGGTAGGACAAATACTAGAAGAGGCTTCCTAGAGGAGTGGTTGGTACCCCAATCCTGTCAGTGTTGTAATGTCATTTGAAGAATGCCCTCAACAACAAACAAACTTTTCATCATTGCTGAAGTAGCCAAGCAGCTGAACCAGATGATCATTAGAGGTCTGTTCCAACTGAAATACTGTATTCTATTTATGCAGTACTTGGGCATTCTCACTTTTAGTTAGATTTTTAGATCTAACCTTCATTCTTTGATATCAGCAACTCTCTTTTTCAGCTTATTTTTTGCTCAAAAATCCACCACAAGATACATCCGTGAACTATCTTTGTATATGGTAGCAGTCTCAGGAATAGAAATATTGACTTAGAGCCACTGGTTTAGCCTGTCTTTTTAAATCTTTTTTCCTTTTTTTTCTTTTTCCATAAAAGCCTTTAAAGAGTCTTATGATCTTACTGAAGTAATTTATCCTATGTGCTTAGTCTTGTCATGATCCTTTTGATTCTATCCTTAGAAGTTTCTTGCTAATGCATTCTTATGTTATTATTCATTCCTAGTCGGTTGGCTTATTCTAAACAAAAACACTAGGACAGAATACCCAGCCCTGTAAAGTGTGATGCAAGGGAAGAATTTGTAGCAAGTGAAACAAAAGAAAAGAAAAAGCATGGCCTTTAATTTAGCTCACGTGGTCCAGTAAGAGCGTCAAAGTTTTGTTTTCCTTTTCTTCAAATGGATTCCTTGAGAGAACCCAGGGACTCAATCTGTTTGAATGAGGTTTGTTTATGGCTTAGCCCAATAGTAATTTTGAAGGAAACCTTGTATCATTAGGTATTTATGAGAGAAAAAATATTGGCTTGGTACTTAATAGGTTGCTATCTTACAAAGATGGGGGGAAAGAAGGGGCAGTTACTACAAGTGTGGTAGAGTATCTTATTTTTGCTTACTGTGGAGAGATACTAATGAGCCAGCAACTGAGGTACCTCTTGTGATTTCACCGCAGCCAGCAACTCAGTCCCATGGAACCACTCTTCCACAGGTGGGATGAGGCAGAATCAGAACATTTCAAAAGAAAAAGAAAACTTGTGAGTTGAGATAAAGATGGCTTAATAGACAAAGCAAAATTGTGCGCATATGCAAAGCAAAACAAGAATTCATTCACTGCTTCCCGTGGGCAGGCAGCCACCTCAAGTAGAGCAGGGCCTCATCATGTGTAATGGTGACTTGGGAACACAAATGCCATCACTCCAAATATCCCCCCTTCCTCCTCCTTTCTCCAGCTGTAGGTGTTGAGCATGCTGCTGAATGATCTGGAATACCCCTTTGGTTAGTGACAGTCAACAGTTCTGGCTGTGTCCCCTCATAGATCCTTGTGCACCCCCAGGGTCCTCAATGGTGGGGTGGCGAGCAGAAAAGGCCTCAACTCTAAGTGCTGCTCAGTAATAATGGAAACATCTCTGTGTTACCAACAGCACAAATCTGTAATGCAGCCCCACATCAGCGAATATAAAGAAAATTAACTCTACCCCAGACATGATGAGCACCATCTCCACTGACCTGCTGTAGTTTGCTGGCAATGCAGGTGGAAGGGGAGCTGCTTGTTTAGCCCACATTATTATCCATAAGGGGAAATTCTGCCAGCAGGATACACACATGGTATACAATTACTGGGATGGCAGATAAGGCAGTAGAAGTTTTTATTTCCTTTAGGGGTGTGTATGCAACCAAAAATAGCATACATGTCACAAAATGAAAGGAATTGTCTTGCTACCCTGATCTGTGTAAAGTGTCAATCTCTGTATTAGGGGCTTGTAGCAATGTGTTCATATATAACCATTCATAATATTTATCAGCTATCATAACGGTTATGAGACATTGTAAGGTTTTATGTATAGTTCTTTGGTTTAGGTTCATTTGTTTGGGGTTTGTTATTATTATTTGGAGAGACTTCTATCCATGAAATGGATTTCCTACACCTGCAAAAAGAAAACAGAATGTGCTAAGAAAGCTGTCAGCACTTCTGTCTGCAGTGGGTTTCATTGTAAATTGCCATTTCTTTTAGTACTTGTACTGAAACTGTGGACCATTAATATGCTTGGAAGTGAACTCTAAAGGTCAAATTTCATCCTCTGTTCTGATCAGTTACAAGTGCAATGGAGTTCTGGAGTGTTTCCTCCTTTAGATGAAATTTAGCCCAAAGTATGATGGAAGATAATTTTCAATGTCGTATAACCAACAGCCGAGATTCAGCCTGTTCTGATTAAAATATAAAAACATAGGTTTGGTTTTCATCAAAGCCTACTGCAGTGTATTTCACTCTAGATCAATTCAGACCAGCAAGAACGACAAATGAAAAGAATAGCCCCAAAATATTTTATGTGTCATTTGCATAGAAATTCTATAGGTCCTGTTTAATACACACTACAGAGTAAAATACATGCAGTTAACCAAAAGAAATTTGGATTTCTTTTCCTTTTTTTATATATAAATGGACATGAATTGGTCATTAGACTTTATACCTGTTTCCTGTTAAAATGCCATTTGAGAAGTTGCAGAATAAATTTGGGCTATGGAATAGAGGCACTTGCTTTCTCTTTTTAGATGATAGATGCAGGCTATTGTAGAAGCACTTTTTTAGTATTTGGCATATAAGCCCTGAATTTACAAGTACTAGGATATATAGATATATGTATATATATATGGGGTATAAGGAAAGAAATATCTTTAAATGCAAAAATTAGAAACTATCCTGATTATTATGAGTACAAGCAAATAAAAACAGTGATGAAAAATAAATCATACTTCCAGAGAGGCACACTGGTGATATGTGCATTTTACCCTGCAAATCCAAAGCAGGTTTTTATTTGCATCCTCATTATTTAAGGTGTGAATAACATATATTCACGTTTCTTGGGTTGAGAGTAGTGCTGTGCAGCTTCATATCAAGTAGTATTCATTTTGCCTTAAATTGGTATTCCCAGTCCCTGCAATGAGCTAAGACTCTTTTTGTTATTGATAAAGCAATCTTTCTGTGTATCTTGGAAGTACCCAGCTTTGCTATTTAATTATCTTCTAATTAAAATACTGATTTAAAAAGTTTATGCAGAGACAGTTAGTAAAAGGTGTATGTTGTAGATTAAAAAAAGTTGGTTGGATGTGATTAGCATTTAACCTGTTTGTTTTTGGTTTTTTTTTCCAAAGTCACAAATCAAAAGGAAGGGCTCTAAAGTGTAGCATAACTTCAATAATGATATTGAAGTTATCATTATTATTAGCAAATGTGTATCAAACTTACAAGGCAATCAATATTTTTCGGTCTTGCCTCTAAGATTGCCTCAGGACTAGGAAAATCTAATTAGCAGGCCCCAGTTCTACAAAATTCTGGTGAAGGACTGTCACTGGATAATAAAGCCTTATTTTAAATCACAATGTATATAAATACATTTTCTGGTTGTTTGTGTCTCTACCTCCCCTACACCCCCATTCCTTCTGTTGCAACTGAATGTCCAGCAGGACCTGGGGTATCAGAAGAAATATTTTTGTAGAGGTTTTATTTCATTGTTTTTTGGTTTTTTTGGTGTTCCTCTCTGGTTGCCACGAGCCAAGAGAAGGACATATATCAAATTTATAATTTATCTTAGAGAATGTTGCAGCTGCATTACTAGTGAGATTAATATTTTCTATATTAGGTTAGTACTTCCTATTACATTTGGCCCTAAAAAGGAATTAAATGCAATATTGGATCTTTTCACTAGTCAGTTTGACTTTTTTTTTTACTGTGGAGTCATCCTCCCTTTCTTGCTGTCTGTACTGAGAAGCTGATCTACATCTGTGTACACATCAATGGGGATTCATTATTTAAGAACACAAAGGAGATAGGTGTCAGGTTTTGCCAGATACTATTATGGCGTTGCACCTCCTGATGAGCCCAAAAGACAAATAAATAATGCAGGGAAGAATCTAAAAAGTCAGTGTTGTTAATATATGCAAAATAGATTTTGTTTATTAATGGGGAGTAAATAGGGTACCTGTGTCCTGATTGAGTCTCTGCAGTAATTTAAGAATACATATTAAAAACTCTTGAAATATAAAAGACTTGACTATGACATGAGATTAAGTGATAATCATTCTTTCTCTTGTGGGTGGAATTAGTTAGTGCTCCTTACCTGCGCTAAAGTGAGTAAAATGAATCTTCATTTGTGACTTCAGTGATACCACAAAGATGGCTGATGTCTGAAGCGGTGGCCTATAAAATTTAGCAGATCTACTGTTTTATGATGGCATATTTTTTTCCTAACTGATACACTGGTAGATGGTGTAAAGTCACTTTTATCTGACAGCATTATTTTTTTTATCTGACATGGCTATGAATGGATGCAATAATACTTTCTATTAAATAAAACGCACATCTCATTCAGTTAGAATGTAAGTTGGAGGCCTTTTCCTTTTAATGTTGATACACCACAAAATAAAGACCCTATTTTCTCCACAAAATAACACATTTTGAAGACATGCAGCCCATCTGTGCTTGGAAAAAACAGAAATAAGAGAGATCAATGAGGTGAGCTTTGTTTAAGGTGTATGTTTAAGGATGGAGGTAAGGAAAAAAGCTGACTATTACAGCGCACAGCTGCAATGTGTGCATAAGGCTTGTTTTAGGCAGACTGAGCAAAAAGAAGCCTAATTATTGTATCTTAAAATATAAGCTTACTCAAGAAGCAGAACTAGAATACACAGTTTGAATACACAGTTGCACAGTTTGTATTGATTTGAGCTATTTGGTATCACAGAGAGAATGCTTACAGCTGTTTTAGATTTATCTATAGTCTGGCATAGTCACAGTGTGATGATGAGACACATATTTTTTGAGATTAAAACCTATTAACAGGGTAAAAATAAAGAAATGACTATCCATAACTGATGGTTTCAGCTTTAACTTATCAAAAGACAAAATCTCTTCTGCTAGGATTTTGTATCTATCCTGGGGTTGGGTTAAAGGAAAAAGAAACATAAGTAAAATGAAAGGCTTTTACATGCTCTTTTTCATTTTTCTGTCTCCTTTCAAAATTATATCTTTGGTTTTTTGGTCTGCTTTTATGTGCATTCTAGTGAAAATTGTGCTTGTTTAGTCATCAGTGTGTTTACTTTTCCTTCCATCTGAAAATTGTAAATTGACAATAAAATTATTGTAAGCCAATTTTAAACAGGATTTATGCAGCAATTGGTGTTTGAAGATGGCAAAGAAAATTGAGCTGCAATCTTGGAGGAGACAGTGGAACGTGAAGGGAATTATGTTTACATGGATCACAAGGGGAGAGCTGAATGTGGTTGCAACAGAAGTCTATAGTATGTCCCCTCAGGACTGCTGGAAAAGAGCTAGATTACCAAATTTGAGGTAGTCCAAGTCTAAGGTCCTCCACTGTCTCCAAATAAGATAGAAGAAAAAAATACATTTTCATTATGTTCAGTACTATGATTTACCTATAGATTAAGATAGTTACCAGTAGACTGTGAAATATCATATTTTGTGAAATGATGGCACAGAAAGCTTTTGAGCATGGTTCCTTGGGGAAATATTTCCTAGAGGAGAGTCTGGCTGCAGTGAAATGGAAATAGTGGCTCATTTGGGACTGATTTCTGGAAAAGTATGATCTTTAAAAGTATTAATTAGTAGCTACATTATTGAAGAAGTATAAGCTTGAGAAAACCTGAGTTAATGTCTATAAAGACATTTTCTTTCTCAGTCTGGTATAATTTCTGATTGGGTGTTGTACAAGCATATTTGTTTCATTTTTTAAAAAAACTTTTCATTGATTGCTTTCTAAATTATCTTCTAACATTGGTCTGTCCCCACCTTTGATTAGCATTGATCCAACATGCTGCTAAATGACAGGTAACGATTAAAATGATACTCTTCTGGTAAATGACAAAGCCTTTTTTTTCCAAGTCACATTTTGGTTTTCACTGTTTTACAACAGCAGGCAATTCTACACTTCTAGAAGTTAGCTTCACATCATATTTAGTACCCTTAATAACTGGTGAAGTGAGTGTAAACCATTCTCCAATAGTTTGCAGTGTGCAGGCTATTTGGAGAAATACTGATTTTCAATCTGCATCGAATCTTAGTTAAGGAGTGGAAACATTAAAAAGTGTGATAGAAGTATATCCTAGGTCATGAAAACATGCCAGCTAGCAATTAATGTTATTCAGGAAAACTAGGAATTTTGGAACACACTGCTTCTAATTAGAAATTAACTTTCCAGTCTAAATTCATTGTTTTTCTTATGGAAAAGCTGAGCCATTCTCTATTTTGACTGTTTTGTTTCAAAGTCTTCAGATTAAAATTTTAGTTTAATTACTGACTTGATTAAAAAATTACAAATCTACTATGTATAATTTCAGTAAAACTCTTGAAAAATCAAGTATTGTGGTTTCAGGGTCTAAAGTCTGTGAATCAAAACTGTCAAATTTTTTTCCCCTAAGATTGAAGAAACTAAATACTATTTTTTTTATATTTGAGATTTAAAGTAGATTAAGTAAAGGAATTACTGTATTGTATAACTCAATTGTATTATCATATTCAAAGAACTTTCTCCACTAAAGATTGTGTTAGTCATTAGCCAGTTCTTCAGGGAAAATCAGCAATAAATTTAGCAGCTTTTGTGGAGGTTAATGGAATCGTAAATTGCAAGAGTAAAGAAAGGAGGAAATTCAAAATATGAACAGAAAGTTTACAAAGAGATTAGTTCCAAGGAAAGGGGAATACTTCTGCAGTTCCTGTATGCATTTGTATTCTGTGTGTATACATTCATGCACACTTATGCTTGTAGTGTTGTCTTAAAATTGTGATCTCTTGCAAATATATATTTTGCTAAATCTTTTTGTTGTTTTGCTTTATATTTTCTTGTGGGTAGGGTGAGTATTCTACTATGACTAGGCACTGATAGCTGAGTGCTACTGTGATGAAATATAAGCTTCATCTTGGACTATAAGTGCTAGAGGGGAAGTAAAGATGTACTTGTCAGTATAAGTTAAGATCAATCCTGCTTGTTACAGGCTGAAGAATTTCTAGAGAAGGGAAATTAGACTAATCAGATAAGCTTCAGAAACAAGACACATTTCAGTACTATTTTTTATCTAATAACTTCTGATGCATTGCACTGTGTAATGTGACTTGTCTCAATGCCTTTATGAGCTATCTTCCAACATTTTTTAGTGGAAGTTTTTTTTTTTCTTTAATAAAAGTAATTGCTGGTGCATATTTTGAAGTATTACATTGTATCTACTGTTATGTCTGGTTTAACTACTCCTTCTTTGTGTCCTCCTCAAGAGCAGTAAAGTGGGTCCACACTACCTGCATGCCTTCTCATTTCAGCATATCCTGTCTTGGCATTCATCCCAGTGTCATTAATCTTTAAAACTTTGTCTTTTTCTGTATAAGTGTAAATCACTATAGCTTAATATGAATCTTAATTAATGCATTGGAGGATTAGGAAACTTCTAAGAAGAGGTAATGAATAGATTGGACCAATGCAAGGCAATTTATAAACCAAGTGGCACTCTGAAATTATAATAACAATTTTAATAAAATGACCACTCTAATGTATGAAATTCAGAGTGGGAACATAAACGTACTCATTGTCTTTGAGAGACATGAATTTTCTTACTTTTTTTTGGTTTTAATTAGTAACTTATATTTTCATAGGAAACTTGTCATGGAAGATCAGAGAAAGGACATTGGAAATGTAAATTCAGATCACCATTAGATATTATTAATTAATATTGGATCTCAAAAGATATGACTGAAATAATATATTGACATTACATTATTGCTTTTACTGTGTTCATGCCACTGCTTTGAATGTAACACACAGCTTACTGGAAACTAAAAGCATTAGATTTTATAAATTCACTTATAAACTTGGAAATGGCTTGCAGGTATCAGCCAACCTCAGCTATAAGTGTGGGTATAATGTGGATAAAAACTTCCAGCAGTTAGGAAGCAACCTAAATGGAACATATTTTGAAAATTCTTATAATTCCTAAGTTATCATATTTGTGCAAATGAATGAAATTGTGAAAGCACTTTAAATCTTTGCTATATACTTAGAAGACATTTCTATCAAAAAGTTACATAGGATTGGAGTGCAAATGTTATCTGAGATGCCAATGACTAAAAGTTGAGAAGTCATTAGAACTGTTCTGTTTTCCAAATTGTATCTCTCATTTGACAGCAATTTATGTATAATGTTCTATAATTTTTTGTATACTCATTATCATTTTTCCTCACTGAAAATTGCCTTCTTCTACTCATTTAACGTATATATGATTACCTAGTATCTGAAGCCTAGAATCCTTATTCAGAGAAATAAAGAGAACTGACTTGAAGTACCTAAATTGAGGCACTGAAGTTCTTAGCATGACCAAACTTTATTTCTCATATTATGTGAGTTAGTAAAGGTGCAAGTAAGGTTTCTTAAACCTTTTTGGAAAAAATCTGCTTGGCTATAGTAATAAATAGTAATAAGCTGTGGGCTCGATGTTTCTGAGCCTGAGAATTGCTAAGCCCTTCCCAAGGAATTTTTCAATTGTTTTCTTTTTTCCAGATAACTTTGTGTAAATTACAAAAAATTTCTCATAACATTTCTAATGTAAACAATGTTCCTTTCCCATAACAGAGTCTCTCACAGATGTTGTTTGGTGTTTTCTATTGCTTGACCAATGGAGAGAGGTGTCAATCCTATGGACCAATAATATGCCTTTTTAGTGCAGCATGCTATAAAAAGGCTTGAATGAATTGTAAATAAAGATTTATGATTCTCTTCTGCCTTCTCACTGGAGTCAAGCATCTTTATTTTGTGTCCAATTGCAACAATAAGCTGCTACAGCTTTTGATAGGATATTCATGTCTTGTTCAGGTGACGTTTTGAAAGAGCTATTTGTCCCAGCAGTAGAGGCCATGTAAGTCAAAGTTTCTTTTTTCAAGGGTAGGAGACTTGTTTAAGTAGTGTGGAGAGCAATAAGGAACAACATTGATAAAGCTATTCAGAAAAATGTATCTCGGCTCTGCAGATTAAACATTTCTAAAGTCTGCTACACTTGATGTTTTTTCTCCCATCTCTTCTTGCCCCAAATGTTTGACAAAAAATTCATCTCGTCTTTTATTGTTTTAACAGCCTCATTAACAGTCATGATTTCACCCCTGAGTTAAATTATCCTTTCTACCATGTAGCAAGAGGATGCTATCTTTTTCTTCACAGTAAATAATTATTTTTTATTAATTCTACAGACTTCTCTACCCACCACCCTTTTTTACTATATCTCATTTAATTGTGCCATAAACGCATTCAAAATGAAATACTGTTTAGTTTCATCTGGTCATCAACCTACGTACTTGTCTTCCACCTTCACATCCTAGTAATACCAGTTTGGGTGCCTCAAATTCAGTCTGTGACTGTTTTGGCTTGGCTGTTAATTGTTTTAAAAATTCTTTTTCTGGCATACAGAATCCTGTTTTGGTTCATTCCTATGCTAGTTCTTGTTTTAAAAGTCTACTTTTTTCAATTTTTCCAAAATACATGAAATAATTAATTGAATACCTTGTTTCCCAGTACATTGTATCTTTTTTGTTGTTGTCAGTTTGCAAGTTCTTTAGAATATATAGATTGTTTATCACTGTAAGTGAAATTTCAGTTATTTTCTACCATGAAATAGGCCTAGAAATAGTTTGTTCTTGCAAAGTACACTAGGCAGATGTTTGGGAACACATATAAGACACAGATCTTGTGAAGTGAAGCAGCTATGTCCAAAATATGAATAAAGATGCCTTCCTTTTTAAACAAGGCACTGAGTGAAATACATTCTCAAAATTAGTAACTATTGTGAAATAATAAAGCCAGAAACTGAAACTAGACTAATAAATTTGAAATAGAATTGAAGTGTCATAAGTGATGTATATTGCTTTGTCGAAATGATGGAGAAACATGTTGAGAGATGTGCCTTGAGCATTATTGGTGCATTTTTCTAGATCTGTACAAACTTAAGCATTATTAAATATGTACTTTAAGGTTTTAGTCATTCATTGTGAAAATGAAAAAAATGTTACATTTTATGGTTAGAATTTATACCATTCACACAAGTAACAACTACCAAACTGTTAATGAGAGGGCCTGATAATCACGGGTTGGAGTGTACAGGGAGATTTTGAGTGGGGGGAAGGAGGAGGGTTTGAGGTATTTTGCCCCCCCTCCCCATATTGGCATTATAGTAATACAATGACATAAACCCACATTCTCTTAAAAAATGAGAGTTTATAAGGAAAGAAAATAAAATCAGATTTTTACTTACCTGATTTTATAGTCATATTTACTTTCACCCCCAGTAAATAGCCTCACTGAATGCAGTTTGCTTTTTGACTCTTTTTGTAGGCAGACTGCAAGTCAGTTGGTGGAAATATTCTATATATTGTCTCTATTCCTAAAGTATTATCAAACGATAGCTTCCTTATGGAAATCCATGAAAATACTGTAAAATCTCAAATGATTAGTCAGTTTGATATTTATGGACTACCATATACATTATTTATCTGTTTACATGCATTCATTCAGCGTAAGAGTTTCTATAGTGTATGTAGTTTTAAATTGTCATACATTTATCCAGTTTTGTATTTCAATTTCTGTTGGATAACTGCAATAGTATCTTTCATCTGGGTGAAAACATATTTGATTCTGTAAATAACACTGCAGGTTCTAGTAAGCAGGTTCTGAGTAGATTTTTTAGCTTTTTTATTTTTTTTTTTTGTAGAGGTAAATATTTTCTGAATGGAATAATCAAAAGATTGACATAAAGGTATGTTTAAAATTATTCAGCTAACCTCTTGAACTTCATCCAATTCCAGATAATGGGTCTGCAAGTCCATCTGGAAAATATATAAAACAAGTAGTTTTGTATATCTGCATGCATTTTTTAATTGGATGAAGGTATGCCTGACCTTTTAAAGTAATTTGCAGCTAGATGTTGCTTATTGTTGCAAATTTAGGTGGAATACTTCTTAGTAATATTAAAAGTAATAAATTATGTGCAATTATCTAAAATTTCTAAAAAATACGTAAGGAATGAATGTGCATTAATATTTGGGCCAGCATCAGAGAGAGTGAGGTTTTCAGAATTTGAAGAGAGAGAACTTTTTTAGGTCCTACAAGTGCTATGTTGCTGAAATAGTTTAGTGATATAATGAAACATGGAAAAAGGAGTATTTTTACAAACTGTTAGTCCTGTTAGAATAAAGACCCAGGTCTCCAACTGTGGATATCTTTGCATGAGCAATGCTGAAGTTATGAACAGGAAGATATCCAATAAAAGTACTTTCTAACAGGAAAATTGAAAAAAGGGAAAAAAGTGCAAATATGTTTTATATCCTGCAGCTCATTTATTTAACCTTACCTTATTACCCTTTTGCTCATTAGTACCAGTCTGGTAGCTCCTGATAGCCTTTTCATTTAAACACTCACAGATTTTAAAGCTCCAATAAAGCCAGTGGAATGTGATGATACCTAACACTTACTCTTCCTGAATTTATAATATGAACCTAACTACTCTGGCAAAAATAATTTTCCAAAAAAAATT
The DNA here is from genome assembly GCA_013397195.1 of Hylia prasina. Taxonomy (NCBI): domain Eukaryota; kingdom Metazoa; phylum Chordata; class Aves; order Passeriformes; family Sylviidae; genus Hylia; species Hylia prasina. Next base: position 181,364 of record VYXD01003625.1, read on the forward strand.
TGATGTCTCTAAAATACACCGTTTTGGGTTTTTACCTCAGTAACCTGGAGTCTCAAAAATCTATTGTCAGACTTTATTTTTATTATTTCACGAATTGTAATTCAGAAATTTTTTTATGCAAAGGGTTTGGTTTTTCCTTATTTTGTAACTAGGTTGTTTTAAAAATGCCATTGAAAATTGTATGCAAATTTTTTTTACCAATACTCTGTCACCAAAACCAGTTTATTTATACCATATAACTTATTGGTAAAAAACTGGAATATAAACAGAGGGGTTTTTTGGTTTGGGAGGTTTGGGATATTTTTGTCACTTATGCAATAAAATTGGTTTATAAATTAAATGCTAGTAATAGAAGAAAAATAACAAAATGTATGAAAGAGTTAAATATTAGAGACAATACCAAGAATTAGATGTACAAGCATGCAGCTTTTTTGTTTGTTTGTTGTTTGCTTTTGTCTTCAACAACAACAAAAAAAGAACAAAACAAAATGTGTAATTAAAAAAGAATACTTCAGACTTTGCAACAAAGATGTCATCTGTTATTTGACCACACTGTCCAGGCTTTTCAGAGTAGTCTTATGATTGTGATTTTGCAGGTAATAAGAAGGAAAAATATGGACCCAAATTATGAAAAAGAAAAAAGAAATTATATGTTTGTTGGTGTGATCCTTCTATCTTATCTGTCTGAACATGGCCAAAAAAAGCCATGAAAACAGGATAAACTTCATGCAAAGAATAATGTTTTTCTCATTGGTTTGTACCTTTTTTTCCTTGTAAATTTTGGAGCAGAATTTTAGCCAAGTTCCGGGAAGATATTTTTGTTACTGTGGTTCATATTTTTTTACCAATTTCTTAGAGAGCACATGGAAGGGGAAATACTAGCTATTTCAAGAACTATGTATAAAAAGTACATGATGTTAATATCTGTGAATGATTTCTCCTTAGCTAACATTACGCTACAGTAAGACACTGTTATCTACTAAAGTCTTCACTTTATAAGTGAAGTTTTATAAGTGAATAATGCAGTAAAAATGCATTATTTAAAAAAAATGGAGGAAGATACTTAATTTTTCCTTTCAATTAGGCCAGTAAATCCATTACAGTGTTATATAGAAATTATAACTAGAAGTTTTATGTGTTAATAACCTGGTGAAATATATGGAATTATTCAGTCAAAAATTAGGGGTACTAATGAAACTAACTTCTCAAATATATCACTGCCTAATTTTCTGTAGCTTAGGCATGCTTACTTCATTTTATTTATTCATGTAATTTCAAGTGTATGGTACTCCTCTCCTTTGGCCTAAGTCCCATCAAGAATTTTAATATCCTGTGAAAATTTTTAACTTACTCAGTAGGAGACTCCTCTTTTTTCTTTTTTTTTTTTAACACTCACGTTGATGTACTTTAGAGTAGATTGCTCAAAATCAATTCTTTTATAAAATGATAGCAGGAATTTTGTGATCGTAACTGAGGATGTTAAGCAATGCAGATTGGAACATACAGAACATCACATTTGTAATCAAAGCACCATATGGTGTTTTCAGAACTTAAGATCAAAGTAACTGTAAAAATCCCTCTGCCTGAAATCTTATAAGGCTTCAGAATTGTTTACATCCTGAAGAGTGACCTTCACTCTAGGAAAGAATGGATGATATACCCTTAGAAATCAAAAGTTGGAACAATTCTGTTGAGCTCAACACAGGAACAGCCATTTGCAACCTCACAAGACAAAGAGCAACTCCTCTCACTTCATGATGTTGCGTGCAAAAATTTGCATGCAAGACAACTTTATTTGGTCCATACAGACATCTGTGTTTTGTTGAAAAACACATCAGAAGCTGTTCTTTTTACTGTAAAATAAGGGAAGACAGAAATGTGGTAGTGACTGGATGAGAAGGTATCAGAATCTCTTGTGGTCTTCAGAGATTCTTTTTGTTGGATTTTTCACTTCAGGGTTGCCCAGCCCAGGATGCCAGGCTGAGTGTTTTTGCTGGTTTGTTACAGAATCACCATTTTTTCTGGCTTTGTAGAAATTACTTTTTGGTACAAAGAGATTTGTCTTTGATTTCCTTACTGTTGGAAGAGAATTTAGCATTGTCCTTAAACACCTAAATTTTATAAATATAATTTTTTATTTTATAAAAAATGCACAGCACTAGAACCTTTGATTTTAGGTCTGCTCTTGCATATAACTGGTATTACCTTCAAACTGCAATCCTGGTTTGTCTGGCAGTGTTGTAGAATTAATAGGCAGGTAGTGGCTAAGAAAATGTTCACAATGGAGGAGCTGATTTTTCTTTTAGTCCTTAAATTTTGTGTTCTCATTTTGTTTTCTCAAAACAATGGCAGACAATATGTTTCACTTAACCAACCAACCTTTAAACTTTATAGAAGCTGTAGAAATCTGTGGAGATTTTGGACACCTGAAAAACATGAAGCAAATGGAATAATTGTTTAGGAGAAAAGTTCTCTAGGACCGTATTTTACCCTCAATTTTTAAATAGCATTTTGGAATATTCCATTTTTCCTATTTCATATATGCTTCTAGGAACTTGCACATTCTTCTTCCTGCAGGAATTTATTAAGGGAAGTACAGGTGTAACCTTTATTTTGTACACTGAAATGAGCTAATTCAGTTTCTACACTGGCATATTCTTCTTCTTGCTGTGTGACCCTAGCCTCAAGATTAGCCTAACACATTATCAGTTTCCATAATATGATCTTCTTGAATCTCTAATTTTGCTTTTTTTTAGCATGTGAAATTAGTCAGAGTAGGAGTTATATGGAATGTCTAGGAAGTGCCCAAGTGAGGAAGTTAAGGGTTAATGAAAACATGCAGGATCCTGATAACAATTTCAGTAAAATGCAGAGGTGGGCATAGAAAAAAAACAAACAAAAAAAGTTAACAAAAAAGATAGACCATATTCTGTTATATTTTTTTATATTTTAATCAAGACAATATAGGGAATGTTGACATATTTGAACTAATAATTATTTTTCTTTATACTTCTAATATCTTGTTAATGTCTTCCACCAGATTTTTCTGTTGAACTACTGGCCATACTGTGAATCTCATATAATTTTTATACAAAACATGAAAGTTGTCAGCAAATAATTTCCAACACAATTACTACCATACAATCAACTTTAATTTTGGCAGCATATCTGCTTAAATTTGAAGAATGTTCCTAGTTTATACCCTGTACTACATTTTTAAAATTGTTTAGGCTACTGAAAGTTATTGCTGATTTGTTCTGCTTTTATGATTTACCATTAAAAGCTTCATTCTCGTGATTTACTATTTATTTCTACTTTTGTCCTTAACTCTGATATAACTCATTTGAGTAAGGAAAAGAATTAATCCAGGATGTGACTTCTAATTTTCTGTATTGGATTTAATGTTGGGCTCATTCTAGGGTGACTTGAGGTAATACCTGGCACTGGATCCTGTAATAAATAATCCTAACTTTTGGGATGATAGAAGGACAAAGTAAAGTGAAAGCATTTGTGGTCAAAACAGTGGCAGAGTCTTCATTAGAGTTTTGTAACTTTACTTTTCTATTATAAAAAATTCAGTGATTCCCTATGTCAATAAATTTTTAAGTTTTAAAATGTTTTTGTTAGGAAGAATATGCAAACACTAATCAGGGGTATGATTAATGAGGGCTGTTAAATGTTTTGTGTAGAAGCAAATCTCTAGTTATAATCTTAGTTATGGTTCATACTTTCCTCAGTAACTAATGACTAACATTAAATAATCAATTTTAATACAATTTTGTGAAATTTAAGCTTTCCTGTCAATTTAATCAGTTGTGAAACCTCTTTCTGTCCTTGGATTTATATCAAATTTTTGTTTGAAATTTTAATCTTAGAGAAGGTTTCATATTAAGTAGTTTTGTGCAACACAGTGTTAGTCTAGTCCAAAAGTAAGTGTCTGACACTTGGATTTCCTACCATACAAGAGAGTTTATAACATGTTTTTCTTTCTTTCTGTAGTTTACAAACACTTTCATTTAATGAAAAAGTATAGTCTAATCACAGACATATAAAACATAAAAATTAAGTTGCTGAATGCCACTTCACTATTTCATTTTTCTTGGTGGAAACCTATGTATAATTAAAAGTGGATCAATGTGGCTCTCAGAGTATTTTGAGTAGAGAATTTTATCATCAAAACATGGGAGAGAAAGAGAATAATTCTTACACAGAAATGAGATACCACATGTCCTCTCTGGATTACCCATAGAAATTTTTTATTGACCAGAAAAATCATAACAATTGGTTGGTAATTTGTTTCTATGGTTCTCAGTTTATTTCTGGGGTTGGTAGACACTGTAAATATCTGACAGGAGTTTTGTTCCTCAGAGTGTAAATTCAGCCTACTGTTTGCTCATTCTTTAGCAAATGAACATGCAAAGCAGAAGAGAAATTTGTGCTCAGTACAGGTGATGTAAACATGATTAGTACTAACTTTGAAATCAGTTGATCTACTGTTGGAATATACTGACTTTACTTTTAATTACTATGCCACGTGTGACACATTTGCCCTGCAGTTAGGTACTGTAATGCAAATAGTTTTCCCAGTGACCTTGGAAATCAAAGCCAGGGTTTACCTGCTGTGTCCCCACAGCAAGGGGAGAGGAAGGAGCCTCGGGCTGGAACCAAGTTGTGGGTGATGTGAGATCTGGGGCTGTTCACTGCTAGGCACTGGGCGTGATGTGGGATACTCACAAAGCTACATTTCTAGGTTTTTTGTGGAAGTGCCAAATAAGTAGCTGTGCAACTGCCTAGATATATTTAATTTTAATTCAGTTTGTATGATGAATTAAATTTCATCAGAATAGAATATCAGCTGTTTGTTGTAACAAATTATGTGTTTATGTTATATTACTCTTTAATGATTTCATGATTGCTCTGACAGCTGCTTTGCCACAATGAGTCCCACATTAATGTTAATGCAATCTGCTCATATAATTTACTCTTTTTTTTTCAAATCTTTTCCCCCATTCTTCCAGAGCAACCAATCTTTCACATCTGAATTATCAGAATTACTCAAAATCTGCATTAATGTTCTGAAGTTTCTTACAATCTTTTTGATTACAATTCCCTTAGTAGTATCAATGTTCATTAAAACTTTTACATTTCACTTAAAGGTGAAGTGCAAAGAATTCATGATAAATTTGCAAAAACTCCTGAGATTAATATCCCTTTACCAAGTGAATATTTGTGTCATGCTGATATTTCTTAAATACTTTCTCTTCTCTAGCATAATTATGGATTTTATGCTTCCAGTGTCATCTCAGACAAGATAGCTATATTTTTTAAGTTATGTTTGTAAAGATTTTAGCTTATGTGATCAAGGTTTTTAAATTGAATGTTTGTGTGGTTCTCTTTGTAATGACATATAAATATATAAATGTTAATTGCTTGGACGAAAAAATGTTTCTTTTCACTTGTGGTTAGGCAGGAGATATAAGACATGATTGCTTGCATCTCAAAAGCAGATTGCAGTTTGTTTCCCTGCTCAGGTCCACCTTTCCTCCATGATTATCTAATTAAGGAAATTGTAAAATAGTTACTGAAGTTTGAAATTATGTTCTGAATTGAGTTCTGGGCAATGACATAATATATACATGGGAAGAATCACAAAATACCATTAGAAAAGGTTATGGAAACCTTATATATTATAACAACACTATCTGACTTCTTCTACTTTTACTCACAGTTCATATTAATATTTCATTTTATGATTCTCATTCTTTTATTTGATGAACAGTATATATGTAGCTTACAATGAAAGGCATGTGGTTTTGATTTAGTTTTCTAGTTAGATTTCTTTTGCTCAGACATTATTCTTTAGGTTTACAAAGATGAGACAGGAGGACTCCATATCAGCAGAGTAACAAATTACAGCTCACCCCTGCTTTTTACAAGAGCAATAATATAGTTCTGTTCTCATTGCTCAAAGTCTAGGAACCAAGTATTTATCTCTGTATCAGGAAAACCTCAGCACTTTAGGTTCTATTCAGATATTTAAAGATAATCTTGCAGAAGTTAATAGAAAGTCTTTTGGATAAACCTCTGTTTTAAGAGATTCATTTGCTTATGCACTTAAGGATGCTTTTGCGAGTAAAATGCCTTATCTAAAACGGGTATTTTTTTTGTTTGTTTAATCCCTTTAAGCTGCAACAGTTGCCAAATTTCTGTAGGTGAATTACAGTGCTGCATTTCTGTTGGCTTTCACCTGTTTTTGGAAAGTAGAATTGTTGACCTGGTAAAGGAATATCAGTTTCCACCAAGTACACGCTTGCTAGAAGAACTTGGCAAGCCTTCTTGATTTTAATTATGCTGCCATTGTTATGAAACAAATAAGGTCACTCACTCAAAACAGGAAAACTCTACCATGTATTTAGGGTGCTAAAATCCTTCAGTGTTCAGTTAATACTGGCTAGATTATTCAGTATGGGTGTATTTTCAAGTGTTTGAATGAGGCATAACTGCAAGATACCTTTGGTCACTGAGACCTGCAAATAATAAAAATGGAAACTTAAAGCAGGGTTTGAAAATTTCCATGTAGTGAAGAAAAGGAAGCTTACAGAAGGAGGAATAATCAAAATGGTATTGGAAGGGAAAGCAGAAGAGAGTCATGAAAGGAAGATGTCCACTGCAAAGATCATTACAGAGAAAGACCATTTGATAAAGTCTTAGAGAATAAGGATGGTTCCTTAGAGATTTCTAGAAAAGTGTGAATATAAATAGGTTTAGAAAAAAATTAAGAAAATATCTAAGAGCATATGGAAACCTGTTTTGATGTCACTGAGTCTCTTAGCCTGCATTGATGACAGCTGCAAAGATGTGGGACAGAGATGAAAAAGCACCCCTCATATTGCTTTGCCTGAAGTTATTTTATCCTACAAAAATCTTGTAAATTATGGAAATGTAAAGATCTCAGATAAGATTCAAGTGAAAAGCAGATGGTAAATATGAATTCAAACTCAAAACCACATATCAGTGTTTCTTATTTATTCCTATATTCTCTATATTGCTTCTATACATTAACTTTTTACCGTATATTGTGCATACTGTGTATTTATATACAGTATATATATAAACTGTCATTTTAGTACGAGTTTTATTTGTATTTTCCCTCACAACTGAGGAAAATCTCTTTTAATAGACATATTTTGAGGTATAGTCGGGCTACTAATGTCTTTTTCCTGCTGTTTTGGTTTGCTCCAGTGTTCAAGTTCATTAGTACAATTGTATTTGTACCTGTGCATATAGACATTTGTTGCAGAATGATCTGAGAGAAGCTTAATTTCTCTGGACGGTTCATATTTTATTGCTGGACATTGAGTGGCACTTCCAGAGTGTGATACATCCCACCTTAGAGCTGATTTACCATGTCAAGGTACTTATCTTTTGCTACTGTAATAGAGAAAACCTTCAGTATATAGGCTGTCTGTCTTAGAACTCATTGGAATGAATAAACTGCAGAGCTGAGCTAGATGTGAGTACAGTTGAGGTGTGTGTATATGTGGGTCTGGAGTGCTTTTTCTCTCTTGGTGGAATTGGTGTTTTTGCCCCGAGGAGAGACATTCTAAAGGTCTGGGTTATCATGCAGTGGTCTGTTTATGGTATATTGTACATATTGTTCAGTATATTTACACTGGCTGATTAGCAAAAGTCAGGAGCAGAACTGCTTTGCATTTGTGTCATGGAAAATATATAACCTTCACCTCTTAGAACTTTGAACTTTGCTTGTTGTTTCTGTGTAGATGGGAACACAGCTAACTGCAATAGAAAGCAACAGAAAATTCAGTAGTAACTGATGTATTTTCAGTTAGATAGTTGGTGATTAGTATTATTTATTTAGAAGTAGTGAATTTGCCTTTTAATTATGTACGCTGAGAAAACCGAATATTGCAAGTAGGTGAAGGAAATGAACACTGAATGAAGAGTTGCTAGCTTTTAATTATGCAAATGAGCACCACTGCAAAAGAATTATTTAGTAATCTTTTTGTGCTTAGAATTGCAAATCTATCTCCACAATTGTGTTTAAAACAAATGAAACTGGATTTGTATAACTTCTTTTCTGTAGATATTTGCGGTTAATGAGATCGAACAGAAGTATCAGTAGTCTTAAGAGACTATGTAATGTGCAGTGGATCAGAGTTGTAGAACTGAAATATTACTGCTGATATTCTTCTTGTAGGGTAGGGGATCCTATTATATAGCAATATAATGCTTGAGAAACAGCAATTATCTATTTCTCCTGATTTTTTAATATTATGTTTTTATTAATTGTTTTATTAATTTTTCATGGCTGAATATTTTTTAATCCTCCTTCTGCTGAAGAGTCCATTTGAATATCTAAGATATGACTCTTCCCAAGTGGTCTACTTTTCATTGTCTCTCTAGCTCTTGGCCTTTTTATTTCTTTTGTCTCATGTTAGTTTTACAGCCTAGTGCCACTCTTGCTGGCAAAGTACTTAGTGCTGTGGCAGTGACTCAATGAGTAAATAGCGGAAGAGCAGGCTAATTTAAAGTCTCTTCACATCACCCTAAAAATGTATCTGAGCTTCAGTAATGCTAGCAGGCAGTAAGAAGTGTATTTTTAAAATTCACTGGGAAAAAAACAAGGAACTAAAAGCCCTGACAAATATTATTGTGACAGAAGGATAAATGATGAATAAAATGCATTTAGAAGATCTTACAGTAGCAGTGAATACCCTTTCCTAACCAGGGAAAGAGCTGGGAGTTAGGTGAAAGAACATGGTCCATCACTCCTCAGCTTGGTTGAGCTTTCATTTTCTGAAGGAGAGAGAGCTCTTGATTTTGCAAGTCTAAAAGTCAAATTATGCTATACCAAACAATACTCAGAGGCATGCTGCATGTGGTCCCCAATACTGAAGACCTGGTATGTATAGAGAAATAGCAGACATCAACACAATCCAATAGTGAAATTCATGCTTGCATGTAGATCTGGGCAAGGAAATTGAGTCTTGTGATAGGAAAAAGAAATTGGATGTGCTGTTAGTTCTTGCACCCATGTAGAAATAAATATTCTTCACTGTCCCATGCTGATCATTTTTCAATTTCACCTTTGATTGTCATTATCATTTATTCTCATAAATTCCAAGACATGAAATTCCAACAAAGTTGGAAAAAAACCTAGCTGTAAAATTATTTCTTCTACCTTCAGATTTGAAAAACAACATGGGCATATTCAGAGAAAATATTGAGATTTTTCCATGCTTTTGCTGCAGGATTAATCATCAGCAATATCCTTATTCTTCTTATTCATTGCTGCTGTTTAGAGGAAGGCTATGTTTAGCATTGATATATTCTGCTCATTATCTTGTTGATGTATAGGATAAAGAAATGTGTGTGGAAAAGGTTGTAAATATGATAGTTCTTTACTGAATTGAGAAAGAATGCTCAGTCACAGGAAATAAATCTAGAACTATAGGGGGCTGTAATTCTCTCTCTTTTTCTGGAAAAGAAATCCCCAGATTTCACACAGGACTTTCAATTATGCATAATCTTATCATCACAACTTTACTGTTTCTGTCGATATGCATATACAGCTTGGCTTTAGGGAATTTTTTTCATATATGCAAAATAAAAGTCACAACTGCATCCAAAAGTGATGTTGTTTATTTAAGGTTAATTGTTCTTTTGAAAGGCTTATGCTGGAGAAATATACAAATTAATAAATTCTAGATGTTGTCACTGGTTGGAGAGAAGATTGAAAAAATCCCTTTTTTTTTTTCCTGCAAAGTTTTTATGTCAAATTTTAATTAATGTGTTTCACAGTATGGTAAAGTCTTCTGTTAGTTACCAGCTCCAGATATAAAAAACCAAACATATTTCCTAATTTAAAAAGCCTAGGTAGCCTGTGTTTGGTTTACTGTGTTAGGGTGGGGTTTTTAGGGAGTGTGGTCTCAGTTAGATTTGCAGGGTTTTTTTTTGTTTGTATGTTTGGTTGGTTGGGGCTTTTTTTTGGTAATTCCTTTAACTATCCTGAACTGTCTTAATATTTCAATATAACCCAGACCTCAGAATCCAGGCAGTCATCCTCTTTCATTGATGTTTCTCTTCTGTTCAAGGAGAAAAGTAATGCTAAGGAGTACAACTATAGGATCAAAACTGAGTATGTGGTTCATTAATGTGTCCCAGAATGCTCATTAATTTCTCTCAAATTTCTCCCAAATTCACTGTCAGAGTAGAGCTTTATTTCATAGTCATAGATAAATTACTTGCCACTGCTTTATGACTAATATATTCCTGAAATTTGCCAGCACCCTTTTCCCAGTTTCATGTTCAACTCTTCTTCTGGTATTTGAGAAGCCTAAAATGTTTTCATAACTTTGGATTTGTAAAACTGCTGTTCTACTTTCTTATTTTTTCTTTTTTTTTGTATCTTTGCAGCACTCACCCTCTAATTGGAATAAAGTTAGAATGTTCTAGAAAATGTTGCTATTTAAAAGATAGAAATTAGTCATCAAATTATTTAAGTCAAAATATTTTCATACTGCATAGGTTAACTATTTGTTATAACCACTTACGCTTTTATAACTACTTGGTCACACCTCAGGAAGTTGGTCTTGACATAACTGAATCCTTTGTTCTCTATTAGTCAGCCAAAATTCATTCATGACTAAGAAACTCCATAAAGTGGTTGTGCTGTTTTGACAAATTCAGAAATTTATGTATTATTTAATATATTTTCTTTGATTTGGCTAAACAGGTTATAAAATACAGATAAGCTAAAAGCACAGAGATTTCTTGAATTTGCCATAAATTGTTGAATTGTTGGCTTCCTTTTTCTGTATTTGATGATGATTATTATTATTACTATTTCAGCAGCATTAACATAACATAACAATAAGTTTGTGGGTTTTTTTCCCCCACTTCATTTTGAATTTTGAAGGGTTAATTACTCCAGATTTAATATGCACTGAGGTAAAACTTGACACTGAAGAACCTACTTCAAACATATTTTTTAAAGTTTGGGGGGTTTGTGATTTGAAGGATTGTATGTATTCTTAGCTTAAAAAAAAAAAAATCCTTACTTTGGAGATTTTCTTTGTCTGCTAAGCAAACACTCCTGAAATATATTAAATGCAATGTAACAGATAATTTATGTTACCTCTCTAAATTCCATCCAAGAGGGAGAGGAATGTAAAAATAAAAAAAAAAAAAAAACACCAAAAAAAACCCCTGATACAGTTTATGTCTGCTGATGCAAGAGAGAAGCACATGATCAACCTATGCATTAATTTAATCCTATAAAAGCTTAATGATTGCTACATGGGCCATTTCATTTCAGGCCATTGTGAAAAGTTGTGTTGAAGCTGGAAGATATCTTGCTATTCAACTGCAAGTATCTTCATAGATATATGTTATTTCAGAAGTGTATTTTTATTAGGCTAGGACTCTACATATACCTTGATGTCTGCATTGTGTTTTCTGGAATATGAGAGGCTGCAAGAAGAATGCTCTGGAGGTCTTACTGGTAATTATAAATTAATAGTACAAAGACATTTTTGGAAAGGAGAGTCAAAAAGTTACTTCTGAAGTCTGGGATGTTCCAAAATTATGTTGTTTCTGGGGAGATTTTACTAACTTCTTGAAAAGATACATTATTTTAAGGTTTTTCATTTGTCATATTTTTGGTGTTATTTTAGTAAATGTTGAATTTAGAAATACATTGTACATATTGTATTGGGTTAAAATATTACCATTATTGGGAATCTAAACTGTAGTACTTTTATAGCATTTAATTTGTACATTGTGACTCTGCTAAATGGTTCAGACAAATTTTGCAACATATAGAATGGGATGAAACTGCTTACACTGTGTCAGGCTTCACAAGGTTCCTTAAACAGTAACTTGATACAAAATGATGTGGAGGATGAAATGTCTGGACTCAAGAAAAGGTGAGGAGCAGTTCTAGAGGAAGAGTCTGGGAATGAAGTGGGCAGATGAAGACATACTGGTGGTGGTTTTCTGAAAATGTTCGTAATACTGGATGGACTGGCCAAGCCTTAGTGTGTGGCTGGCAGGTAAGTGCAGCACTGAGAAGTTCACATCCAATAAACATTGATGTGTAACTTCTGAAGTGTTACATCACTCCCAAAGTGATGAGAATCATCATCAAAAGCCAAAGAGGTTTATTTCTTAAGTAAATGGAACTAAATTGCATTCAGATTAATTTACATGGTTATTTATAGGGCTTCTTCACAAATGCAATAGGAAATAATACATATGAAATAAGAGGCTGAGGATAAAGTTTTAGACCTGGAACCATATATAAGTTCTCTTTCTTCAACCAATTGAAAGGCAGTGACAGAATTAAACTTTGAAATTACAGGGAACAGCCAGGAGGGTGAAAGTCCCAATCAGGCTGATGACAGAAAAGAAAGAGACAAGACTGTTTCAGTTGAATTGACAAAATCAAAGAAGGAAGAGGAATACTGTCTTTTTCTGAGGATAATGACTGAACTGATAGAAGTTCAGTGGGAGGGAGAGTGGAGAGAATTGTAATGCCAAAGTAGAGAGGATACAGGAAAGTTCAGTGTAAGGGAACTGGTGGTGATGACACATGTTTTAGAAAGAGAAATTATAAAATCTGACATAAATCCCTTTTGTTTTTCTGATGATATCAGAAGTAAAACATTTTTCAGACCCTGTAGGAGCAATGTACAGTCAAGAAGGCAAAGCTTCTGAAAGATAAGACTGTGCAAGAAAGGTGAAGCAATATTTTTGCATCCATCTTCTTTGTCGATCTGCCTTTAATCACGTCATGCTAGAAAACCTGTTGACAGAAGACAAAATCAACAAAATCAACTGTAGCAAATTACTTACTGTTTACTTAAGAATGCTTAAGCAACATAGCAATAGAGATGAGGTACTAAGCATCATATATAATCTCTGCCTTGAAGTTGTCTTTGCACTGGGGATGAAAAAGTGTCAGATGTTATGCAGATCTTTTAAATGGATGTAGAGTTCTAACCCTCAGCAAGAACTGATGTAGGAAACAGCAAAGTTCTGGGAATCTGCTTACAGGAATTTGAGTATTAGAGTAACAGATTTTAAATAATTTTCTTTAGAACATTAAATGCATTAGAAGAAATTGCAATAAAGAATAGGATTAGTGGCATAATGAAAAAATAGATCAGGGAAAACTGTAGTATTTGTAAAAGGAGCTCTATGGATACAATTTTTGAAGAATTCTCTGAATGCACGGATAAGGGAGAATTTCTTGGTAGTTCTTAGTTTACTTGGATCTCCATAATTCATGCAACAATAACTATTGTCAGATGGAGAAATGGAAATAAATTATTACCTGTAGAATGAGAAGAAACTCATACTCTGATATATATTAAGACTATTTAGAAAACACAAAGAAAAGGGATATAGCATATTAATGGTAAACTTTAGAATGCAACTAGTTCTGGTGACTTGAGCACTGATTCTCTACACATGCATTGAAATGAAAGTACAGAAAACAAATGCAATTTAAGACTGTTTGCAAATGTTTGCAGGAGTCTGGTTTTTTAGCTACTGTTGGGTTCTTTAAAGAGTATGGGACTGTTATATAAGTGATGTGCTGGAATATGATAAAAGTAAAGTGTCAGGTTGAGGTTATAATAAATGACGTGAGCAACTTTTAGGTGGAGGGGCTTAACTTTGGATTAACTTTGGATATTAACTGAAAAAATCTTCCCATAAAATATTTCAGTATTAATGTGATATCTATGTATCTATCTCATACCTTTTTCCTTTGAAAATTTTTCTCCTCATCATCAATTTTGTACATTATTATTACCTCTAGAAATTTGTGTAAAATTAAATAATAAGATGACTGTGACACAAAATTAAGGACTATTAGTTATTCTTACATTGATTATTATTGAGAGTTGCTTTATAACTTCTTTCGTCTGGTAATAACTTATCCTATATGCAATGGTTTTATTCCATATGCGCAGGTTTTGATCTCTTTCTCCTCAGAACAGCAGCACTCATCTCATTTATCACAGTAGTTCTTTCCTTAAATGACTTAGATATTTCAGCAGTTATGATATTTGACTTCACCTTTTTACTAATGGAAACTTCACCTTTTTACTAATGGAAATTTCTTTGGGAGTGTTAAATCAAGTCCCAGTTATTTTCCCCTTAAGATGTCTGACACTGTAATACTTGCAATTTTGTATTAGTTAAAGTATCCATTACCAAAAATTGGGCAATTTCCCCCTTTTTTTTTTTAATGTAAAGCTGAGTAATATTTATAACAAGAAGAAAGTTACTTTAAAGGAAGTAATAGAGGTATTCTTCAGAATAGTTAAGTCTTGTAGAGCTGGCTTTTTTTTACTGCTGTGATGAATGTGGATTTTTGAACTTATTATTCTGTTTCTAGAGTTAGCCTAAATAACCTAGTGTGGACATATCTCATGATTGCTTTAAAACAGCTGTTGTTTTAAATTTATGCACGAAATCCTAGTAAATCTGCAAACAGCAGACTGGAGAGAAACATTAATGAAAGTTTTCTGAAGTGTCAACACTACGCTTTCCATGTTCGTCCTAAATCATTCACAGCATTTTATTGGCTTGTTATGGCTGTAATTATTCATTGAGCTGATAATCTCATGGAAACATTACAAATGACCCCTAGATTGCTTTCCTTCATTTTGCTCCTAAATCTGAGTTCATGGTTATGTAGGCATAGTTTAGATTATTTCTATGGATCCATTACCTTGCAGTTATCAGCCCTGAAGATCATCAGGCTCATCTGATTTGGCTAAGTCCACCCTGCAGAAGTTGTGCTGGCTCTTTCCAGCAGACTGTGTTTTTCAGGGTACCCAGTGACATTACATTGCATTCCAGAGTCTGAAGTGATTGCCAGAAATGGAAGTCAGGATCAGTGGTCAGTGGTTCCTCGAATCACTTTGGAAAGAAATTAGTCCTCTTTGCAGATGCATGCTGCACTGAAAACCTGAGGCTGTCCTGCTGCCCCGTTTTTTTGCAGAGACATTGCAGAGCTTTGCCAGCAGTTCTGCAGTTCCAGCTGGTAGTTTGGAGTGAATGCTACACAGGCCAAGTGATTTACTAGCACCTAACTTACCTATTGATAATAATCTGCACAAACACTGTTAAGCACCTCTATTCAGAAGGGAGGTGATAGAGAACAGACAGATTCACTATTTTCTCTATTTTTTTTCTTTGATTGCGAAGAGTCTGACCAATTACTGATTGGTGGGGGTTTTTTTTGTTTGTTTTATTCAAAATGCCACTTGCATCCTTAGATATTTTCACAAAGAAAGTTAATTGAGAAAAACAAGATAAAGCTGAGGATTTAAACTTATAAAAGATGGAAAAGTTAAAGGAAAAATGCTAACAACAGTTAGATACAAGACCCAATCTTAAATATATAAAATATATGAGCTGGAGATAATATAAATTGAATTGTGAAAACTTTTATGAGATTGTATCCTTTGAATCTCTGATGGTCTTTTTTTTTTTCCCCACCAAAGTTTTACTCTGTATTAGGACTACATATGCTTTTTTATCTTCCAGACCATTGATTAAGCATCATTAATTTGAAAACAATCCCGCATGAGATGTGTTAGGATAAAATATGTGTGTTTCTGCACAATTATGAATATGTTAGACTTGGATTTTCTATCCACTGTTTTATGATAAGCCAAGAATTCTCCTGTAGCCAGTTGTGCTCCTGTCTTAATTATCTTTTTGGCATTGTTAAACTCACCTTTGTCAGATGGACAACTTAGGCTGATGAAATAAGTTATTTTGAGTGGTGCTCCAGTACTCATTAGCTTCAAATTGAACTACTGCTCAGGAAATTTTTTTGGTCATATTTGACACTTTGGAGCTGAAAATAGAGCTGTTTTATATACTTTCCTCTTGGCTAAATGTGTCAGTCTACATATGGCTTCCTGGTTTTTTTTATAAGTAGAAGGTTTGTATGTTAACATGTTTAATTCTGGGTGGTTTTGTGTGTTGTGTTTCTAATTCATCTAGTGAATTTCAATGAGTATTGGTTATTTGCAAAGTAGAAGGAAATTACTGATTTGTTAATAGAGAGTGCCAAGCCACTTCAGTGATCTTAAGTGAAAATTAAACTGCAGATGTTAAATTTTAAACTTTGTTTCCTAAAATAGTTGCTTAATCAAGGGAAACAAATACAGATAACATGATTTTTCATTGTGGTGATTAATTCATTGTAATTCTACATGACATTTAAGTTTCAAAGCTTTTTAAGATTAGTGGTTAGTAATTAGACAGTGGAAATGCTGAAATTGATAATGGAAAAATTAATACTTGTTTAATAAAGAGGATTTAAGTCTTTGACAGCTTTCAGAAGCTCTTTGAATAGATGCAGGTTTTTTTCAGATATGTTAAAGCTTGTTGTGTAAGCCTAATGTGTAAAGGAATACCCTGCACAAGATCTGTGGTTCTGCCTGTGGCAAGTGTGTGATTTTGCAAGGAGGAGTAATATGTCCCTATTTAAGCATTTAATATTTTGATACATGTGATAACTACCTAGGCACTCTCATTGATGAATACAGTTTTGTGGGACTGTACAGATCACTTGTAGAAAATCAGAGCAATATAACCATGAAATGGTTATATTTTAAACTGTGATCATATTAAGAAGAAAGTAAGTACAGGACACTGTGGAATAAAATGCTTCTATATTGAAATACCATTTCATATTTCTCTTTGGAGCTACAAATTGTACAAAGGACAAGGTGGAAGAAAAAAAATTGCTTCATTTTCCTTTATGCAGCACCTGGTGTATGGCATCATGTAAAATTTTGTACATCTGTCTGAAATATTAGCAGAATGATAACGCAGCATAAATTAAAAGAGTTTGTCATAACTAATGACAGGCAATTAGGCTGTCAGAGACAAAACAACACAATAATTCAAGTAAAGAAATAGTAATGTGGCTAGAAAGAAATGCACTGGCTTTCAAGTCTCTCTTTGAAGTTTTCTTGCAGAGACTTAGATGGGAAGAAAAAATATTTGGAAGGCATTGAGCACTGCATAACAGGAAAATGAATAGTGCTTTCCATGGAAATACTGAAATTCTGAAGTTCCTTAATCAGACCATCATATGAAAAACAATCTCATTCTGATAATGTTTCAGTTGAAAATAAGCACCTATTTTCTAATCAACTTTATTAGGTCTCCAAGTAATTATTAAAAAAAAGCAATACCAAACAAAACCCCAAAACCAAACCAAAAAAACCTCATGGCATCAGCAATCTGTATGGCTGAAAGCAGCTCTCCATTCTTTAGTGGCATCAGGCACTAGGTGCCTATTTGCACATTTATTTAAGAAAATTAATTCACGATGCAGTCAAATTTAAAAGTAAGCAAACTTCCTGCTTTGGAATGTTAGAGTTGAGCTGCAGATGCTAAACTGCAAACTTTGCTTCTTTAAAGAAGTAGTTTAATGAAAGAAATCTGTTCCAGATACTCCAAAATTACTTTCAAAATATGTGGCAGTCTCTTTGACTGAGCTTCATAGGAATTATTGTGCTGTTTTTGAAGGGTTTACCCAAAGAACAAAAAATTGTCAACAAAAAATTGTCTCCTTTGAAATAAAGAGCGTTGGCTATTATTGCAAAAGCAAGTATAGAATTAGTGTCAAATTCCCTTTTTTTCCTCTTCTCCCCTCCTCTCCCTTTCACTTATTTCAGACAGTATAAGAAGCACTGTTTTTTCCTTTTCAGCAAGGTATTACGGAAATCTCTGTAGATTAGAATGCTGCATGAAAAAAGTTGGTTTAATGAATTGCTTTTTAAAAACTTGTCCACTAGTATTCAAGTTTTTATCCATTTTTTTCTATAATGGGTAGATGGTGTATCTTTTAATATTGAAGAGTAGATAATTTAAAGTGCAAATTATCATAATACTATTGTGCTTTTTAAAAAATCACTTTATTTTCAGGATAGTTATTACATAATGTGCATTTTGGAAACAGATCAAGTAATAATGGGATCAATTTTGTCTTAGTAGAGATTTTAGCTCTGTATAGGGAGGTAAATGTATTCTCTGGTGAGTACATTCCTATATGACAAGAGAAACAGATAGTTTTATTTAATTAACTCATACTTGTTCCTGAAACACTTTTTTGCTGTTTGCTTGTTTTGAGTAAATGGGATTTATGAAAGCATGTGCACGCACTTGGGAGAGACTGGTCATTAAATTTGGAAGTTTTCATGCGAAGCAGTGATTCTGTTATATCTGAAATAAAGGCTGCAGACGGAGATTAGATTTTCATTTCCAGACCATTTTAGGCTATATTAATGGTTGGCAGACCTTACTAGGGTTAGATATATCCTAAATCAAATGTGACAACTAATTAATTAATTTTGGGCACATTGTTCTCTCCTATTCTTCTCCTTGCCTCCTTGTTTTCACTGTGTCCTTGTTTTTCTGAAAATAAGCGGAAATTCTTGTCCAAATTACAAGCGATTGGAACAATTATATGGGGGGTGGGCACGATGTGTTTAGGACCTTAAGGATCTCTGTCCTTCTGCTATATGTATTGAGGTTGATCCTGGGCTTGTCCAGCTATATTATTTCTAATTATTCCTGGATCAGCAGGAAGCTTTTAGTTTTACCTGGCAGTTGTTGCACCAATCTTGGACAGTGTGGAGAATTGCAGGTTTTATCAGTGTAGGCTATACTTTCAGGTGATGCATTTGGAAACTTTAAAAAAATTATTTTAAAGTATTAAAATACTTTATATGTATTAAAAGACAAAGCTAAATACTTCTTGTAACACTGTGGTGACATTTTAAGGTGTTATAATAATTACTGTATAAAATATTGATTATTTTTCTGCTTTTCAAATGGCAACAACTACTTTTGAATTTTTTCTGTAAGCCCAGAAAAAATGCCTACAAGGAGCAGTTTTTGCAAAGTGTAGGATGGTGATTTATCCACAGTTACACTACTGTAGTCATGCTTTTTTAGATACTTACATTAATTTGGATTTTGTATGAAGAGAAAAATCCACAGATTTTTAGCTAATTAACTTCAGAAATTTTGATTTGAATGCACTTTTTCTTTAAACCAACTGATGACATATGAAAACTGAATTATACACTTGCTAAAACTGTGATAACAGTTTTAACAGCTCTCTTGCGAATCCATCTATTCATATTATTATCCTCCTGAACCATAAACACACAAAAAAGCTATATTTTGTAGTAAAATACTGCTATTAGAGGCTCCTGAATGTATACAATATTTGTGCTTTCTAGATGTTTATACAGACAGGTATATAAAAGTATATATTTGACTGAAATGTACTGACACGTGGGAAAAAAAACAGGACCACCAACAGCACACAAACAGGTCAAAAAAAACAATTGTCAGTATGTTATATATTCAGTCACCATTGACTGAAGAGAATGATACCAGAACACTCTTGAATGTTGATTTCAAATTCAGGCATCTCTTCATAGTCTGCTGCTCTTGCATAGAAAGAGCTTCTTTTCTTATAGTGTTTCCTATTTGTTGTAAATTAAGTTCCTTGGTATTGCTACTGTTGGGGGTGTGGTTTGCCTCTTTTCTCTTTGTTCAGTGTTACAACTTTTATAGCCTGTGTAACTCGTTTGATGCACAGTAACTGAAATACAGCTGAAGTGTATTTTACATTGTGGAGTGTAGAAAATACATTGATGAGAGTTTTCCTATGTGTGATGCTATAGACAGAATTAGGCAGTTTGGCAGAAACCAATTGAGATTTCTCTCTTTCCTAATCAGAAACATTATTTTTTCTGTCTCTTTTTGGATTGGCAGGGACCACATAAATGCCATACAAGGATTGTATCCACAGTGATGTCTGATCATGTAATTTCACTCTCTTGTTCTTCATGTCGCTGAACTTGCAACTTGAATAACTAAGTGAAATATGCCATTTGTCTAGGACTTCTCAGTGGCCTGTTGCTTTCAGTATTAGCTGTTTTCCCCTGGTTTTGAAATAACTTTTAAAAAAGGACAGAACATAAAGATCTTTGTTTAAATGAAATAATGATGTGGTGCCGGTCTTGATTCTTCTGTTTATTCCAAATCATCATAAGCTGTAGATGCCTTTAATACCTTTCAGTTCTTTTCCATTGCAAGGTACTATTTCCAGTCTTGTAAAAGTAATGGGATAAATTATTCAAATGAATAGCATAGTGAATAATGTTGCAATGGGAAATCTTTACCAACAAATACAAAGCAACTCTAAATATATTTTTGTAGATAATAATTTTTACATCTGGAAGAATCTGCCTCATTATCAAAAGAGTAGAAAAACAATTTGCACTCAAAAAAGGGAAATTCTCAAAAAAAAATTGTCTTTTATCTTTACACAGATCTGAGCTTCCAAGGAGTCTAATAATCATTATGATACACCTGACCTAGAAATTTAAACTGCAATATTAAATTCATTCCCTTTCTAGGACAGAGGCCCAAATTTTAGCTGTATATGTGCCAGATCGCCTTGAAAATATTTTCTGTGGATCTCATGAGATGATATCCCAGAAACTTGACTTTTAAGGCAAGAATAACTCACTCGCTATGAGCTGAATGCATAAGACACAAAGTAGAAATAGAAGTTACTTCCTAACCAATTTCTTCAGTGCTTCAGAAATAGTATTTCAGTAGTATTTTCTAATAAGGTAAAGTAGAACTGTATTTTATTTTCTTCTGGTAATAGGTGCTCCATTGATCCAAGCTATTCAGAATTAGAGGATGCAATAAATTTCTCCTTTTTTTCTTAATTCCTTTAAGAATTTTCAAACTTTTTCTTCTTTTAAATGTTTATCTGTATTAATGCAGAACAGTTAGTCTTGCTCAGGAGAAATGCTGCTCATCATTAAAGGGATATAAGGTTAAATTGCAGTACTTCCCATTCTCCTACACTAAGTGTAATGCAGACACTTCACCTCTGTCATGGTTTAACCCCACCCAGCAACCAAGTCTCACACAGCCTCTTGCTCACTCTTCCACCCACTGGAAAAGGGTGAGAATCAGAAGGGTAAAAGTAAAAAAAAAAAAAAAAAGTTGGTTCAGAGAAAAACAGCTGGATATATAAAGAAAAAGCTGCACAAACAGGCAAAGCAAGGAATTTGTTCACTGCCTTCCCATGGGCAGGCAGGTGTTCAGCCATCTCCACAAGAGCAGAGCCCCATGTAACAGTGACTTGGAAAGATAATTGCCATCACTCTGAACATCTCTCCTCTTCCTTCTTGTTCCCACTTTATATACTGAGCATGATGCCACATGGTGTGTGACATGGGGTGATATGAAAAACAGAAAAGGCCTTGGCTTTGTGCAAGTGCTGCTTAGCAATGAAAGAAGCATCACTCTATTATCAACACTAGTTTTGGCACAAGTCTGAAACATACCCCCATAGAACCTACTATTGAGAAAATTAACTCTACCCCAGCAAAAGCAGCAAAGAATGAAGAGCCAGCTGAAAGATTTTTGTATTCACTAGGTGAAATATCATTCTGTATAGGGGGCTCAGGGGAATATAGCAGTTTCATTTTTTTTGGTCTGCCTGAAATTTAAAAGCCTGAATGCTAAAATGAGATGTTTTGTACATAAACAAGAAGATTAATCTAAGCTCTCTAAGGAAAACTTATTATGAATTATAGTGGTTTTTCTGATTTTTTTGTCTGCTACATTGATTTATCCATTATAAATCCTTGATTTCAATCTAGATATATCAAAATGGGACTAGCATAACAGCATGCGTAGATTTTATTTAATTTAGAAGATCATAACACCACTAAAATTTTGAGTTGAAATGTTTAGTGACTACAAAAGCCATGCCTATTGTTCTAAAACAAACAAGTAATTCCATCCTTGAAGTTATAAATAAATATATATATCTTTATATCATGTTGACACATTAATTGCATTTTGGGGCTTTTAATTCCAAAAAAGGTATGAGTACCCACTCTTTTCTAGTAATTTTGAATAAATAAACAAAATCTCTTACCCAGTCATAGAATCCTGAAGGTGTGGCCATTTCCATCCTAGTTGTACACATAATTTTTCACACTTATAGTACAGTATTGCCTTCCTTATAATGAATGGCATGCATAGTAGGCTCAGGGAAAAACAGTACTTTGGTTCTGACATTTCTCTCTGTCCTGTATACATTTGTAGTGCTTATTGTGAATGCTTTCTTGTGTTTTCCCAAGATGGCCTAGTGAAAACAAAAGGAAGGTACTGATGAATGTGTACTTGGTGAACAAATGTGGAAATGGGCAGTTTCCTCCTGAGCTTTTGTCTGGTTACAGGAGTTGATGCTTCAGAGGGGAAGAAGTCTGCACTGTTGACGAAGCCCAAAGCAAGCTTAGCATAGATTGGGAAGGTTCGATGAGGAATCATACTTCATCTGACAGCCTAACAAAAAGATGTGCAGTGCCTTGCTCCTCCAGTAGCAGTTTCTAGTGATCATGTAAGGTGAATTCCTTCAGGGGAATTTAAAGAGAGGGTAGGGCAATTGCTAGAATCACTAGCTAGAATATGCGAGCATGAGTGGTTGAGTCTTAATACTCATTTTTAAAAGCCAGAGATAACTATTTTTTTGTCTGCCCAGTAGTTTTTCTTCTTTTTTATTATTCTCTGTGAAGTACTAGAAATGCAGTGTTTGAAGTTCTGTCTTCCCTGAGGTGTAGAAATAGTGTTATTGCCTTCCTTTGCACTATGATACTTCTGTGAATTCTGAAAATAGTCCCTCTTCTTGTGTGAGCTAGACACTCTTGGCTTTACTTACCCTTTTTTCCCTGTCCATCACCAGCCTCATGTTTCCTTGTTCCTTTGAAGATTCCTAAAATATTTTTCCCACTTAACAACAGACTTTTTATTCTCAGTTTCTTTTTGGGAATCAGCTTGCATATTTGGAAATGATTATTCTAGCATTCATAATACTAGGAATTTTAAAGTTCTGTGAATAACACTTCTTAATCTTCAGTGGTGTTTCTGTGAATAAATGATGCTGTATAGCAATTCTCTGAAGTTTTAAATGAAAATATTGAACAAAAAAGGCTCATGATTACTGCATTCAATCAGATAATACATTATTCAGTTCAGAAAAATATCATTATGTGATATGATAGCTAATCCACTGAAAATTTGTTTTGCAAAATGTTTAGGTGCACTACTAAAAATGTTTTAAGAAACCAAGTTATTATTTTCCATTTTGCATTTCATTATAATTATTCTTTGAGACAGAATTGAAACAGATATGTAAAATTTTTACATTTAACCTCTTTTTCCTCTGTTAATAAATACTTTGTGAAAGGATCCTGATTTGTTGACCAACTTCTACTAAATATAGCCCCTAAATTAATGAAGTATTTAGTTGTTGCTACTTATTTTCATAGGCCTACTCCACTGTTGGTCACCAAAAGCTCAGTATATATGATAGCTAATTCCCAGTATGTGTCACCCTGGTTTTGAGGATTTTCCTAGGCCTTCTGATTTGTCTTTCATATTGGAGTCAGAATTTTTACTTTTCCACTTTTCTTACTATAAACAATAGCTTTGTTTTCCTAATGGTCCTTCATTGTTTATGTATTTTTAGATAGGAGGAGAAAGTTAATTGACAGTTGTCTTGACCAGTGTGGTTTAGGAGGTGGGATTTCATCCTCCAATCCACAGGCACCTTTGAAAATGTATAAAATTGAGTTTTGTAAGTTAACTCGGGCTTTTCCTGCTTTGGTCATCACCGTGTCCTCGTGAAATTCTTTCGTGTCTGTCGTGGGTTTAGTGTTTGCAATTTTATATATATGACTAGGAGAGTTCCAAAAAGAAATTTATGTACACACATTAGAAAGAATGAGAAAAGGAAACTACAACTAAATAAACCGCAAATGAAACTTTCAGACCATCCTTCTCTTCCTCCCCCCACAAATATTCTACTTTCCTACACACACACCCTGAAGAAAGATAAAACCTGTGACTTCAATCAGTTTTACCATGCAAAACATAATTTTCCAACAGTCCTTTAGGAAAGGAGTCTTTTTGAGTCTCATGGAGACGTCACACAAGGAACAGTCTTCGGGTGGCTTTTATGCCACTCATCTGCAGCGGCCTGAAAAGAGCCTTTGCAAACTGCGAAATCTGATCCATTAGCAGCTTTCCCAACACTGCATATGGGTCATAATTTACTTATTAGGGTTACTGTTTTAAGGATGCCTCTTCTAGTATAAAGCAAAGATTCCCCTTTTCTTTGCTTCCAAAATGATATTCATCTCAAAATCTCAAAGTCTCTGTTTCTCTATTTTTTTCAAAAGTATCTGCATCTTAAAAAACTCAAAAGTCTCTTTTTTCCTCTAGGACCACAAAGAAAAACTTCATTATCACTTATACTAGCATTTTGCATCCCCCCTAAAACAGCATCTATATGTTACAGGACAGAACATTCCATTTCTCTAGTGATTACTCGAAAATGTCCAGCNTGTCGCCGGAGCCGGCGGCTCCCGGAGGCCTCAGGGAAAAGGGGGAGGAAACATCCTCCGAGCCCCAGTCGGCGACATGGGCAGTTGCTGAGGCTTTTCCTCCCCTCCTCCGCTGCTCGCTGTTATCCTGGCCGAGCACGGCCGGACTGTTTTCTGAGGCTCGGCCGCCCAAAGGCAGGGGGGCCCAGCCCGGCCCGGCCCGGCCAGGGCATCGGCTCCCTGGGGCCCGGCTGGGCCCGGCCCACCCCCAATGTTACCTGGTTGTCAGCCAGGAGAGAGAGAGAGAATGCCCCGCCTACTCAGCTTTTTATACGGTATTTCAGAAGTCGTACTCTTGTTTCTTATTGGTTAAAAAATAGCCAATAGCTGTGTTCAACCCATAACAGTGTCGTGTTGTGGAGAATATGTGTATTTGCTGTGCTTGATTTGTATTTCCTCTATTTCAGATGACTAAGGAAGATGATTCAAGAAAATAATTATAGCCATTTATTATTTTCAATGCACTAATTAGGTTACAATGAATGGAAAGCTTTGAAACCCTAAGAATGCCAGATTCCTTGTTGCTTTAGGAGATCGGCAAGACGTTATTAAGGAACGGTAGGAATGGGTAGTCTTAGAGCAATGATGAGCAAAACAAAAATTGGTAACAAAATATCTGTAACAAAAATCTCTAACAAGATATCAATATAACTTTATAGCTATTCCTCAGTAATAGAGCTCAGCTTTATAGCTATTCCTCAGTAATGGGCTGAAGCTAGCGAGGAATTAGCTTTCCACAGAGATGGAGTTCAGCATGGAATGGCTCTAGAATCTTAAATCAAGGTTCTAAGTCCATTGATATCTGAAAGTTTGCAAATGCTGCATCACCAATAGTTTGCATAAAGAAGAAAAAATATACCAAGTTATAGGATATGTCCATGAAAAATGAGTATTGCTGAAGGAAAATGCATCCATGCATGAGGAATTTTGCGTAAGTGTTAGAAACTGTTTTCAGGCTTTAATGTCATCTGTCAGTACATTGGTTGATCAGAAATATGAAATCTAAGGATTCTTTGTAGAAAAGATTCCTTATAAGAAATACAAAGGATGAATTTCAGTATGCTGATTTGGATTTTTGCAAACTCTAACATTAGACAAGATCTAGCCTGAACATTTCTGTTCAGAAGCATTGATTCATTAATCCAAAAGTGAGTGGGTAGTTGGTCAAATGGGAGATTCTGGTTCCACCATACTTCCTGCAACTTCTCTCTGTCACCAAGTTTATTATTCATGTTGAGATTCTGGTGAGAGTGGTTAGGAATGACTTAATTACTGGTGAGCTTCCAGTAACCAAATTAGTGCTGAAGAAGAACAAGTATGGAATATTAATATGACAGATTTTATCTAAAGGAAACTCTGGAGGCTCTTACTTGTTTATAAGACAAGTGTGATAGGGTGGCAAAAGCAAACTAATGAAGAAATAATATTTTCCCCTTTCTTTCTTGTTTTTGTGTTGCTGAGGATTTTTGCTGACTCAGGAAATTTCATTAATTTGCTGGATTTTTCTCAGTAAGAGTTGCTTCTTGCTTTTTGACAGTCATAGATAGTTTCTAGGATATGCAATGGTGTTTTCTGCTGATGTGGTGGCTGCCTTCCCAAAATACCCAGAGAATTAGCTTACTTTTGCCAATTTGAAGAGTGAATATTTGGCTTCTTTCCCAGTTCTTTGTTTACTGCAAAATTTGTTGTTTCTTGAGCCACAGCTATGCCCCTTTTACTGGGTTTTGGTGTGGGGTTTTTTTTGGTGTTTTTCTTATTTTCTTTACACATATTCTTTTATAGCCATACTGATTATATCATGCCAATCTTTCTCACAGCTCATTTATTAGGCCTTCCCCCTTACCCACAGATATCTAACCAGTTAAAAATTCCCATCTGAATCACTTGTAGGGCTGAAATGGACTGCTGGAGGACATCTGCTCATTTTTCTGTATTTTTATGGCTGCCTTCACACTAGCATCTTCAAAGATTCTTTTCCAGTCTTTTTTTTTCTTCCAGATCATTTGACTCTTACTTTTCTGTACTTGATCTCCTTTGAATATCCTGTTCCCAAGAATTAGACTGAGTAATGACTTTTGAGTAAGAGTCTCCAACAAATCAAGTGTTTGATATGTGTAAGTTTTCCATTTTGCTGACCACAGTTTCTTGCAGGGACAAGCAGCTGCACACTGTCTATTGATAAAGCTGGCTCAGTAGAGTTCCAGTGAAGAGCAGTTATTTTTTTTCTTCCGTTCTTCCAACTGTGCTTACGTGTATCCTAGAAGATAAAATGGCATTGCCACTGGCTCCTCCCTCTTTCAGGCCCTTCTTAGTATGAAAAGAAGGATTCATTTGTTCAATTCCAATCAGTCATCTCTTCATCAAGCTATATTGATTCTTTTTTCTTTTCACAGCAGGGTGAACACATTTGCTACCGGGTGAGTCTCATTTCATTTTCATTAATCATTTAAGGAAAGTCAGAAAAAAACTCTGCCTGCATTAGACTATCAAAGGATTTATCCCAGTTCTTTCGAGTAAAAAACTGAAGGTAGTTGAATGCAGTAAAAATGAGATATAGATGGCCACCTGAATCTCTCTAGATTTCCCACAGTACCTGAAAGGATTGGATATTTTTCACCTGGAAGTTATTTGAGTTCACTTCTATTGTTTAGCCCATGATGTGGTAGTAGCATCCTATTAATTGCTTAAAGAAAAAAAAAAGGTTAAAAAGAATTCTTAGTACTGCCAACTTAGCTGGTGAACATGGAAGAGATGTATGATTGAATCATTACATATTAAATGTCTTCATTATTTGTAAGTACTTGAAACCCTTCTTCAGTAGGAAACAACTCTTGTGTGGTTGAGCTTCCTTCCTCAGTGCTTTGTATCTTGCTAAATGCAAAGAAGTTGACTGTTCATCAGTGAATGTATTTCTGCATGCATTTTCTGGAAGAAGCAAATGCAAACAGAAGTAGAATGGAGAAAGTGAAAATGTGGAAACTATTCTAATAATTGTGTGATTCCATTTTTGATGAAAAGTATTACCAGGGTGATTTAGGAGTTTGGATCTCTTTTTTGTAAATAATACTACACCTTTAACATTGTTAACCATGTTTCAAATAGGTTTGTAAAATATTGTTAAAATCTTTTTCATCTAGGGATCTTAAGCGATTTGGGAGCTTGCAACCAAAACTGTTATGCTTCTTTCCAGAATGTCAATTAACATCCGAAAGGTCAAAATTCTTTAGCACTTTAAAACATAGAACTAAGTTGTTTAGTTATTGAATATATTTTTAAAAGGGCAGTGAGCAATAATTTCAAATTTCAGGTAATAAAAGAATAAGTTATTGCTCCGCTGATGTACATTTAATGCTGCTTTTAGATCATTGATGAAGATGATGCGGAAGGTTCCTTTCACTTGAAAGTTTTACAAATTGCACTTCATTTTCAGCACCTCTTAGTATTGGATTCTTTTTTGGTGAGGTGTCATTGGTCATGTGGGTGCTAGAAAGATGGGTAGTCTTTTGTTACCGTATTAGTATGCCGTGAAGATGGTTTATAAAGAGGCAGGCACAGAAACAAGCAATCATAGTGAAACCACATTTATAAATTATAAAACTGCTGATCAGGGTTGCATCCATTAGTAACAAGGAAGATGAAGAAGTTAATTAAAGGGAGGAAATGCTGCAGACAAAAAGGGAAGCAAATTAGAGTCTTATATATTATACAAAATTAAAAACATGCAAACTTAAGAAATGGAGGTATAATTTCATCTTACATTCCTCATCTCTGCACAAACTACTTAGGTGTTCTCCATAGCTTTATGGTACTATCTGAAATACATGGTAAAATTACATTAGTGACTTAAATCTGTGTTCTGAGAGCATTTTAAGAATTCAGTTTTTCATGAGTGTTTCTCTGTAAAACAGTGGTTACCAGAATGTGAATATTTATTCCCTGGGAAAACAACTCTCTTATATTTTAAAAATGTTATTCTTTTAGATTGGAGCAGAAACCCATATTGGTATGTGGTATGAAATTAGAGATTACATATGTGTATGTCTGTCTATCTGTCTATATCTATATCATCTATCTATATTTACACACAGATGTGTATTTTTAAGCCTAATTCTGACAGTGGACTCTGTCTTCTTCCATTAAGATGAATTCAGCTCTTTTGTACTTGTGCTCTGATCAGGCAGACAGGTGAAAATAGCTTATATTTTTAGAGCTTTGGATACTAGTAAGATTTGATCAATGCTTGTGTTCCTGTAACACCAATACTTGAGTTTGCATATTGATATAATTATGATTATTTATCGATATGGTTGTGATTGCTATTGATTAAAAAGTATCCTGAAGGGATGGAGAATCTATTAATATTGAATATGAGAACATTAAATTCATATTAAGGTAAAACTGATGGAAAAAAAATCAGTGTAGCTATGCCTGTGCACATTACTGAAGAAGGTCAACAAATACAAGTAAAACCCAAAATGTAAGCAGTCTCTTTTTAAGAAATACTCCTGTTCTTTGTACCATAGCACTTACTCAGTGCAGCTTTTTCTGTACTCTGATATCTGGTCCCTGTTATTTTTAATATGAATTAACAAAGTTAAGTGTTTTAGGCCAGAAGAGCCAAGTATGTGGATTCAGATCTACAAGTTTTGTTTTCTAGCCATATGACGGAGTTGTGCTACACACACATGCAAATAAAAGGAAACAGTATTTAAGAGCTTATATTCCATCTTTCTAGAAATTCAGGTTTTTCTTCATATTTCCAATCTTTCCTCTTTCATTGTGGACTATATGATTACCCCACCATGTGAAATTTAGACTTCAAACTAGAGGCAGAAATGAACTATTTAAAGAGGGTATTTCCTCATAAAGTGGTCATTCCACCTGCTACTTCCAGTCCAGCTGAGTTTGGTGAATCTACCACTCTTAAAACATCTTTCCTGTCTCTTGAAGATTTTACTTTTGCCACCTTCTACTGAAACTGATTTAACAAAATGTATCATTCACAGAGGAGAATTAGTGCCAGCTTTTATGAAGCTACTGAAATATTGGCCCTGCCGTCTTCCATTGATGTGGTTGCCAAGTTTTCTCCTGGTGAAATATCCTTAGCAAAGACATTATTCATCTTCTCAGTGGCCTTAAGAGGAGGAGCTGAGCAGATAAGAAGTGCTGGTCCTAGCACCTGTAAAATGCTATACCTTACCGTGGTATGTGGAGCAACAGGGGATGAGGGCCCACCAGGTTTAACAGAAAAGTGATGGGTTTTTTAAACTGAGATCCAATGGCTTGCTGTAGTTTTCCTGACTTTGTTGCTATTTTAATAGTCTTTTAGAAATTATTCAATAAGGCAAAATTTATCTCTTTGTCTAGCAGAAGAAATATTTGCGATAAAGTCCAGAGACCTATCACAGGTGGTAGGGTGAAGTGCTGCTGTGTCTTTCAGCAGTCTGTTTGTCTCCTCACGCATCTGCTTTTCTCTGAGACAACTCAGCTGTACAGAATCTTGTGTTGCTGTTACTAGACTTGTGTTCTCACCTGGTTTTATTAAGGTCACCCTTTATAGTCAGTGCGGTTAGATAAAACACCTCAAAAAGTTGTTCTCAACCACCACAGGCAAATTTAGATGATTATGGAGCAAATAAAGTGAAATAATGAGTAAGTTTTTGAAACCAAAGCTTCTTTTAAAAATACACTGAAAGTGTACTGAAATGTTGCAGTTGGGTTTTAAAAATGTGCTTTGAAAGGCATATTTTTGAGAAACATCAAGCCTGAGCTGGATTTTAATCCAGATTCCTTGAAAATTCAGTATAGCACATTATTATTATTTAGAAACATTTTAAGTCACAGAACAGTGGGGAAAAATATGATTCTATTCATTACATGAGTATTTATTCTTTTAACATGCTGTGAACTTCATTGTGCAGAGACCATTACAATTAAATATGTTGAACAGAACAGGCATAAATGCTCACACTAAGTAATAATAGTAATACTATCAGGTCACTGATACTCATTTTTGTGAAGTGATAATTTTATTGGAGAACAATATTTGAGCTGCAAACATTTATTGTCCTTTTATAGACAATTGTTCCAATAAGTGTTTAGCAATCACTGGCATCATAGGGAGAAAATTATGTACCTCAGCTGCTGTCCTGCCTGTGGCTGTAATGAAGTCTCTGTAGTAATCTAATTGTATTGAATTAGGAAAAAAAATTTAAATTCTAATTGTCAACAAAAAGCTCAGAAAATTGTCAGTAAAAACATACTGACTTAAGCCTTGTTGACGTTGATGACAAAACTGTACTTTGTGGCCAAGAAAAAAAGCAGATTCTTCTCAATTATTAAACTTCAAATCACATAAATTATGTAATCACCTGACTTTTTGTACAGCTTGATAGAGAAGTTCTTTGCATATGTTTTTTCCTTTAGACTTTCAAGGGTGCAAAGTGATTTCCAGATGTCTTCATTAGAAAACACAGTTTTGGAGTGTTGTGTACTATTCTACCTTCATTTCTGAAAGTTATAAGAAGAAAAATCCACAGCAGAACAGAAAAAACATCAAGCCCTCAGATCAGAATCTTGAAATTCTTCTGGTTTGACAACTACATGACAAAAGTGGTCTATGAAAAATATTTTTTTTATTTTATTGTGAGGCAGAGTTTTAGTCTCCATCCTTGGGGTTGGACCAGATTACATCAGGTATAGCCCATATAAAAATTATTTCAGATGAAGCTGCTCTCTCTATCCAATATTTAGTTCTCTAAGAATGCAGCTCTACTACCTTGTCTCATAGTGGATATAATCCACTCATAGTTGATATAATCCTAACCAAATCAAGATAATACAATATTTTTCTATATATGTTGGAAGTATTCTAGATTACCAAACACTTGCAGAAGAGAAGGAACAATTTATCTGCTTCAATACATACTGGAAGTGACAAGAACTTTGTCTCTAAGTATTTTAAATGCTTTCCAAGACCATCTACCCTTTTATGCATCAGTCTTTTTCAGAAGATGCAACTCGCTTGCCATCTTCATATTTGCTTTTATAAAGAGCTTCTTGATTTTTAGAGCCAAGGTTGGGATGTAACACACTAAGCATTTGCTTATAGCACTTCATGCTCTGTGTGATGCATTTTTCAGTTTGTATGGTAAACTTTCCGCTAAAGTCCATAAAGAGAAGAGTAACGTTATTTTCTGCTCTAAGCTTAATGCCACATACTGTGTGAGGGGAAGTGTGTAGTGTCATACAAAAAGAGAGATCTCCACAGCATTACCTGCTGGCCAAGAGGTTTGTTACTTTCAGGGTGAGTGGGGAGAGCTGGCTGGGTCAGGTAAATCATCTGTATGAGATTTTGAGCTATGAGTAGTCATGACCAGATTGCTTTTTTAGGTTTTTTTTCCTCCAAGTGATGGTATGAAGAATTTTCCCTGGTACCTATAGTTGTTCTTCTCTATCTGAAGCTCTACAGCTCATCCAATTCCAGTATGTTCCTTACCAACCCAAATGATTATTGGGTCTAGTTGCTGTCATACTGTGAATTTATATTTTAAATTACCTTTATGTTTTTCATTCTTTCTATAAATTAAGGAAATAAGGCACAGAGAATCAATCAGTAGGATTAGTATTATGCTCCTGGTGCCAGTTTCAACAGGAGCTGTGGAGCCCCCTTCCATGGGGTCACAGGTCCAGACAGGCTCCTGCTTCAGCAGGGCTCTCCATGGCATCCCAAACTCTGGCACCTCAGGCTATTCCAGCATGGGATCTTCCATGGGCTGTGGTGTGGATGTCTTCTTCCCTGTGGCCCTCCATGAGCTGCAGGGCCATATCTGGCTCCACCAAGCCTCACAGAGCTGAACAGTGTACAGAGGGAACTGAGTGATGGCTGGCTGTGGTGATGGAAGAAAATGTCATTGTATTTAATGATTGTGTTGCTAAGGGTTTGTTCCGTGGGACTATATTCAGTTTTAGGACCAATGCTACTTCTGACATTGTCATGATCTGAAAGTCAACTTTTCAACTATTTTTAATGAAAATATTTTTTTCATTGATAATATATTAAGTTAAATCTCAAGAACATGGAAATGATATAAAATTAACTGGTTACCTTAAATCTCAACATTTAATCATACATTTAATTTTTGTTACACCAGCTGGCTAAATAAATGTGTAGAAACTCATTATCAGGAGAAAGTTGGTTAACCTATTTGTGCACTCAGTTTCTGGATTTATAAGGCATTTTCACACAACTAGGATGAAAACTGCCAGGATATGGTAAGAAGATGATGCAAGGTCTTAAAACTTGGCCATAGTTTGTTTTGGGAGGATTGAGAAATGCCATTGAGGGAAATTTTGTTTGTAAAATTTACTACAGAAATAAACTGCTGAACATTGCATTTAATTGAAACTGAGAGCAAAGAGAAGAAATCATGATTGAAAAAAATAAAAATGACAAAACGCCTATTTGCTAACTTATTTAAAATCTGCTTATTAAATTCTTTATTTCTGTTTTGACTTATTTCAGTGATATATGTGCTGTCACAATATGGATGTGTGTTCTATGACTTATGGCTATAATTATTCACTGTGAGTTAATTTATTCCATTAATATCTCATTCACTAGAAGAATGGTGAAACCTAAAGAGTGTTGATTTGGATAAATATCTAGCAACACAGATAATTACATTAACATTCTTGAGTTTCTCATTTTAAAAATCTTATGAAATCAACATTTCTTTGATCCTTCAAATGAATGTAATCTGTTTTTTATTTCTCATTGAATCAAGTGACTCATTTTTGTGCATTTTTACTTTTTTAGTCAAAAGAAGGGCAACTTTTAAGTGCAAAATTGATTGTTTCATCTAGTTTATGAGTTTGTTGAGTTTGTGTTTGTTTTGCTTTTTTTGTGTGTTTTCTTCCTCACATAGCAAAAAGCTATTAATAGCAGAAAGCCTATTAAAACAACATTTCTAATGGGCATATTACAGAAGGAACTCTTACATAAACAGAATGAGACTGCTTTAATTTAATTTTTATGTCACAGAGAAAATTTAATACCTTCCAGTCTAAAAGCAATGTGACAGCTGAATATGAATATAAATATCTGTAAAAAAAGTTAAGGAGGAAAAAAACAAATGGTTTCTTATTAAATGGCATCAATACTTTTGCTCTAAAGAAGTATTAATAGTAAGTTCTTTAAGCATTCTTCAAGCAGTTACTGCTTTCTTGTGTGTGAGAAGAATTTAAACTAGTTCAGGAATTCACCAGATTATAATTGTATCCATCTCTTAAAGGACCAAATGTTGGGTTTTTTTAATATGGAGACATGTATAATAGCATCAATTATTAATTTAATTTGTGAAGTATAATAAAAGATTGAAAACTTCATTTACGTAAGATGTATTTTAGAAAGGTGAGGTTTTTTTTCTATTTGTATGAGAGTGTACTGGCTACAAGCTATATGAGAGAATCACCTTTGCCTCAGCCAAAACCAGTACAAAAGAAAAGGTGTGTGACTCTTTCCCCAGAACCAAATTCTGCTGAATGATCTCATAAAGGACGATAAAACAATACTCAGAATTAGAGTGTAAGATACATGCATGGATTACTTTTCTATTTTTAATAATTTCTTGCAGATAAATTTGAAATACAAATCCAGTTTTAAATAGAAACCAAAGGTTTACTTTAAATTCATTAAATCCATCAAATTCTTACTAGATGCCTAGCTAAAATAACATAGATGTGGTTAATAATAGATAAATGTATCTCTTCTGTGACCACAGAAACTGATTTTCTATACATTCTGAGATAATTTTCATGTAATATTACATGTGAAAAACAGACCTCTCATTTACTTACTTACACTTACATCTTTCTTTTACAGATGACACGAGAGCAGTATATCTTAGCAACACAACAGAACAGCCTTCCAAGGACTGAACATCCTCAGTTTTACCCAGTAGGGATTTATGGATGGCGAAAGAGGTGCTTATACTTCTTTGTCCTTCTGCTGTTGGTTACCATGATTGTTAATTTAGCAATGACAATATGGATTTTGAAGGTTATGAATTTCACAGTGGTAAGTATTACAGTAACTTTACGTACCTCATTTCTTCAAGTACTAACTTGTAGTCTTTTCTTTTTCCTTTACCATGTTATATAGAAATCCTCTAATTTTGGAGGAAAAATCGTATGCACTTCTTTGAATGTTAGTTCAGATATTTATACCTTTTACATATATTCTGCAGTAGGTGGACTGGTGCCCTATTTATTTGGATACTTTTGGCTAATCATATCTTCTGAAATTATATCTGAATCTTAGACTTTTTTGTTTATTTTTTTCTCAAATCAAAGGTGTTATGAGTGCCCCAATCATCTTTTGTTTTCTTGTCACCACTAAATAACAAGCAAGAGCAGTTTACTATATCTGTTCTGCATAGTATCTCTCTTAGGAGGGAACTGGGTTGGTCATGTCAATTTATGATTCCTTTTATAGGGTTTGGTGGTTTTTTTTGGTTCTTTGTTTCTTTTAAAATTTTACTGTCAATTTGGACTGTGTTTCACCTAGAACTTAGAGTGGCTGTTTTCGTGTCGATATGGGGGTAGGTGAATCTAAAAGACTCATGCTTTAATGAGTCAGTCCCTGGCTGGAATCTTTAATGTCAGCAAAGTATTTCAGATGTACCCTTGAAAGAACATCTGCATTCAGTGGAAACTGTGGTGGGAGTGTGTACTAGCTGGCAGCAGAGCAGTGACTTTTTATATATCAAAAGAAAAGACAGAATTCTACGCTCTGTTTAAAATAGCAGAGCGTCTGCTAGGATCAGTGCAGTCTTCCTCTCTGGATTTTAACCTTCATAATCCATATTTTGATGTAGGTAGTTATAAAATTCCAACTCCTATTTCACCGCACATATCTCCTCTCCATTAGTTTATGGGAAATAAGAGAATAGCCAGCAAAACCAGCATAAAACCTGTGTCTAAAGTTGTTCTGCATCTGTCGATGATCTGTAATGCATTGGGTTATCTGAAACGGTTGTCTGGTGAGACATATTGTGCAAATACATTCATTCTTCTGAATTTTCCACTATTGGATGAACATATTGAAGTCATATTTTGACAACTGTATGACTTTAATGTTCATGTACAGAAAAGTTTGTGAGAATCTTTTGGGGGCTACCTTTTTTCTGAGGGGGCTTTTTTCTTTTTTTTTTTTTTTTTTCTTTTTNTTTTTGTTCTGCTTTTTTCCTTTTTTTTCGTGCAATGTAATTTCAAATTAAGACACCCATATATGTTTTTGCTTATTAGAATAATTATTCATTTGTACTGGAAACATATTTAGGCATAACTCTTTTAAAATATAGATTTTTAAAAAGCACAGGATTTTTCTCTATGCAGAAGAATGCATTCCAATAGAATATTTGAAAGTACTGTTTCTATATCATGGGGTTCTTTGACCTTCCACAACACAAGCTATTATAACACTATCTAAACACTATCTAGTTTAAGTCTTTTCAAATTTGATTATGCAACTTTTTAAAACAAAACAAAAAGAGAAATTTCAAAATATTTTTCTTTCCTTCATGTCAAATTTATTGGAAAGTTTAAAATTTTTTGATGGATTACTGAATCTAGTGCAGAAAAACAAATAGATCTTTGCAGCTCTTAAAACACCTTTTCCTTGATCATATTCAAATGCATTTTTAAAAGTGTGTGCGAAAGAATGAATTTACTTCTGCAGACTCATGGAATGGTAGGTAGTCTTCTACTTTAAGTAGTCAGGGTTCACATTGGAATCTCTGTATGCTAGAAGATTACTAGCAGATTGTCATGTTAAAAGTTGAGTAACAAACATCTTTGTGCTCACGTCCTCACATGCACATTTGAGTGGGAAATTTGTATTTAGTCTGAAAGAGTCGCATTCTTGGGGCAGGTGTTTGAGAGTAAAACAATTTAGTGTA
Source organism: Hylia prasina (assembly GCA_013397195.1). Taxonomy (NCBI): domain Eukaryota; kingdom Metazoa; phylum Chordata; class Aves; order Passeriformes; family Sylviidae; genus Hylia; species Hylia prasina. Next base: position 217,878 of record VYXD01003625.1, read on the forward strand.
TGAACCTAAAGTTTGTGTATTTAAAAAGGCAATGGCTTTGAAATATATATATCTATTTATTCCATGTGCATGTATATATGTACAGAGAGATATAAACTAAGAAATTTTATTTGTATAACTGGAGAGTGATAGGAAATCAAAAGTGCAGCTAGAAACTGCAAGAGTGCATGCTCAAAAGAGGAATATAGCCATGATAAAAATAATTGCTGAAATTGGACTACTTTGACATTTTGACATTATTTTAAATTTTTTCCTGTTTTAGCATAAATCAGTGTTGAGCTTTCTATAAAGACAATAGTAATTGCACTATTTCAAGGGGTCATGAAGAGCCAGGTCATAGTTTGTCTTTGCTGTCTGACAATTGTAATGCTGTTAATTTGTATTAGCTGTTGACTTTCTATTTTTAACTGTAAAGCTACAGTCACTGACAATTTGACATAATAAAAGCCTTTCTGTGATCAAGTTTCTAGTTGTAAAACTTTTCTGGATATACTGACCTTGCATATAAAAGTCACATTCTGAATCTGAGCTAGTTATCCCCTGCTCTTTTTATACTCTCAGTGTAGAAATAGGGTCTTCTGTAAAGCATTTGTCTCATAATAAGATAGGTAACTGATGTGAATTTTTCTCAAGGACAAATGTTGAATAGCTTATCAAAGAAGTAATTAAAACAAATAATTGTTTCTTTCAATTGTGTAAAAACATAGTACAGGCAAGGTGTGCAAGTCTCCTTTTATCAGATTATGTAATATGACTATGAAACATAGAGGAATGTCCAGGGATAAAATCTCTTCTTCCAGTGTACAAGGTAAGAAACTTGAAAGTAAATGCAAGTTAAAAATAATTTCCCTGATACATAATGTATCTGCTGAGCAAAACTAAAAGTAATTAATATCCATGGAGCAGGAATATTAGATGGAAGAATTATAGATACAGTAATAATTTTTGAAAGACATTTTCCTACTGGTAGCTTACTTTTACTGTCCTTTATTATCTAGTCAAACTTTGTTACCTCACTGTTCAATTATCTTTTTAGAAAGATGTGGCCAAGGAGGCCGGTGGCATCTTGGCCTGTATCAAGAACAGTGTGGCCAGCAGGACTTGGGACATGATTATCCTTCTGTACGTGGCACTGGTGAGGTCGCACCTCAAGTACTGTGTTCAGTCTTGGGCCTCTCACTTCTAAAATGACATTGAGGTGCTGGAGCGTATCTGGAGACTGGGAACGGAACTGGAAAATGGTCTAGAAGACGTGTCTTATGAGGAATGGCTGAGGGAGCTGGGGGTGTTTAGCCTGGAAAAGAAGAGCCTCAGAGGGGACCTCTACAACTGCCTGAAAGGAGGGTGTAGTAAGATGGGGTTGTTTTCTTCTGCCATGTCTCAAATGAAAGGATGAGAAGAAATGGCCTTAAGCTGTGCTGGGGAGGTTTAGATTGCATAACAGTTTCTTGTTGTTTTGTTTTTTTTTCACTGAAAAAGTAATTAGACATTGAAGTAAGTTGCCCAGGCAAGGTGTGAAATCATCATCTCTGGAACTGTTCAAAGGACATCTGTATGTTGCACTTGGGGATATGCTTTAGGGGAGGTTGTGGTGGTACTGGGTGGATGGTTGGACTGGATCATCTTGAAGGTCTGATTTTCAAAGGTGACATGCAAAATATCTTTGAAAAATCAAGCCAGGAACTAAAATATATGACTTTTTTTAGTATATGAAATAATAGTCTTAGGGGACTTGGGTTTCATGGAACACTTATAGTTTGCTTTCCTTGTACTAAGCTTGGCATGGTTCACAGGCTACCTCATGGAAACATCTGTCTTTCACTTTCCATCAGGATGTAATTACCTCTCACTTAGCCTGTTACACAAGTTTAGTGAAGCTCAAAGCTGTTAGTTGCTTTTTTTCTGTCTGTACAGTTAGTTACTATACTAGGGATTTCAGGAAGGATGGACACGAAAGTCGTGACTTGGTACCAGAGCCAAGGGGTAAAATATTAATGGTTTTGTGTTTAAAACATCCTGGTTATTTCACATATGTAATATATGTGAATTTTAAAAGCTTTAAAGAGAAATATGTTTTTTTACTGTGCCAGCATTCTTGTAGACCTGTATTTATATGGACCACAGCATAAGTAATTAGCTGATTTTTTTAAGGATCTAATCACTTTAGCATTAAATTTTTGATTAAATTTTTATTTTGTATCATCTTTGTTATTCTAACCTCAATGGAACTATAATTTTATGTAATTTATTCTTCATATAGCTGATAATGCATAAAGCATATTGACACTCTGTCAATCTGAATTACTACTTTGTAAAAGAGATTTACTATATATTTTTGTTACTAACTAAATACCAGTGTAGAGATACACGGCTGAAAGTTTTCTGCAGGTGTTTCAAATTAGCTTTAAAAAAGGGAATTCAAAGCATTCTTCTTCTTGTTGGGACATGACTTTGTGAAATAACATGGAGCAATCAATACAGAAGTGTAGGTCCAGCTCTTGGTGGAGGAGCCATCTAATAACAGCTCTTCTATACATTTTCTAATATGTGCACAATTTGCATTGATATCAACTGGCATAGATGTCAACACTTATTTAATTTTATGTTGTTCTTTTGTTTTTTACATGACATTAGTGTCTGGAGTTCACTGAAGTTAAAAAATGGTAATGTTAAAAAAAATGCTTGTGCCTTTAGTTCTTAGAGCTCTTTCTGTGGCCTGTGGCAGCCACATAGCACCAATTGATTTTACTGGTTTCGGTTGTACGTCTGTTTTTTATATCTTCATATTCTGATTAGCCCTAGGATAGCATAAATGAAAAGACATTTTTTGACCTCCTGTAAGAATGCTGCCACCTACTTCAGATGTTTTGTCTTGCTGTAGTTGCAGTGTTGCAGTCAGTTTTGACTGCTGTCATGACACAATGTTGTCTTTATTGATCCATGTTAAAATCCTCTTGCCAGTACTACCGTGGGAATTACTTCTAAGATGAGGAACCAGACAACTTAGCATCTGGGTAGAGACAGTCATTTCTCCAGGGACTCTGAACACACTTTAGCTTCAGACATTAGCAGAGTGTAAAGAGCAGTTTGAATTTCCTGGCTAGAGTGCACGTGCTTCATGCCCCTAACTGAGCAGACTCTAATTGCTGCTATCCAGCTCTGGATTCACGTTGTATGAACAGCAGGTAGTTTGCAGGTGTAATGTCTGCCTGAGTATACACGGGCCAAGTAGACATGATTTTTTCTTATGTGACAGCGTATGTAATGTATGTGGCAGAAATATGCAACCATTTGCATCATTACAGATTATCCCTATATTTCTTTACAAGTTTCAATTTTACAACTTGGAGATTTTCAGATCTGCAAAAATCTAAATCTGAATTATAATATATTAAGATTACTTATAGAGACCAGTAAACAAGGCATATTTTCCTGGGTTTTCACTAATGTGCAAGAATGTGGAAAACTTTCAGATATTGTTGGGACACACCCATGCTTCTGATCTTAATATCCAGTATGGAGACAACACTCATAATTTCCTTAAAAGTACAATTTCCCCTTTGAAGGTACAATTTGATGTCTAAGTTTTTTAGTGATACAGAGCTAAATCAGTTCTCTTCAATGCTTTTACCTAGATGTACACCAAACTGTCTTGGTATACTGAAGAAAAACAAAATCTCTTTGTGAAACTGTACTGTAATGGTAATTATCCATTTCTCAGCAAGCATGACAGTGACATGAATAGTTACATTTCTAATATTCTTTTGCTGCCCTTATGTGTTAATTTAATGGTCAAAACAATATTTGGTTATCAGTTCAGTTGGTTCTGCTGAGCTGTGGGATGAAGATCGCGTTTTCACGTAGTAACTAATACAATTTCAAGTGGAACCAGGGCAAGGGTCTTTTCCATTTTTTGACAATCTTTGAGACATGTCCAATTTGTAGCAGGATGGCATTTCAAAATTATGAAGTTTTGTAATTGTACTTAGCTCAAAAATAATTTTGTGATTTGGCAAACAGAAAACTTCTTTATTTGAAAAAAGGCAGCAATTTGTTATTAGGTTTTGAATAAATATGAATAGCCGCAGTTGATATATATTTAATAAATATATTCTGTCTCATCTGCAGGTTTAATTTACTTCAATGACAATAATTTATTGTCAATAATTTTTTTAAAACTGTAAATTATCTCATTTTTAAAACTTTTTTTCTACTAACTAGGTAGAAAATTATTTCTCTAGCCCCATCAGTATTTTAGCTTTCAAGAACATGATGTTCTGTTTTGGGATGAATGCAAGAAAGCTCTTGTTTCCTTTTTGTTTGTTTTTATAGAGACAAAGTTCCAGTCTAGGGTAGGCAGCATAATTAATTTTTGATGATTATGAGACTTAAGATATGGGAGACCAAGGTTGAAATTGTCTCCAATGTAGATCACGTTCCAGATAAGTGTTTTACCTGTAGGTTATTGGTCCTTCTGATTTCTGATACTGCTTTTTAATAGATACGTGGCATCTGTCTTTCTATTTCTTAACCTCAAACGTTACATATCAACCTTGTAACTAATTTTATTGAAAGTTCCAATGAAATGGCTGTGTATTCCTCAGGAGTATTTCCTGTACAGATATATAATTCTTTTGAAAATTTGATGTCTAATTGATTTGAAAAAATGTCTAGAAAGTCTTCAGCCTGCTAAAATGAGTATTAGAAACCAGATGTCTGCACATGAACATGTATACATATATGCACAAAGTCTTATTTATATAACTGTGTTCTCATATCCTTATGGTACACTAGAAACCAGAAATTTCAGATTCTTAAATGAACCTGTCAGCTCCATGAATAATTCAACAACTTACTCATAGAATGTCAGCAAATTATTCTTGCTACGAGTTAATTTTGCCTGGACTTTTTTATCCCATTTTTTAACATTCATGTTAAAGCACAACTTTAGAGAGCTGGAGGGTATTTTGTACAACTCGTGGCCTCTTCCATTTTCAGTGCCGTAGGCAAGAATGAACTGATTTATTCTTACTCTCTTTTGAGCATTTCACATATTTGCTGTCCTGAGCACAACGAAAAACTCATTTTAAGTATTTCTAGTACCATTCCTCTAAATCACTTTGTCTCATCTTGTATGTGTACCTCCAGTATTGTCTACCTCTTTTCCTAGTCCGTATGGGGAGGAAAAAAATCAGTGTCAGTGCAAATACAGTGTAGATTACTTGACTGTACAGTAATTAATATGAAATCTGTTGTGTCACAGTGGAGAGGTGACTAATCTGGTGTCAAGTTTGTGATACATAGGGCAACAGCTTACATGAACAGTCAGACCACTGTTAAACATATTTTGTTAGGTATTTTATAGTCCTGGACATCTCATGGAAAGATATCTTTTGGCAAAAGGTAGAAAGGCATTTTTTAAAACAATCCCGTTTAATACCACTTCTCAGCAAACATTAACTCATTTGCTTAATGTGAAGGTTACATTATTGATTCTGTGTGGCTGAATACAGATCTTAAATTATTTGTGTTGTTTCTGAGATGATATGGCTGTACATTTTGGGGTTTGTTTCTAACAAATGATCTCTGATGAAGAAGGAATGGGATAAAATTAATTTATCATTTTTATATTTGATGATCATTCAGATTCAATGACAGAGTACTAGTAGACTTCCTAATAGAAAAAGGAAGTAAATATGTTGCACCTTAGACTTGTAAAAATGTGATTTAATTAACTGTGGAAAAAAGTAACCTATTTGCACAATTGTTTAAACAATTTCAACTTGACCTTACAGTGGCTTTGGGAATTTGTACTGTAGTATCTAGGTCTTGACTGCCTAGAGAAAACTGCCTATAAAAAAATGTTTATTTTGTAGTATTGCATAGAGAACATGAAAAGGTATTTGCCTTTCCAAGGCCACTTCTTGCTCATTTGTCTCGTTGCTTTAGATTTGTTTCATTAAGTATCAGGATTGACTTATAATCAGTTTAAGGAACACAGATATAACTTGTACCTCTATGCCATGTAAGCTGACCAGCATTTCAAAGGTAGCTTGCCCCATATTTCAGAATGTGGATGGCTACAACTTCTACCCTTCACTGGAGTGATTCTGATTGTGCATTAAACCATGACTGGTGCAGCCTCTTATAAGGGCCTTAACATTCCAAAACAGACACAGACCATGGCTATAGAATGTACAGAAGAGAGCAACAACAGCTTAAATTCATGTGATGCATTAGCCAAAAATGTGTGCGTATGTATATATATAGATAGATAGATAGATGTGTGTATATATATGTATATATTCAGTTTGCAGACATTTACCTTCTCTGAAACAATCTTGTGCTCAAGCTGAATGAACAATGTTTACTAGACAGCTTATTCTTAATCGTTCATTGTGCAAATAGACTGGAACAAGTATCTCAGAATTTTTTCAAATATTTGCCTCCATGAAAATGGAATTAACTTAATTTCCATTAAAGGCTCTCTGTTTCCTTTCTGTGTGTATTCTAGCGTGACATTAGTGTTCATAGAAAATAAGATTTTCAAGAGAATATTATATAAATATAATTTTGAATTTTTAAAGGTTTATCAAGTAAGATAGTTCTAACACTTATATTTATCCAAGTGCATGACTTTAATAACAGATATTTGAAGAATGTTTTTGGTGTGCAGTCATTTTTAATGAGGGGGGAAAAGGAGGAAAAATTAATTTTGTATACCAGGGTTTATGAAAATAGTCAACAGAAGGTCATGAATGGAAAAGAAGGCTAATGCATCAGCATGTTTGTCTCAAGTGAAGCAACTAAATCAGTCAATTTTACAGTTCAGGCCAAGCAGTAATATTTTGTAAGTTTATTTAGAAGTGATTAGAGAGATATCAAACCACTTGAACAGACTTTAGTTACTTAAAAGCACTAACAGTCTGTATGAATAATGAAATGTGTCATTCTTATTTCCTTTTTTTATTGGGATGACTTATCTGAGTAAAGAGTACAATAAAAAAATTACATTCTCTGCTTGGAATTCTGCTTTTATTTGTACAAATCATCCAGCCTGAAATAAATACAAGTCTATGTATTAAGTACAAGGGCAGAATGTACTTATGTAAATCTAGCCTAAATTAGACCTAGCCCATTTAGGAATTATAATAAACAAGAAACAGGAAGATAAGATGCAATACGTAGTGATAAATGTCTTACATGGCAGAGTATTTCCTCTTCTTTCTTATAAGTCAGGATATTAAATGTGTGGTTGGAATCCCAGACAGGATTAAATTATGAGTCAAATGATTCACTGATGCAGAAGCAAGGACTTTTTTTTAATAATAAATGTGTATAAGGGGTTTGTCTGTCCTGCAGCAAATGAGGAGAAAAAATTTCAGGACTTTTACTCAAAAGATGGAGGTACATTGATGGAGGTATCATTTCTATGCCTGACATATTTTACTACTGCTAGGTACAATCAAGGAATGAAAATCGAGAAATCAAATAAAAGCAGATTATAAATGGTATTTCCAGAGACAATGTAGAAGTAGTGGAAATACCACAAAATAGAAGTCAATGTTAATACATAGTCCTAAACCTCTGAATCATAATCTAAATTATGATTCCTGTCTTTTCAGGAAAAGCTTGGTGCATCAGAGCTTGTCCAATGATTTGTTATTCAGGCATCATGGTCTGTCACACCAGTGTCCATCAATAATGTGGTCCTCACAATTTAACTGTGACACTCAGTTAAGTACAACAAATTGTGCACAGCCTTGCGTAAGATTTTTTAAAGAGTTTTCAGCTTACTACATCTGACAAAACAGAACCCCCCCCAAACCCCAGATACATATTTTAATGTCTCTAATAATGAAATCAGAATTCTTGTGATGCAAAAATCACAATCTATACAATTGTTTTAATTATAGATCTTCCTTTCTTCTCACCTCATTGACATCTATCTATACAGTAAAGCAGCATCAAGAAATATTTTCCCAATGAGAAGTTTTTAATTATTGTGTTTACTTTTCTTATTCTCTTCAAGGCTCAGGTTTATAACAGCGCAGATGTGCAAGAGGGTAACAGATTTCTCTCTACATCAACAAAAAATTAGAATTGGAATAAGTATAATAAAAATACATTAGGAATTATATATATTAACTTTGGTTTAAATTTTAACACATCTTTCTTCTCATATACTTGGATTGGAACAAGTCAATAAAAGAAAATCAACTCTCTTTATAAAATTAAAATCAAAATTGCTACCATAGTCTCCTCTGCTCCGTTGAGATGATATTTTAATAATAAAGGTAGGTAAAAGCATATGTAAAGATAAAAATCAAAAAATATATACTTGGCCATCTTAAAATTATTCTTCCATCTTTCTCATTTCCTTCATTGTGTTCAGGAATTTACAATTCATACCAGTCATCTTTCAGGGTCTGGTCATTATACATAGAAGTAACAGAGGAGACAAATATCTGTATTAGCTTTACTGGCTGAACAAGCAATATGAAAGACACTTATTTTAAATAGTTTTTGTCATAACACTGCTATTTATTTACCAAGAGATGATAATCATTATTACAAAATAATGTTCATTTTTTACAGTAGTCAATTTAAAATAAAAATCTATGATGCCAACAATTTCCCTGTAGATTTGTTCCTCAGACTGATTGATGTAAGCTTATGTGTATCTAAATATCCAAACTTATTTGTTCTCAAGAAGGATGTAAACTATTTACATTTGAATTTCCTGGTGGTTTTCACAGGGTTTTTTTGGTTCTTCAATAAGAAAAAAGTTAACTATAAAGGGAGAGGGTTGATTTTTAAGCTTAAGTTCTAAGTTATCTTGCTCTTACTTTTAAACTTCATTATTCATTTGCAAAATTTAAATTAAATCCTATCTACAGGGTGCTGCTATGGAAATCCTTTTGTCATGATTGCAAATAGGTCACACTTTTGGTATCTAAGGAGGACCTGTTGGACAGGAAAAAAGGGCAAAGAATATGGCAACACAAAGTCTCTGGCAGATATAAAACTTTGGGGGAATATGCTTCCTATAAACTCTCACGTCACTTTTGATATTAAGCAGGAGTGTTATGGTCTGCAGTTCTTAATATGAACTGTGCAAAAATAAATATCCTGTTATGAGTTGTTATCTGAGCTTTCGTCTAACTGTCAAAGGACTCTTATACTTCTGTTTTAAGGTTTAATAAAGCTGTAACCTGGAGCTTGCTGAAGGTTAACACATTTACTTTCAAGAAAATAAAATTCAATGGCAGATAAGGGCATTTATTACTGTACAAATAAAAAAAAATAGTTTTTGTAGTCTGAAGGGAAACGTTAATGGATTTTGGATTCATGGTGTGTGTGAATAAAATTACTTCAGATACCCTAAGGTTCAGGTGAAACCTGAGTCATATGTAAAGTAAAAGTATAATAAAACACCTGATAATTCTTAACCCTTCTTAAAAATTCTGAACACACATAAAACACTGCCTCAATCAAAATGAAAGTATAGATTTTACAGCAGGATACAGTATAAGCACAAGTTCTCAAAGGTATAAGCTCAGCTGAAATATTCTGCAGACTACTACTATTAGTTGACAGAAGATCTGAGGAGTCCATCTAACTAGTCTAGTCATATAAATATTTCACAATGGTCTTTCCTAGTTAACTGAAATTTATTAGAATGTTACTGAATATTCAATAAGCTTACAGTGTATAAATTTACACACACAAAGATATTCCTAAATAATTATTTTACATCAAGTAATCTTTCTGTATTACAGAGAACATTTCTAAAATATTACTTTACAGCTTTTAGTTTACTGGGCATTAAAACCTCTCACCACCTGGTAGTGCACTCTGTTGAATGTGATTATAAGTATTTATGTAAACTTTTCCACACTTCTGTGGGGTTTTTTTGTATGCTTTAAACTTGGTATTATTTTTATACATGCAATCTAAAAGATTCAAGTGTCAGGCTAGCAGTTAATGGCTGTATTTTCAAAAGTAATTGGAAGTAAATATTGATGGCATGTATGTTATTTGAAAAATACCATCCTGCACAGCTTTATGCCTGTTGGTGTTGGAAGGGACCCTCTGGACCCATTCTGTGTGAAATATTTCCTTATCGAGCACAGTATTTGTTGTGCATGGTACATACACGTAGTATGCTGGGTGGACTCTGGAAAATAACAGCTAAATAAAAAAATACTCTGCTGTAAAGGGTGTTGAAGGGCAGTATGTTCATGCAGGCTCTAAAACCTCGAAGTACTGTGCTGGAAGTATTGATTCCCACGAAGGTGGAGCAGTCAAGTGTGCAAACAACGAATTTCTGTGACTGGGCAAGATACAGTGAAGATCAGGAATTGAACATTAGAGGTGTATGTGAGGCACACAAGTCTTTCAATTTCCTTTTAATTTACTGATCATTAGGAGTACCAATTCCAGGAAAATAAGGCAGTTAGGAAAAGGTGTCCATATAGTGGGGAAGCCAGCTGAACATGAGCTACAGAGAAGAGACAGCTGTTCAAGTCACAGAAGGAACATTCTGTGATGGGTAGCCACTTGGATGGAGAGGAGATGTTAAATGTTGGGGAAAAGTGTTACTCTGACAGCATCATCTGTGGTTAATCTGTGGAGAACTTCACCCCATGATGTGGATGTTAAAAAATTGATGGATGTTTAAGAATTGAATGGGTAAATGCATGGAAGGAAAAGATGCCCCCCAAAAAAACTAAACCCAAACTGGATCTGAATATCCTATTTTAATATTTGTGTGTCTGATGCTATTGGAAATGAGACATTGGGGTTAACTTCTGGTCTCATGCAGAATGGCCACTCATGATTTTATGAAAGCAAGGCTGAGGACATGATTCTCAGTTTATAAATTATATTGATAACCAGCGGTTTCTATTTCAATGCATCAGTGTACAGACAAACTAGGAATTTAAGGATCATATTAAGTCAATAGAACAAAGTACTTTAGTCCTAATCCCAGGAAATTAGAAATTATTTAAAATCTTTACTTCATCCCATAAATGGATAATAAAATGAAGGGATAGGCTGGGTAGCAGTGTTGTAGCATAGCAGAACAAAACTAAACTGATGTCTTGTCAAACTAAAGTCTGGATTTGGATCTGTAAGTTATTGCTCTCTGTCATAAAAGTGTGACTTTTATGTGTGTGACTTCAACTGAACTATTTCCAAGCAATGTCTACTTTCATATAATTTTGAGAGAAATTCTGAAGAGATGGTAAAAAGAACTATGCAAGCTATTGAAATAGCAATTTATGAATATATTTAGGATATTTTCCTTGTTAGAATTTCGAAGAGTTTTTTTCCTTCACATTTACAAATATAACTATGCTTGTATTGGTTGAATAAATTCTGCAAAACACCCCATCAGAATGTCTTGAATAGAAAACATTGATTAGTTGTTTCAGTTTTTGCCCTTGGCTGCAGATAATACCTTAGGCAGCACAGTGTTACACTTGTGTAAACTTGTCAAACAAAATGTTATAGATGTTCTTTTATAATTTTTTTTTTCAGTTTACTAGAATGGACAAAACAATTAACCCATGTAATTCATATACCAGATTATTTTCTGTGCTTATTCTCAGATTTCTGTCTGTTCCTTTGCAAAATCTACAAGGAAGAGTATATAGCTACTCTATATGGGTAGTTGAGATAATTCAGATTTTTTTTACTATTATTTCTTAATTGCTGTTAATGACAACAATTTAGAGAAGCAAAAGCATGTTTAATCTATCTTTGTTTTCCTAGAACTCATTATGGGTCTATTCCATTCTGGTGGACGCCTTCTATTTCCATGCGTGTGTATGAAACACTCCTGTGTGTACAGCTACCCGTGTGAATCACAGACAGCCTTTCTTCTGCTGGCTGCATTTTAATATTCATCTGTTGTTTGCCCTCTGACTTTGATTAAGTCAATGTACAAGCAAGGATTGCCAGAAGCTTGTCTATATATTTAGATTTGAATATACTTTAGGATCTAGCTACAGAAAGATCATACAATGAATGTTTTAGTTGACTTTGCCCACGTGATTGGGGCTGATTAATATCTTTGAAATGCAGTATCATGACAGAATGCTAGAATATTTTCCATAGTTAGTTTTGAACCTAACAATATTTGAAGAAAAGTGTACCTCCAGTATTTTTTTAATAGAATGGCAGTTTTTATTTGATTATCAGATGAAGGAAATGAAAAATGCCATAATCTCTGATTGATACACAGTAGATTAGAGGTATGGTGGCAGTATAGCTGATATCTGAGGTGGTAATTTTCCAAAACTACCTGGAAACTAAAAAACACTCAGTGTAAGAGGCAAAACAATCTTTCTAATTTAAATTGAATGTAAAGTGAAAGCAGAAAAGCCTTGCATATTTTCAGTAAGTCTTTTTTTGTTATTTTACAAAAAGTATTTTTCTGGTTTTTAACAAAAATTGTCTTTATATTGAGTGCTCCAACATTCTCCTGTTTTTCATTATATCTCCTTGAAAAGCAAAACAAATCTATATGCCAGTATAAAAGCAGACTTCTGAGGTCTATAAAATTCTTATAAGTACATAAGCAAAATCTTCCTGAATCTTCAGGTAAAGACACAATAAAAAACTATGTTTCCTTTTTAAACTTTTAGAAGTGATTCATAGAATCATCATAGAATCATAGAATGGTTTGGGTTGGAAGGGGACCTTGATAATCTTAGTTCCAACCCCACTGCCATGGGCAGGGGCACAATCAGTTAGATTAGATACTCAAAGTCCCATCCAACCCAGGCTTGAACAGGTACGAGGCATTTACAGTTTCTCTGGGTAACCTGTTCCAGGGCCCCACAACCCTCACAGCAGAGTTTTCCCTAATCTAAATCTACTCTCCTTCAATTTGAACCCATTTCCCTTTGTTCTTTCACCACACATTTTTGTAAATAGTTTCTCTCCATCTTTCCTCCCTTCAGGTACTGGAAGGATGCACTTAGGTCATCCTGGGGTCTTCCCTTTTCCAGGCTGAACAATCCCAATTCCCTCAGCCTTTCCCCTTAGGAGAGGTGCTCCCTCTCTCTGATCAACTTGGTGTCCCTCCTCTGGACCAAGAATTAACTCTGTTCCTATATTTCCCCAATCCATTGTCTTCATCACTATTACTTGTGGTTGTTAAACCACCCATGTGGTTATCTCAAAGTAACTGATATTATTTGCATGTTACTTTAACGTAATCATATTGCAGTGATGAGCATGAGGACAGAAGCCCCAAGAAATAGGATGCTTTAACTACTCCAGTTTTATGTGAGTGGAATTATTCATATATATACTTCAGAATTGGTTGCATGTATTTGAATTTCTTCGTGCTGCAAAGTGGAAGTTTAAAAGTGTACAGGAAAGGATGTATAGGCAAGAGAAGAAGAAATAGGAGACAGAAAACTAATCAAATATGGTAAAAAAGGATTGTGAGATAGAAAAATTGAAATTAAAAAAAATTACGTTTTATATAGAAGAGGTTTCTTAGCTAATAGATGTATTAGCCAGAGGCAGCAATAAGTTTTAAAAATGAAAAACAATACATAATTTTTAGATCACTAAAATTAAACTGGTGACAGTGCTAGCAGCTGTAATATACTGCAAAGTATTCTAGTCTTCTGAATAAATGATTGAACAAGGACTCTGAAAATCAGTTTGATTTTTAGCACTCTTTGCAGTTGCCTAGCTGAGAATGTTAATGATTTATTAATGAAAATTGCTGGAAAACCAACTTGAATGAGAGCAGTCCTGAGAAGGATGTGGGGATTCTGGTGGATGAGGAGTTTGACATGACCCATCAGGGTGCAGCTCAGAGAGCCAGCTATATCTGGAGCTGCATGAAAAGAAGCAAAGCCAGCAGTTTGAGGGAGGTGATTCCACCCCTCAACTCCACCCTTGTGAAACTCCACGCAGAGTACTGGTACAAGTATCTAAATTTTGTTTATTTCCTGGATTTTGTTGTTCTTGCATGCAATAGGCTATCTTTAAATAAACATTGTTATTAAGAAAAGCTTTTCTGATAGTAATCAGCTTAATTATGGAAACCAGCTTTCTTAATATATAATTTTGGAAAGGTAAGAAAAAAGAAATTAGAAAAAATTATGGATAGAAGAAGCAATGGGAAAAAAAAAGAAAAGAGAAAAAAAGACATGAAAATCAGGACAAATTGTACTCATTTTTTTAATGCCTAAGTTAAATGCCAAAGTGCCTAATGCAGGACTATTCAAATTTTACAAGGACAGAAATATACTCTGAAATACACCTAAACTAGGTTCTTAGAGTGATTCTGGAATTTTATTCATGCGGAACTATACTGAATATACTTTATTACCTTTCAGTGGAAATAGGCTCTTGGTTTATTTTCTCTGAAAATCTTTGCTAGGGGAACCATAAATCTATTCTTAAAAATTATGATTACCTTTCACATCCACAGAAGATAAATTCTAGCATATTTAACAATACCAGCAAGGTGTTATTTATGCAGGTGTGAGTTTTAACGGTGCCACTACAGGTGCAGCATGTGTGTGTTAGCAGTGAGGCACAAAGTACATGGCACATTCATTTTTATATAATTTATAGGTTTAAATGGATCTTGAAATATTTAAGTATGCTAGAAGTGTTTGAAATATCTAGTAGGTACTCATTAGTTGTCCCTTTATTACTTTGTTCAATTAATGAAGGGGTATAAATTTTATATTAATTTAGAAATGCTTTTGGCCTCTAACAGTTACGTTATTTTGTAATGTGCTAGTGACATTACATAAACACAATTGCTGGATGCTGCAATTCTTTTAGAAATATTTATTACTTACAATAAAACTGTCTCTAAACTCTTTAATGATACTGTAAAAATTACAGCACCAGGAGAGAAAGGTCTTTAGGAAGAAGTGGTTTCAGGCTCATACTAAGGCCAAGCAATACAGGCCAAGTCTTGAAAATGAGAGTAGAGGAATGAAGAAAAGGAAGGAGAGAGAAAGAAAAAAAATTTCTTCAATGCAGATTATGTTGGCAGTCTCTGGATGTTGATCTGAGACTCATTAGCTGGGTATAGGTAGCTAAATAAGCTCTAAGGAATATAATTGCTGAGACAAAAGATAGGTAAAAGTTGGTGGATTAGCATAGAATTATTGATGCTGACAGCCCTGCGTTTTCCAGGGAAACACTGCTGTGAAGTAAGGAACAGATGCTGAAAAATATGGCATATCTGATGCTGCTTGTGCAAACTGACCCTTGGCATTTTGTATAAGGTCAAAAGATTTCTGAAATTTCAGTGAACAGGGACTGTGGGCATGGAGGTTGACAGCTCAAATCAGGTGTGTGTTTTGCCTTTCAGCGAATATCTGATGATAATTGGCTTAAATAAAATCTAAGGCTCAGCACAGAATGCCTGAAATGCTATTTGTTGTAGAATTCTGCAGCTGTTAAAGATGTGTTATATAGTCTGTCATAATTTATTCCTGTTCTGTTTTTCTTCTCTTCATTTGAAGAGTAGGAACTATTATTGAAAGTTATTCTCACTACTGAAAATTGATTTCAACAAAACAACTTGTAACACGTTTAGGAAAGGATGTGTAGAACTAAACTATTAGATGGAATTACATTTATTACTTGAGATACTATATTTATTTTTTAAATTGCATAGGAAAAATGATGATACATCCAAATAAAGTTCCAATTTTCATTTAAAACTTAACTGTTCTCCCTGTTCCTATAATTTACATGCTGTTTAACGTGTTTTTAAAATTTAAATACTGTTACTTAACCAAACACACTGTTCTTTAGAATTTAGCTACTACCAGAGACATTTGTCTCTAGCTACTTTTTTCATGCACTTTTGCTACAGAATAATTAGTCATTAGATGATAATTTCAGTGTCATTTCAGTTAAGAATTATGGGAGATTATGAGAAATTGCAGGTGAATTAAACACACTACAGTGTGAAGTATCACAACTTTAGTTGTAATTTCACATGTATAATGTGAAACAAACGTACAAACTGAGCCGCTCAGACTAAGCAATAGGGGTTTTTTTTTGATCCTTTGAGAAATAATCTGTTGAAATTACATTCCATCTGAGTCAATAAATATGTCTTTCTGGATGTTTTTTTCAATAGAAGTAAAATTTAATAAACAATAAAGATGAATATAAATTCTGCAATCTGAATAGACCTGATAAAGATTCTCTGATTGATTTTCTTGAAACAAGCTACAGGAATGCCTGACATGAGTGGAAACAAAAATTTATTCTGGACTGGGGACATCAGCATGTAGTAAATGACAGTTACCTTTTGCAAAGGGTTCAGTCAGGCTCTCTGTCTCAGAAAGGTTAGACCTGGATGTGGTGACAAACATTATTGTATCGAGAGGTCTATTTGTTTACACTGACAGATTTATAAATAAAAAAGCTAATTAGGTAATAAAAAGGATTCACATAGAACAACAAAAATTTTACTATTTTGTATACAATCCAAGGCAGTAAATATAATGGGATAGCACAAAAAGCTAACTCCTTTTTAGTATTAATCATAGATCTTTAATTTCATGCCTCTTGATTTAGTTTATGATAATTATTTTAAAAATTGGGATGCAGTATTACTGGTTTGGATATACCTTGAGTATTAGCTGAAACGGTAAAAAAACTGCTTTCTCAAAATTTGTGATATTTATTTCAATAGCCTTTGCAATGATTCAAATAAGAACAATATCCATCCTCAGGAAAGGATTTTGCCTTTTTCTTGTGAAATTTCCAGCACCTTAGGAGAGCATCTTGTTAATGGAAGTAGTTTGGCACTTTTGACTGTGTGTTTCATTAACACTTTATAGGGATGCATGAGCATGGTGATGAAAAATCCTTTCTAGTTATGGCAAAATTGGTGCATATTAAGCATGTTATACTGGACAGGTTGGGGTTTTTTTTATTTTTTTGTCCAAATGGTTTTGTCTGGGATTTGAGGACATTGAAAATCAGACAATAACAAATCAACAATCTGTTGTCTTTTTAAAATCTACTAGCACATCCTCTTTTGGAAGAGCTATTCTTATCAATACAAACACATGAGACAAAACCAATGTATGTTTACTAATCAAACAAAGCTCTTTTCTAGTCAAATCACTCAGCATTTTCTCTTTATATGCTCCACCTTCTTAATGCTGAAGAGAGACAATAACATGTGCTTTCAGTGGTTAAATCTTAATTTAACTTTATAGGCTATGGATTATGACATACCTTGTGCTTCTATTGTCAGTTGGCTAAAGTTGTATTGCAAAATATTTATTAATTTTCTAATGAAAAGAAATACCTTTTTCAATAAGAAAAATATGCTCTCCCATTGTACAGGGAGAATATTGAATATATTGTATAATTAATGTCATTCTTACACATGCCCTAAAGAATGTAAATGTTATCACAGAGAAATTTTGTTGATCAGATACTAAAATACTGCATATTTCAAAATCAATACATATGGACAATAATGAACAGAAAATCTCAGTGAACAGTGGGATAATATTTTTACCAAAATGGTTGTTGTGTATCTGGCGTTTTTTCTACTCCCTATTCTCAGTGGAAACTTGCAAAATATTTTCAGCAAATAAGTCTTGGAACTAAAGCTAGCAGCAGTAAAAAATATGGAAAGAATGATCTCAATGAAAGTACTGGGTTAATGACACATTATAATTTTCCTCACATCTCTATCAGATGACCCTTAATTTTCCATAGGTAATAACTAGGTTTCTCTCTCATGCTGTTTCTCCAAAGTTTATTCCTTTGCTAAAAACTTCTCCTCTGCTTAGGTGCCAAGCACACTTACCTCTCACATTACCTAGCCAATTAGTATAATTAAGTTAGAGTCAAAGCTATTGTATTGAATTTGGGTTTGCTTTTGTTTCAGTGTGAATTTTTTAAAATGTGTGAGTTTAACCCTTTAACTATACCAGCTGGGCTAATAAGTGATATTACTTTGCCTTGTTTCTTGCCCTTCTAATTTCCAGATAGTTACTTTCAATGTTTTTCATATGTCATGCAGGAAAGCTGGTGAGATGATGATCAACACTTGTATGTGATCTCTGTAATTTTTTCACTGATACTGCACAATTATCAGAATGTAAACACAGAGAAGAGCCACAAGATCACAGATATGATATAGTAGCAATACTGGCTTGTGAAGTTTCTGTCCACACTTAGTAATCATCCGCATTTTCGTATTAAGGTGGATTTTTTGCATCACTACATGACTGAAATAACCCATTAAAAAAAGCACAGTTTGCTGGGGAGTACAGCTGATAGAGGAGAACTGTGACTGGGGAGTCAGGAAATTTTCTCCTTCAGGCTGCCTGTATGGTTGTGAACCTGGCTCTTGCCAGGTTACAACCAAGCAGTTGTCCTCTGGGGATTACTTACAGTAACATCCAGGAAAAACCAAATTTGTAAAAAGCAGCATGAATTTTATGAGCACAGATTTATGTTTTCTGTTTGGATTTCACATCATGTTGACCACAGAAGTTCCCTGTGCCATTGCTACTCTATCTCACCAGATGAAAAAACTTAGCCATATGTTGCATCACATGAACAACTTTTTTTTTAATTTCCAGATTTATTATATAAAAAATAATTGAATCAAATTAATTGTTTATTTTATATTTTTCAATTTGTGTGTACTGTTTTTCACACTGCACTGTAATGTCACATGTTCTTTTGTGATTCCTCAGGACCAAGACTATGCAACTTCATTGAGCAGGCATTAAGTTTAAAATAAGAAAAAACGGGTAATGAGATTACAGTAAAAGAAGGGAAAGTTGAGGTTGTCAGAAGACTAGAAGAGTATTTGGAAGGAATATTCCCGCAAGGAATGCAGGAATAAAGTTCTATTACATTATATTATTGAATAGAAACTTCAACAAGTCATGGGCACATCTCTGCTGCTATGGAAACTGTTTTCTGTGTAGTCATAGAATTAGTGCACTGAAGTAATTACAAGGAGGGAAGTACATGTGAAATACAATATGAAATTTCCTTTGAAATACTGACAATATCTAGAGAAATTAAGAAATTTCTGTAAATGAGGAAAACTGGAGGAAAATACTCTGCAATTTTATAAACTTTTCTTGTTTCCACTGAAGCAAAAATAAACTTTGCACCATTTTTAAGAACTATCCAGTAGTCTGGCACTGGAACTGCAATTATGGAATGTAGGAGACAAAGTTTGAAGGAGGTAATACAGCAGCTTCATAGTGTTTGATCATGCATTTCACTACTGCTGAAGATATCTTTCCAAATTAGAAGTCAGCACATTTCTAATATATTTTGTAGTAATCTTATAAACTGGTATTTTCTTTGGAAAAGTTTATCACTTGAAAATGTTGCAGTTACCTGAATAATGCCAAAAAATGAATCTCAGTTATTGGGATGTACTTCTTGGGATTACATCAATGGAACATATAATTCCATTTCACAATTTTCTTTGTGAGAATTTGTCATTATTTTATTATGTTTCATCAACAGACAAGCTTACTATAGTGCATTCCCAGATTTGAAATTATCTCTGATTTTTTTTTTTAAATATTCTTGATGTAGTATTGTTGCAATTTTTACTTGCTGCTTTGTGAGTTGTCTATATATAATCTATTCTGGTAGTGGCTGTGCTCTCAGTTCATGAGTGTCATGCCTCATCTGCTGGAGGCACTAAAAAAACACAGTCCCCAAATATATCTTGAAGTCCAATCCACCTTTTCTTTTACAGTAACAAACTACAGGCAAAGCTAAAATACTTTTTCTGTTTGCTGGGAAGACGTATCCACACTTAAATGTTTTTTTTACTGGTATGTAGTTGAAGAGACTACACTAACCACAGTTATTTGCTCCAAAAGTGTTTGCTTGTAAACAAACAGTCCTGTAAAAAAACCCAAACCACTTCAACTCTTCTCTCACATTCTCTTAACCACTGTAATGTGTCCATTGTGCTTGTCATAGCATCTGGATAGCATTTGCAGCATTTGCAGTTGGAGACAGTCTCAGAACTGCCTTTCTGCTGTCATGGACTGTTTTATCAGGTCACTCTTCTCTAAGGACTGCAGTCTGAAGCTCCTGGAGTCATAACTTCTTATACATTTGTAAACCTGTGTTCTCTTGATTTTATTAAAAAGAGTAATGTAGCTTCTGCATTATACCCCGGTGCCAGGACGGAAAATCTTAAGCAGCCCTTTTCTGATAATCTCTTCTTTCTTCCACCACACATACCTGTTCCTTCAACACAATAGACTAGCTGTGTTCTGATGTTAATAGTTTGTTCCTTGTTTGTTTGGGTTCTTTTTCATTTGTTTGTTTGTTTGGTGGGTGTTGTTTTACTTTGTTTTGTTGGTTTGGTTTTTTAGTTTTTTTTTCATTTGGGCATTTGGGCACAGAGTCAGGAAGAGAAAGAAAATATCGGGAAATTTGTCTTTTTTCATTTTTTTGTATGTGTATTTTTTTTTAAACTCATTTTCCCAATGGTAGAGGTCTGGGAGAAAAAAATAGAAAGAAGTAGCACAGCAACTGCTGCTGCAGATTTCAGTTTGTGAAACTACATCTTGAGCCAGGGTCAGTCAGTGCTGCAAGCAGCTGCTGTTGCCCAGGCTGGCTGCTACTACAGGTGTCTCCCAGGTCTCACACATTCCTCTTCCACCCTCTCTTATTTGATTTGTTAGAGTCTGACAGAGACCTTGATATGTGCTTTGTGTTCCCTGATCCAAGTGAAAAGACAGAATTGTGGATAGATGACAGGGTTTGTCCATGGCTATCACACAGAAATTCTCATTGATTACAGTCAGTGGCAATTGCAGTTACTGTGGTGGGCAATTTATGCCTTTCTTTACTGGATGTATATTTTGAAGTTTTTTCAAGATACTGCAAACTTAATAGAAGCTTTACAGCAAAGAGGAAAAAAACAAATAGCTTACTGTTCTCTACTAGAAGTAAGGTTTCAAAGCTGCCATCTTACTACACTTTTTTTCCCAGACTACTTTGTGAAGTTAGAATGATTTGCAATTCTGAAAACTATTTTTGGATACCAATTCTGCTTCAGAAGGAGCAGTAGTCTCTTTTATGGGATTTAGAATGAACAAATCTCTTCATTCTGCTCTGTAAGAATCATTCTATCTACCCAGAGCTAGTGATACACTTGATATTAACCCTTTATTTAAGAGATTAAGAGTGCTCTGTATCCCTATGAACAGCAGTGGATTCCGAGACTGCAGAGGGAGCAGTGGGGTGGATCTTTGTCTCTGCAGAGGTGTCACTTTTTAGTGTGCTTTGACACTAACCTGAAATGGAATCTCTGAAGTGGGATCTGTTATTTCATATAAAGGAACATGATTGTATTTAAAAGTCTGTACCAGTTCAGCAGTATAAGAAATGCATTCTGTGCAAAGCAATGGAATATGCATTTTTTTCAGTCAATAATTGAGAGAGACACAACACGATCAGGAAATTTCTTGAGAAGCTAAAAATAATTCAGTGCTATAGCATTGGTTGAAATTTATTTACTGTACAGATTTTGGATGAAACATTTAATTTCCCTAAGGCAAAGGAAAATTTTCCTCACAGACATTTGTAATATTGAATAACAGAATAGTGATTTTTTTAAATACGTGGTTGTAATAGGATGTATTTCTGTGAGTGCTCCAGTGTTGCCTTCATATAGACTTATGGAACTGTGCTCTTATGCTTTATGTAAGCTCCACAAAAATCTCCACTGAATTAATGAACAGATTCTAAAACTTCCTGTGATATCTGAAATTTACCCCAATATCTTCCATCAAATTTTTCCACTTCTATAATATTAGACTTGAGTACTATAAGTTCTAAATTTAAGTGATGTTGGAAGGTCAAAAAGAAGGACCTTTAACCTAAATGTTTTAATAGAAATTCTTTTATTATGTCAAGTGTCAACTTTGCTTCAGTCAACAGTAAAAAGGATGATATGATTTGATCTTAAATTTTTTTGAATAACTTAATATAAGGAAAGAGGATATCCTAAAATTTGAATTTCTTTGTTTTACTAATTTTGCTGTAAGAGTTTTTCAGTATATACAATTTATGCAGCAATTACCTAAAAATGTTGGAGCAGATGCACCAGGCACAGTAAAATATTGTCTTACAGAGTAGTACCACCCCCGCTTTCTTTGGCAATGCTGTGTGATTGTTACTTTTGAAACAGAAATATCTACCATTTGCAGTGCTTTTTCACAACTTGAGAGACCATGTTCCTATCCACTTAGAAATGTTTACCTTGATACATTGAAAACTGTGCACCTAAAATCCCTAAAAATTACCATCTTTTTTAAATGGGAAGAATTTGCAATTAGAGTTTTATGCTCTGCCTAGACAGCAACTGATTAAAAAATATTGTTATTTGCTAAGTGATTATGATGTGTATTTGGTACAATTATTTTTCTTTACTGTGGTTGACCCTTTATCTGCTTACATTTAAACCATGATATGAAAGGATTACATTTAAAAACTAGAAGTGTTTGCTGTCACTTGCAGGCCATTGGAATTTTTCAAGTTTATGAACCTCTCTCTGAGTGCTTTGCAGACTTCCTCCATCAACATCCTTGATTATATATTGATTAATTTTTCTGAACATTCACAAAATGCTCAGGAATATTAATCAAAATTTATCAGGATGTAAAATCCAACTAGCTAAGGTGGCCACTATTATCCCATTAAAATCCAAGTATTATTTTTATATGCTGTACATTTGAAGAAAGGGGTTTTTTTTTGTCAGTGACCATTTTCATTTGTATTTTCCTTTCAAAAGTATATGCCACTCCTTTATATACATTCAGACACTTATCTATATAGATTTAAACAACTAACATAGAAGGCTTGATTATATTGTCCAAATTAATAATCTCCCTGTACAGCTCTGAAAATACATTAGCACAATCTAGATCTAATGAAAGAGCAAGTGCAGAATCTCTTCACACTCTTCAGACAGACCAGTTTATTACTGACACATCATTCTTTGTGAATGATTAGATTTTCAGATTTTCAGTGTAATGGCTACTAGACAAAAAGTTTGGGATTGACTGATTGGTTTTAATGCCCTGTGGATATGCTGCTTAGTCATATGAGATTGCTTATCAGCGTTGCTTCTCTTAAGTTTCCCCCTTTAATGTTCTGATACTACTGATAATTTGGCCAATTTTCCACTAATTTTACAGTTCAAAAATCCAGTCCATATGTACTTTTTTTGTTACCAAGATCTAAAAGCTTTGTTAAAATCACGATAAGTTACATCATCTACTTTCTCTTCCATCTACAGAGCTGTTCATTTGATTTTAGAAGCAATTACTTTAATCAAGTGTGATTTGCTAAATTGCCTCTTTGTTCTGTAGTTGGAATATTAAATTGTGTCATATCTTACACAATATATTTAAAATATTTGTAGTGCAATCTGAGAATAGTTTGAGTTGGTAGGGACCTTAAAGATCAGGTTGGATGGGGATTTGAGCAACCTGTTATAGCAGAAGATTGCCTGCCCAAGAGTTTTAGAACACACATGTCACTGTTGGACAGGAGAGACTCCAAATACTTCAGAAGGCAAATATCAAAAGGAAGGCTTTATTATCCAAATCTTACTACCTTTTATAAGGTGTTTTGATACAGACTTAACATGATTGGTGAACAGGAATGACACCTCTTTAATTCAATTGGTCAAACCAGAGAAACACAAAGGCATCAGCGGTACAGAATTGTTTTGAGAAAGAAGAACTGTTTACCTTGAGAAATAACAATTGTTTTGAGGACAAAACCTTCTGGAGAAATTCGCCCTTGGGAAAATTCAACAACTACTGACAGGCTAAAATTTTAGCTTCAGAAATAGCAGGCTCACACACAGATTTCTTTTCCAACCAGAGTTGGAAAAGCAAGTTGCATTTCTAGACAGTATTGTTATGAAAATACATGACTCTGTAAGATTTTTCCTTGTAGATTTGTCTGTCTCTAATCCAAAACATGAAACTCAGGTTAAACTGCAGTGCTATTTGAAGGACAAATAAATACTAAGTGCTGGTCACCCTGACCAGAACATAGAAAGTGTGATCCATCACTAGAAGCCAACTTCACATTTAATCCATCTGGTGTAGAAGTTTTATGATAGTTACTCAGATGACATCAGTACAAATAGGTAAAGTGGGAATATAAATGGGTTATAAAACCTGTAGTGGTGTAAGTTATTGTTATCCAGATTGCAAATCAAAGAATTTAGTAGAGACTGTGCGATACATAAGTGTTGATATTAAAGTTGCTTTAGGAGGAAACAGATGGTCTGGATTTTTTCAGCTCTGCAGTTTAGATCATTAGTCTAACTGCAGTAAAAAACGTCTTTGTAATGCCAGTGCAATTTACCTCATTACTCCTGGGTAAGTCAGTCTGGCTAAAATCATGAACAAAATAATGTTGTATGTGTGTGTTTTTATATAGGAGACTATATTAGTGGCTGATGCAATTGCTACATCAAACAGTAAGAGGAAAATAAAAACAAATTGCAGGAAATTGAGGAAAAGATCTGGTTTGGATTTTAGGTATAATAAAAGCTCGTGTGGTCAGATCAGAGGAGAACAAATGAATATAAAAAATACTGTCTTGGACGAATGAGCCTTATTTTTTTTGCCATGAAATAAATCTTGAATACAGCAAACAATTTGCACTATCACCCAACAAATTCCTGTGACTATTAAATGATCATAAAAGATAACACAAAATACTTGGTGCCTATATAATATTAGTCATTTAATTGAATAAATCCAGCAAGATGACATCATATACAAGTTATGGCAAAAGCTATTTCCTATGGCATTTTACAGAAATGAATGGAAAAAATATACATGTCAGTGTCTATTCACACTTGGATGTAACTAAAGATTCATACAGGAGGAATGTTTTTCTGTGTCTCTACAAAACAGTCTTAGACATTGAAATAATGCAAATGTATCAGTTACTTAGAAATTCTCTTTAAATGCTGACTATTCAGTATTCATAAGGAGAATATACATTCTACTGTTGCCTTAAGCAAAAATTCTCTATAACATTTCAAGTAGCACTGGTGTTATTCAACTGGTGTTATTCAGCTATTCAGAAAAATTCTGAATTAAGCTTCCTCAGAATATTAAGTTTCTGTATCTTCTAGATTCCATCAAGATTTTTTTTTAATTTTTGTGTGTGTATGAAATGTTTTTCAAGAAATGTATTAGTCCTGGCAATTTCTTGCTTGAATTTCTTGCACCAATTCTGGCTTGAGTTTCTAAATTCTAAATTTCTAGATGGAATCAGGGGGTCCTCAGATGGCCAGTTAAAATTGCTTGTTAAAGCAGCAGAGAGGAACTCACCTGGGACTGTTGGACCATCCTGCTAGAGTTTCCAGGGGCTAGGATGTGGAGCATGGATCTGTGTGATTCAGACACCAGCAATGCTGCCATGTCAAACAGCTAACAAGCAGTGTGCAGAAATTCCTGATTATGTTGGTGACATCAGACGGTGTAGCTTAATAGCTTTTACTCAATGCCTGGAAAAACTATCTGCATGAAATTGACCCATATTTCACCTGAGTCTGTAACCAATTTGGTTGCTGCATGTGGATCTCTGTGTTCAATGGTGAATAGATAAAGTTTGTAAAACTTAGGTTTCCATTTAGTTTGTTTACATAATTCAATTTTATTCTCATGTAGAATATTTACACAACTTGCTTTCTGGTAGTTTATTACATGCAAAGCTGGAAATAAAAATTAATTTAGTGCAGTCTTTTATATTTGTTCATTTTAATATTTTGAATTAGAAATGTGCTGCATGCTGAGATTATTTATACCTAGTTTTATATTTCTTATTAGAATGGATGCCATAGAATCATGTAAATCCTAGGAATAAAGATAAATATTTAACCTAGTCTATAAATTGCAAGGATAAAATAACACTGGAAGGATTAACACAAAATGGTTCTTTGTCATTAACATTTTTTTAAGATTCCGCAGTCAGATTTCTATATAAGTGAATAAAAGTTGTACTTCATTAAGTGTTGGCTATTATCTTTAAAGGTGATATCTTTCAAGGTAAATGATTTGAAAAATTTAAAATTAGTTTAGGTCATGGCTAGGCAGCGAAAGGGAAAAATCCTCAAAAGATAGTCTCCTACACCCTATATCTGGATCCTCAGTTTAGTAGATTTCATTGCTTGTGGGTTTGTTTTTTTTAATTCTTCCCCCCATTTCTGGCATTTATCAGCTCACAGTGTAATTGACTGATTTTAATTACATGTAGTTGATTTCCTTTTATGTAGCCACTGATGAATTTACACCAGTGCATGCAGTGTGGGTGACAAACAGGAGGAGTTGGAAAACATGGGGCCATTAGAAATCTATGACCTAATTGCTCTCTAATGGTGGGATGAGTTACAGAACTAGAACACTGCCTGGGCTACAAGCTTTCAGAATGACAGGCTGGGAAGGAGGGGCAGAGCTATTGCTGTTTATGTCAAGGAATGGATGGACTGTGAAAAGCTGCCTCTGAGAAGCACCTGTGAACAGGTTAAGGACCTGTGGGTGACAGTGAAGGAAGAAAAGGAAATAAGCCTGGCCAGAACCGACAAAGGACACTTCAGCTGGAGTCTTCAATGTGTGCCTGACCAGGGGAAGCCTGTTGATGAGCCTTCTTGCTTCAAACACAGGAAGCATCACACTCATAAGCTCTCTCATCCTCGTGGGGTTTTCCAGCCACCTGGATGTCTGCTGGGAAAGCAATACAGCAGTGCAAGGAATCTAGGAGACTCCTGGCATGTATAGAGGTCCCTCCTGGGGTCAGGTATTAGACAAACAAGCCAGAAGTGAGCCCTGAGGGACAACTATGCCAGCAGGCAGAAGAACGCAGGATATGACAAAATTTGAGAGATTTGAAACAGAGATTGTACAACTTGTTTTAGGTTTACAACGTGAAGGCATTGTGTTTTCTCATATTTGCTGCACATAATTAGTGGCATTATGGAAAAGACTGCAGAGTAAATAAGGAAAGAAATATAGAGATAGATCTGTTGTGTTCAATCCAGAATCTAAAATGTTTATTTCAGAGCAATGCCTTTCTTGCTTTACTTAGTGGATACATAAGAGCATGGAAACTAAAATATTTCCTTTAGTCTTGCTTCAGTCATCTAGAAAAGGTCGTCTTACTTCATTCTGTTCAGCCTTACCTTCCATTTCTTCACTATATAAAAATGAAGACTGAGAAAGCTAACTATGATAGTGCCAGAAGAATACACCATTATCTCCCCAAATCAGACAGTAATATACAAAAATATATTTGTACAGAAATATACAAAAACTTGTGCAATAATCAGAAGTTCAAGCTCAGTGCTGCTCTCCATGCTTTTTATGCTATACTGATGTTATCTAAGTGTGGAGACACCTCAGCACAGGTTAAATAACAATTTCTTCAGTGAAATCCTCTACACTTACACTTCTGTTATGAAATCCCCTGAAATATCTGGAATTACTATTTTTCTCCCTATGAGAAGTCTCAACACCACACTTCCAAGCTACAGTTTAAAACCATTATTTGTCCATTGTGTTTTGTTGTTTGCAAGACCTTTTTTTATATTTTCTTTATTCATCCTAGAGAGTCTGGCAGTGTGTGGGTGAATTTATTCCTTATGATATAGTCTTGACACAGAATTATACTGCAGTCCTATCTCATGTTCCTTCATAGGGAATCCCAGAAGTCCACCTGAATCAGCCAATGAATCCATTGTCTTTCAAATTATATGTGACAAGATACATATGAAGAATGGATACGGTCAGTTCTATTCTATTACTTTAGTGAAATGGAAGTTTATCAAGTTCTATGGCTGCACTTACTATAACTATTTCCTGAATCCCAAAATACTTATTTTAGCTGAATGTGAATCTTTAATATTAGCTCACCTCAATACACAATGGCAGTGATTCTGATCCCTGCTGCTACCAGGTCATTCCTTAATTTTATTGATATGTGTTCTTGTCTGTAGCTATATATGACCCTTCCAAAAGGAGCTTATTTAAAAGCAAAGAATATAAACTGAGCAGTCTATTTGGTTTTAAATGTAAATTAATTGCCTCAAAAATTCTAAGCTTTTGGCAACAGGGCATAGCATCCTCTGCCCTTTAGTAACAAGCTGATACATGCTGCTGCTTTGCAGACTGAGTTCAAATAATTTATTTTGGCTCTTTGTTAAATATTTTCCTTTGACGACTGAGTTGAGACCAGCATCTCACCAAGAATATTTTTTAGCTGTTACCTAAATGGGAATTAACAATGACATATCAGGAAAAAAAGCAGATATTCTGCAAGACATAATTTCTGAGTATCTTAGCATAGTACCTATGACTCATTTTCTGAATTTGTCCTCTTCATAATCCTCACCATCAACATGCTTACAATTGTGAAGCTATGAAGAC
The DNA here is from genome assembly GCA_013397195.1 of Hylia prasina. Lineage (NCBI taxonomy): Eukaryota > Metazoa > Chordata > Aves > Passeriformes > Sylviidae > Hylia > Hylia prasina. The sequence continues at coordinate 246,368 of VYXD01003625.1, forward strand.
AAAAAACACCAAAACTTTTTAGGTCATCTTTTAGAGTGCTCACAAAAGCCAAGAAAAGTGTGATATTCTGATTCTAGATTCGTATATCGAGTTGGACTTCCCTATGCTTTCTGTATAAAACTTACTAGAAGTCATGTCAGTAGAAAGCAGCCTAAACAATGAACTATCAAAAAATCAATTTTCCCCCAGCTTGCAGTGTACAAATGTGTTATAATGAGCTGTGTAGCATTCATTAGAAGATCTTTTCCTGAAGAAATACAATATAGATTTTTACAGCTAGGAAGAAATCTGTTTGAATAAAGTAAATCTCTCATTTTTGCATTCTTTGAAATGAATAATGATGCTTATTTTAAGAGGTCTCAGAAGTAACAGAAAAGTTGCTCAGGTTCTAGTCTAATAATCTTCATATAACACTGTGTTCTTTCCTTCCTGAATGGCATGGGTAATTGATACCGGCAGACAAGAAAAACCCAAGTTCCATCCTTCCTAGCACAAATTTTATCAAAGACTATCATCAGCTTTGGAGTCATAACTTTATTTGCAACAAAGCACTGCCAATCTTACTGAAATCGAGATGTTCAAATCATTGCATGTTAATCTGGTGTAAAACTATCTTTCACAGAAAGGGAGAAGATGTGAATATTCTAAGTCTATTTTGAAAATTGTGTAGATATGGAAATACACATTTTCATTTAATCTGGGAGTGCTGAATGTCTTAGAAAATGTTGATTATGTTTTCTAAATTCACTATTAGAAGTTTTGTGTAATAGATTCATTCTCCAGTAGGTTACATCAGTAGCAGTATCTTGCCAAGTTCTTCTCAGTGGAAGGATGCTCTAGTGTCATCAGTGATGGTGCTGACCCCTCGCTCTCTCATGATTCATGAGAATCTGAATCATTTGTACACCAGTCATGTACATCCGTGCTGAGTTCAGGGAAAAAAAAAAAAAAGAAAAGGAAATAAGCCTATCTGATGTTCATAATATTAGAAATAAAGGCTGATGTAATTTTTCATTAATATATAGCTGATGAATCTCTTTAGTCCTCAGAAATATTTGAAAGCTTTTCAAACTGACATCCCACCTTCCTCTTCTTAAAGAATTTAATTAAAAAGATAGTTATTTGTTGATCTTTTAGGCAACACTTTCTTTCCATGTTGTTTATTTACATTACAGAAATTTATACCAAGCTCCTGGATAAGGTTGATAATGCTACAACTTGGAAATATTTTCTTAAAAATAGTCTGCAACCTATTATGCTATATCACTAATGATTCACAGACAGACAATGCACAGAAAGTTTAGTGACGAACCATTGCTGGGACCTATTTAAAGGAGAAAACTTATCAGCTATTTTGGATGAAAAATATATTTCTGAATATCTATATCTATCTGTATCTTTTGACTGTATATGTATATCAGAAAGAAAAGGGGCGGGTCCAGCTGCAGAGTGTTAGCTGTAAGGCAGATCTCAAATCTTCAAGACATATTAGAAACCACATTCAAACATTATATTAGAAACCATATTTCTATTAGAAACCATGTTAAAATATGAGAATGAAGGAAATCTGATTAATTTCTCATCAGTGAACACAACTGTTTTTATACTTCACAAGTTACTAAAGTATTTAACAAAATAACACACAAAAATGTTTGAAGTGACTGGTAGTAATGCTAATATACCAAATTAAGATTTAAATACAGACTTTTTGGTGCCTCATATTCAGAATATTATTTTCATCAGTGAAAATAAATAGGTTTGAATTTACTGATGCAATCCAGAGATTATAGTGAGTACAGTGGCACTCACAATTATGTTATATAGAAATAAAAGACTACTAGCAGTGTCAAAAGGAGAAATTTGAAAACCTGGCAAGCAGATCCCATATGTAAGTTCCATTTGTTGTGCATTGATAGATAAAACCAGTACATTGTGACATAACATATGAAAATACTGTAAAGGTTCTTTGTGATGCAAGCTATTGAAAATAGATGTGATCATGTTGGTCTGAGGCAGGCTTGTATATATAATACTCAGAAAATGTGCTTTGACCCTGTGAGTGGTACATTTCCCAACTGCCATAACCACTGCCTTAATTTTCAGAATTTGTTATGAAGAAGGAATGATCTCTGAAAATGAAAACCTAAAGAGAACATTGCTGTTTGGGGGGTAAATGGTGTTGCAATGAAATAAAAGATTCTAAAGTCTAGAAAACTAAAAGCAATGTGAAATCCAAATAACTTTTGGTAATAGAGATGCAGTTAATTTACATCACTGTTTTAGTGTGTATGCTGGAGTGCTAAATTTTGTTTAATGTACATATTTAACTGCATTCAAACATCAAAATCCACAACAAAAAATAACAATTTAAATACATTACCCATATCACACCAACACTGCACTGCATCACAACCTGCACTGTTGAAAAGCCTTTATTGTTTGGCGAGGGATTGACTACAGATCACCATACATGAGAAGTATTAAAGGATCTGAGCTGGAGACTTAAGATTATCTGTATCTGTTTCTTTCACGTGATCAGACAGGAACTGGGCAAGAGGGTGAGTGGAGGCTTGGCATTCACCCGCTGATGAATGGGGTGGCAATCAATATCTGACAAGACATGGTGATGCAATCAGGAAGTGTCCAGGACCAGCAGAACATGGGCCAACTGCAATGCAAAAATGGGGTGTTCCTATTACATCCTATAACCAGTGCATTGCAGTCCAAATTATACTGGAGAAGTATTCTTGATTCTTCACAGAATCTAGGAATCGATTCTTGTCTAAATACAAGTGTCTGCCCTTAGAAGGAATAAACACACACTGCCCCTTATGACAAGGATCTTGTCATTTACAATTTAGAAAAATAATAACAGTTTCTACTGCCAAGAATAATATTTATTTACTTACTTACTTCTTACATGCATTCTAGTGTAGATGTGATTTTTCACAATGCCTTTCTATCAGTATTCCCACAACATGTGTGTGAATATTCATGATGCTACACTTTTCTGGATATTCTTGGATAGAGCCAGTGCCTGCAATTGAGAGGATGATAAAATCAGAGACCTTACTGAGGGAATGTTACTGCTTAGTGAAGGTCAAGGGACTGAGCTTCATGAGTAGGGATATCTCTTCTAGTTGTATAATCCTGTTTTGATTCAGCAACTAAAAAAGTATACGGTGTAAGAAAATAAAATAGAATTGAAATAGAATGTTACTGTTTGCACGTGTTTCTCTGCAGATAATGTCTTAAAGCTTACAAAACAGCCTTTAACAGTCACAGCTAAATTATTTTCATACTGATTATGCTTGAGAAGTCCAAGATTCTTATGAATATGATCGTGAGTTTAGTAGAATTACAACTAATGGAACAACCTGGTGACTGCATGAATTATGTATTATTTTAATTGCTTTTGATGATTGACTCAATTCATACAGATTAGTGTTCATGTCAACTAGAATTGCAACAGTGAAAGAGAATAGAGTATAGACACTATGGTGTAATTTTCCTCTGTTGTTTTATTTGTATCCCTTTATAGTTTAAAATATTTGCATCTGGTAAATGACCGCATATCAAAGCTGTGTATTGATAATCTACATGGAACATACTTGAACAGAAAGCAAATATTCCAGAAGAAAAACATAAAAAACAATGCTGACAAAAATATTCCATTGTTCACCCAAGTATTATTATTTCATTTTTTAAAAGCTTTGCCCAAACTTTAAATCTGCAATTTTGCATCTGGAAAGCTCTTTTCTGACTGTTTTCTCCAGACTGATTGACACATGTAATTTCAGTTAGTCTTTTTTGCTGCTACCAGAGAAGTATCTTTGTGTAATCCTGTGCCATCTTAGGTAATGTGCCTCAGCATTGGATTCAGTACCATTGACTACTCACAAGATGTGCTTGGCAGCAGTAGACTCCAGATGGTGAACTAAAAACCCTGCTTTCCTGCAGCAGCAGTAGCATCTGGGTATGTGGCTGCCTTTCTTCTTGTTTTCTGTTCAACCTACTTGGCTCGTTTCCCTATTTTATATCATCGCAGATATCAAAATACTTGTGAGAAGGGTTCTTTTTAGGATTAATTTTCTTGTTAATGAAAAGTGATTAAAATTTTTGATCTGCTTCGGAAAGTTAAAATTTTGGGGTGAAAGTGATAAAATAATAAGCATGCTTTTTTGTCCTGAATTGTACATCCCATGGACTGAATACCCTTTAGTGATTTACAGGCCATCTAGTTTCATTAGAAAATACTGATTTTTACATGTTTAGAGAATTAAGCAGCATAAGTGGGAATGATCTGGGGATAATCTTCAGCAGATTCACACCTGAACAAAAGCTATAAATTTAAATTCACTCTTGGAGTTATTCACAAGGCTTGTGCAGGCCTTCAAGAAGTTCAGAAAATGAGGATCAAGCTACATAAGGGCTGTAAAGTACAAGTGTTCTGCAGTAAAATTTGAGGTGAAGGAATTTAGAATGAAGAACACTTAGCAAGCATGTCCTGCTCTATCAAGAGCAGGAGCTTTGTTCTCTAGGTGAGAACAAAGATGTTTTTTCTGTGTTAAGGATAGAAATCTGTTAGTCACCTTTTCATATCAGAGTGAAAATTTGATCTGTCATTCCTTTTTTTTTCATTATAGGGAAAAAACACAGAATCTTTTTTTTTGTATTTGACAGTGTTAAAAATAATGGAAAAAATGTATTAGTCCTTGCACTTAGGTTATTGGTTATTGGATATTAGTTTTGAATATGTTAAGAACATCCATTCTAGCTATCCAAGCAAAGGCTGTTTACAGTTGTTTATATGCACCATATCAGATCTCTTCTAAAATAAATCATGCAATTAATGCTATTTATATACAAGTGTAGGGTGAGAATAGATGGGATACAGGTGGGTCATACACCTTGAAGAGGTGTATGCAAGGCTATACAAATAGAAATGGAGATCTGTGTTTTCTACCTCTGAAGACTTTCATTGATAGATTGCATTTGCCCACACTTGAACAAAAATGTCATGGGTAAAAGAGATGTCGTATGCAGGAAATTCAAACTTCTTTATTTATTAAAGCAAGTGTGATATCTTATTATCAAGTTAAAAATAATCTACCCTTGTGCATTCAGATGAAGTTCTTAAATCATAGAATCACAGAATGATATTAAAGACTTGCTATTAACCTTAATGGAATGACAATTTACTAATTTTTTTTTCTGACAATTAAAAATCCCTAGAAGAGTTTGCCAAATCAAGGTATTCAGATCCCAGTTGCAGAACTCCCGAGTCAAACACCAAATTGAACTTCAGAGTAGGATTTCTTATGCAATACAAATATAATTCATGGAAGTATTTGACTTCACAGTACATTTATCTGTCATTTATTCTGTGTTGCACTGGCTATAGTATTTGTTTTTAAAAAGCTCTACTGTACTGTAGAGCAGTAGAAGTTTTCTAACTGTATTGAAAATTGATACATATGGCTTACATACACTGATACTGAAAAACTCCTAAATGTTTCATAGGTTCTGAAAGTTAGAATATAATTACAGTTATGTAAAAGTAAGCTAGACTGTGATTTGTGGCCACTAGTATTTTAAAATATTCATTTGCATTAAAGAACTGTTTAGGAATAGATTCATGGGTTTGAATAATGAAGGCAAGAGTATTTAAGATATTGTTCTCCAAATGACCACAACGAGGGATGTAGACTTGCACAGATAGCTCTGATCCCATTCATATCCCATTCCTTTTAGGCAGCAGATGCTTGTCATTTCTCTGGCCTTAACGGGATTGAAGCTATACTGAGGAGACTAGATTGTATCTAAATATGCTAATTTACTCATAGGATTTGACAACCAATAGGGAGCAAATGGTATAAGATGCAGAGAAACATAAGAAATAACAGCTATGCCTCTGCACTGCTTCACCTTCTACTTTAGGATGGCTCTTCCTCTGGAATGAAGTTATTTTCTCTCATTTCACCCATATTGATTTGCTTTGTGCAGTGCTTGCTTGTACAGCTCTTGTAAACTGATAATTCAATTTGCATTCCAATTGTCCAGTTTAACTGTGGTAAGGGGAGATTTGGCAAAAAGCATTGTGCAGTGCAAAAATGCAATTAGTCATAAGGTTAGTCTTAGTGCTTCATTTTTCTGGATAATTAGTAGATTATCATAAGTACCATGTCACTATTGATTTTAGTTTTCAATTGATGTTTGTAGTCTTTTGGGGGATTTTTTTCATAGTTGAATAATGCCTATCCAACAAAACTCCACTGCTTAAAATTCTTGGATGTTCATGAAATCATTTTCAAAGGAGTAGCCACAGCCACTGGTAATCCCTTCCAGAGAACTTTTTATTATTTACAGTAGGATTTATCTAGTACTGCTTAAATTAAATTAATCTTCATAAAAATTCAAATACAATAGCTTGTCATACTAGTTTCTGTCAACATAGACTTTTCTGTTAGGACTACTAGCTGTGCTTTTTTGGGGATACTATGTTAGCAATTCAGAGTATCTACATCTGGGATTTACAAAAATGTCATTTGTAAAATAACAAACTGTATTAGTGTATGCATATTGGATGGATATTGTGACTTTCTGTTTTGTAAGTTTAGGTGCTGCTTGTAAATTACCTGTGATAGCTTTTCAGGATGTTCTGAACTTAGAGGAGAGTATGCTAACTGAACCTGATTTTCACAGAATAGTAGACAGGCTTGGGTTGGGTTTCCTTAGGCTTAATTCCAATCCCTTCACCAATTGCAAGGAGTAGCTCACTAGATCTGTTTGCTCAGGGCCCCATCCAAGCTCGCCTTGAGCATTTCCAGGGATGGGACATCCACAATTTCTCTGTGCAATGTTTTCCAGTGCTTCACCATCCTCACAGTAAGATTATTTTCCTAGCATCTAATCTAAATTTCACCTCTTTCAGTTTAAAACTGTTCCCTACTGTCCTGTCACTATCTGTGTGTGTAAATTGTCACTCTCCTTCCTTTTCATAAGCTCCTTTTAAGTACTGGAAGCCTATGAGACACTTTTGCCAGAGCATCATTGCTATAGAAATGATGTTCATTAAACAAGTATTCAGAACAAGGAGTTTCAGCTGAAGCAGTGAGTGTAGGAAAAGAGTTATACATATTCCCCTTCTTTATAAGTGTTATGATGCAGTTACTAAAATCTTTAGATAACATGAGTCTCTCACGATAAGTGACAGAACTACTGCATTTCTTTTACAGTGTCTTATCTGCTTTTTATTTTTAAAAGATTAGAATTGCTCAGTTCAGACCACATAAAACTTCCATTCTCAGCAAGATCTAATCAACAATGCCTCTTTTGTTCACATGCTCTTCAATATATCTGTTGGAGAGGTTTGATTACACACAGTATTCTGAGACTTTGGCTATGTTATAGCACTCTTTCCATAAACCTACACAGAATGTGTTATTGCTTGGAAAAGTATGGTTGTGATATGCGGCCATCAGCCACATATCTCTGTTTAACCAGTTGGTAGAGAGATGTTTCACTGTAATCTCTCTTTCCTGTTGTGTTAATTTGCAAACATCAAAAATAATTTTGTTTTTTATGTTTGCGTAGCAGCTATCATAATCACACTAACATGATTAGCTTCTCTAAGTAGTACTGCAATTTAATTTCAAAGAAAGGAATTAATATATCACATAGCTGGTAAAAAGATCTACTGTGGCCAATTCATCAAACTTCCTATGTAACATTAACAAGAAAGTCCATTCATTTGATAGTACAGTATGTATGGTACCTTGCTTTTATATTTAGTTCCTAGGTATTGTATCAAGATCGTTATAGAACTTTTCTTTCACATAATGAGTGGGGTTTTTGATTGTAGTTCCTTAACTTTGACTCCTGTCCATAACTTTAGAAATGGAGCCCTATGAGTCTTTCAAAATAAAGTGTAAGGCTTTGCAACATTTTATCTAGTCTTTTAATATTTCATCTCATCCCTAAACTTTCTCCTCAATTTATCAATGTACTTCTTGATTTTCTCTTGACCTTTATACTTTGAATTTCATATAGGAATGAAAGAGCCAATACTTAAACTCCTAAAACTTGGCAGGTGCCTATCTGTCTTTCCACCATGAAGATTCAGAAGAAAGTTTTCACTTTTTAGATGAACTTTTTTCAGAAACCAGTCTTGCATCTTGAAGTATTTTTAACACTGTGTTGGGTTTGAGTGGCAAGGTTTTGATAATGGGGTAAAGGAGGTGACAGTGCTCTATCAGGATGGCTTCTCTGAGAAGATGCAGACTGAAGAGTGAGTAGTAAGAGTATGAGGTGGCAGAGACAACATCTGATGAACTGACCATAACCCCCTTCCCTGTCTCTGTGCACCACTGCAGAGGGAAAGAGTAGAGAATTCAGGAGTAAATCTCAGTCTCAGAAGAGAGACTTCATTTGCTTTAGTATTTATTGGTTCTTGGCCTGTTATTTGATGCAGCACAATAATCTGCCTAATTGTCCTAAGCTGTTAAAAGAGTAATGTTTGTACTTAAAGGTGGATACAGGACCTAGGTGCCCATCTGATAGTGTGAATATTTTGTATAAAGTATATATTTTTTCACTAAGTAAAGCAAGGCTAATTAATTCCAGAAAACACTTCATTCAATCATTTCTCTCTTTTTTCACTATTTTATTTATGAATAGATACATTTTCAGAAGTATTTTAATTCTGTACCATTCATCTTGTGCTTTGCTTATTTAATGTTCAACAAATTTTAATGATTATAGAAATGTATACCAAATACACACATGAAATCGTAACACGATATCAAAACTGGATTAATTAGTATTGATCAATCAGAAAGGCCTCATGAGACATTTATGTTCACTGAGTGAATGGTTCCTACACTTAATGTAGGTAAAAATTAAAGGTGAAGAGTGTGTGATTCATAGAAACACAAAAAGAAGGGATGAATATTTCATATATGACCTGTAGAAATGTGCAAGAACTTCTATAAAAATGCTGCAATAAATACCTTTTAATGAGTTTTTTCTTTCTGTAACAACAAATAGTGACATTCTACTAGTTTATAGGTTTATTCTTGTAGGAGGTGTATAAAAGAGCTTTCTTACATTTTCCAGATCCTCAGCAGAAGATGTGCAAGTTCAATGGTATTTCATCAGAGATTAATTCAGCATGATTAAGCTTGTCATTAGGTAGCTTGCTCTTGGGGTAACTACTATTTATGTGAATATGTACACAGAAAGACATGTAAATATCTACATACAGATTATAAACAGAAAATTTTTCCAAATTTACAACTGTACCTGACTAATGTTATCTCAGTAAAATGTCTTGACAGCCCACCTTTTTTTCACTCCTCCAAGTCATTGATAAAGACACTGAAACAAGAGTTCCCTGTGGTACACCTCTTGTCACCAGTCTCCAAAGAGGGGATGAGTATTAATCACTATCCTCTGTGTCTAATTATCCAGCCCACTTTTACTCACATACTTATCCACCTGTCCACAACCTTGGGTTGTCCTTTTGCTCTCTTCTGAAGGTGGGCGCAACTGCTATCCTCCTCCAGGTGCTGTGCACTTTCCCTGACCTCCATGACTTTTCAAAGATGACTTTCCCTGACTTTTCAAAGATGATAGTGAAGGGCCTTGCAGGTACCTTGGCCGGTTTTCTCAGCACCCTCGTCCAGCCCATTGGGTCCCACTGATTTGTATCAGTTGAATTCTCCCAATTAGTCCTTGCTTCAGTCCTTATCCACTGCTGGTAGCTCATCTCTTTGAATTGTTTCTCAAAACAGAGGCCTGAAGGACTCAGGTGGTGAGGATGGGGTCCCCACTTTGTGGAACAGTTACTTGAAGGGCTATGCCACATCACATTATACGTAGCAATTATTATCTCATATGCAATGTTTACTACATCTCTATGTTTTCAGGAAAAATGAATAATCTCCTGTGTTTTTTCCCACCTTTGTCTGTGTATTATCAGTATTTGTAAAAAAAAAAAAAAAAAAACCAAAACACATAAGCCTGCTGTTTAAAATTTAGCATTTACTATTAAAATTCAACATTTTGCAGCTATGAGAAATCCCTGTTTTGATGGCTTAGATCTTTGAATTTTTCATGTAACTGACTGATGAAATAGCTCACCTAATAGAATCTAAGCTAAATTAAAATTCATTACCATTGTTTGTAGGCTTAGGCTTAGATAATAAAAACAGATTTCTCTTCTTGTTTTTGTTTAGTTATTTTCTTTTTTTTTTCTACTTTAACAAAGTAAATCCTCATCAGAACCCTGCTGTTAGTGATTGCCAATTACCTGCAACTGCAGGAGCACTGGTAAAGCATTGCCTTAATTAGGGAGGCCTAAAAATGCCCTTGGGATCTAAGCAAGCATAAATGTAGCTGAAAGGTTCTGTTTCTCCTTGACAAGCACAAAATTTTGTGCAGAAACCACTGACAGACATTCTTGAAACTACCTTCATTAGTCTCCTCTGAATATTCTGTTAGTTAAATAAGGTAAATTTTCCATCTTGATATTAAAGTTTTTAAATGATATTTTCTTAAAATACTGGGTTTGCAGTCATAGGAAGTTCCTCTTCACTCATATCTATTTGCTACACCGTATTTGCTAACTTTCAGAAATGGGAAAAGAATATTTCATCTGATACAGTGCAAAACAGAAAAGAGCAATCATCTTCAAATTAATAAGAATGAAACTGATTTGGGTAGTATACAAACCTGAAACCATTACATTTGTTTTAACACCATTAGGGAAATTAAACTCCAAGTAAGCCACTCCCCTTCCTCTGCCCCTTTTGTTAAGGAAGGGACGATAAATGAGATCATGAGTTGAAATAGCACTTTACTAAAAACATGCTAGCAACAGCAGTATTAATAGCAAAACTCTACGAAAGGGAAGGTGGGAGCTGGTGGGCAGCAGAAGTTCAGCAGGGGTTTTGAGGGAACTCTCTGCTGTGCTCTGGCAGAGATGGCAAACTTCTGGTTTCCAGTGCCTGGTGTTTCCTGCTGAAATCATCATCCCAGCGATGACACTGGTGGTATTGAACAAACATTGTGGTGACCCCCACTCAGTACTGAAAAACTCTCCTGCCTCTCTCTGTAACTAGGACAACATTGCAGATGTAGCTGGTTTTGATGTCCCCTTTTCATGGTGTTACAAATCTTATGATGATGATTAAATCTTTGACATTTCTTTTTGCTATTTACTTCATCTTTTTTTGATGGTTGATGGTGAAGTTACCATTACATGTGACTACTTGTCCTTTTAATGCTCTGTTTGCGACTTTATGATTGTGTTGCAAAGTTAGCATGAAGGAAAGTTTTAGCATTTATAGATAGGAAACTTCCTTTGTTCCAGTTTATCCAGAGATGGAATTATGAAATTTTTTTGTTTACCAAATTGAAAATTTGGTGAACAAATTCATCTCTTAGTTTACTGTAAAATATACAGTGAATATCCACTTAATAGTGTTGGGAAAAAAAATTGTAATGGACATTTGCAACAGTAATTAATTTAGCTGCTCCTCAGTTGTTCTCTAAATTTAGTTTTCTGGCTGATAGAACATTTATATAATGGTTGTTTCTTTCAAACAAGATGTGAAACATATCCTTTTCTTATGCTCCCCATGATAATATACAGCTCTGCTTGCATTATTTAGGTGGAACAAGCATCACTTAGCAGCAACAAGAGTTTCGTAGTGTTTTTACCTTTTTTGGGTTTGATTCTTTTTATCTGTTTGTAGGTCTTGAATTTTTTTTTTTAAACTTTCAAGACTGTTTCTTCAAAACTAGATTGAATATTCCCGAAGTATAAATTATTTTGAATACAAAGATATCTAGATGCCATGCAGCATTCAGACATTAATTTCTCCATTATGTCAACAAAATTAAGCTGGAGGTGAAGATTGTTTCAGGATATGTATGGATTCTGTGGCCCTAGGAGGAGTGGTGTGAATTGAATCTGGAAGAAAGGTGGTGAAGTTGGAGGATGCCAGCTTGATTCTAGAGAAAGGAATGCCTTATTTGGTATTTCCTAAAATAAGTACCTCTGATTCTAAAGCCAGAAACTAAGGAAAAAATCAAACAAACAAAACAGCAGAAGAGAAATATCTCCACAAAGTAATTGTAATCTTAAGATGTAATCTCATTTGTTTAAAACTGAAAAAAATATACTACCTGGCTCCTACTCTGAATACTTCTGTCGGTTTTCTGTATAAACTGTGAGATTTCTAGTCTTTATTTGTCTTCATGGTTTTAGGTTGTTTTGTCTCTACAGTACCCTTTAATTTTCAAAGTATTGTATCTGTATTTTCACAAGGACATTTTTGTGAAACTTGGAGATACTGGGACAGTATCTCCAAATTTCAAAAGTTCTTACTTCTGAAGAGGGGATTTAATTTCATTAGACTTTATGGAAAAAGAAATTGAATTCTGGATTTAGTGATACTTCTTATGGCTTCATGGCCGCAATGGACATCACTGTTGCGCAATAGTACCAAAAACTGACAGTGTGTTGGCTTTTTTCCTTTTATATTAATTCAATTGTATGGAATCTTGATTTATGCAGTAGTCTGTGCTTTAAGTGGTTGAGAGTGACAGTCTGGTGTCCCTCTGAATTGGAGGGAAATCTCCTTGTCTTTGGAGATCTGTAAGGCAAAAAGATCCATTCTATGATCAGCAAAGGATGTTTTTCAAAAGTGATCCTGCTAAGTCTCACTGATTTTGGGGGAGGGAGTTCTCATGTTCAGCTGCTATTCTTTCTTATTTGTTATTTTACCCTGCAGAAGGATAGCATTTCTATGTTTTATGTATTAGAGTTATGAAAAAATAGTAATATTTTTATAATAAAAAACTTTGAAAACTGAAGCTGCAATGAAATAAAGGTGTAAAACACAGTACTGCTGGGACAGATTCCTTGAGCAAAGAATAGATTTCTGGGCTTGGCGTTAATTTTCCATAATGCAATTGAATTTAATCAGGTAATGTTCACACTGAGTATTTAATTAGACTCTAGGTGATCAATCTTGGTAGGGACTTTGCTAATTATCAAGTGGCTGAGTCACTGAAGAAAGTTAAAGTAATGCTTCAGAGGACTGTACTTCACTGAGGGGTTTGGATGTGTGAGAAGTTTTTAAGGTGATAGATGTTAAAGAAGGTTAATAAATAGTTTATGGTTAATAATGAAGTTGCAGGAATAATAGATGGAGTCAGAGATATATGAGAGACTGAAGTGTAGCCTACAGTAATTTGTATAAATTATAATTGATCCTCTAAGAAGTATGTAGAGGTTAAAATCCTGACCAGAAATAGTTCAGACGAAAGCTGTATCTGTCTGACAGGAGAGCTATGTTAGCTCTAGATTACAACAGCAGGAATGATTCTGTTCTCCTTCTTTCCTTCACATATCTCTGATGTATTAAGTGGGAATTGCATAGACCTAGATATGCTTTTTCAGAGCAAGCCAAGTGCTTGAAGACTTTCTCCCAAAATGCAGTAACAGTTCCATGACTCCAAGAAAGCGTAGAAGAAAGACTGCAAAATCAGCATCTCTTTTTCTCAACTTTGTCCCTCTTTATCTAAAGATCTCTGTCATTCCCTTAAACTGTTATCTGTTTCTGTATGGCTTCTTATATGGCTTATTGCTTTACATTTCCCCATCATTCCAGCAGTTTCTGAAGGTTGTTATTGTGGTGGGTTAGAAATGGTATTCTTGAATTTAGTGTGCCTTCTAAAACCACAGGCAGATTTCTCTCCCTCTTTTTGAGTTGGAGGCAAAAAAGGCAAAAAATCATGGGTTGAGATAAGAACAGTTTATCTGAAACAGCAATGAGTTAAGAGAATGAACAGTAACAGAAAAAATATTAATGTCAAAATGCAGAGAAAAGAAATGATTCACAAGGAAAACATGCAACAATAAATAATAATCTCCCCCCACCACATTTTCTCAACCTGCAGGAACCTTCTCTGAAGCAGTCCCTTTCTTCCCATCCTCAGCAACAACCTGAGGAGGCATAGAAAAACCTTTGTGTCCTAGTAACCACATCCCCTTCTGCCTACTGCAAAAAATTAACACTGTCCTGGCCCAAACCAGGACAGTTATTCTATACCATTTAAGACACACATAAAATTCTGGGTTGGAACATATCTCATTTCTCAAACTTGGAGCTGCATGCTCTGTGCCTCCACCAAAAAGCTTCATATCCATTGAAATCTGTAGCTGAACTACTGTGATCTTGACACCCCACTTATGTTTTTTTGCTATTGGATCCGTTCTTCATCTGTCAAATACACAGTTCTAGTCCTTTTGTAGTCGTGAGTAAATCACCCTTCTTGTGTAAGTGCTCTGAGTTTATCACCTTGCTTCACTTACTGTGCCTGACTGTGAATCTAAAAATAGTGGTAACTTCATTTCAGTGGCAGTAAAACTGGCTTTCATGTAATTAATTTGAATTTTATTTGGAACACTATCACGTCTTAAATGAAGTTGTGCATGAATACCTGCCAGTTTTTCAGCACTGCTAACATAAAATTATGTATATTCCCCATGTCCCTGGGGTTCTCTTCTTGCAAGAACCTATGGTAGGGCCTGCTTTCTGCATGGAAGACAACTGGCCGATGCCAAATAGCACAGAAATTTCAGGGTTTTTTGTTAAAGTATGCTTAGTAATTATGTTTGTTTATTTCCATATTTAAATTTGTATACTTAAAGATGTGTATGAATTATTCTACTGTATATGTAAATTCAAGTTTTAACCAATGCTCATGTAATTTTCCATTGGTTGTTTCTTGTAGTCACATCCATTATTCAATGCCTATGATTTATTAGGTTATGAGGTTTATGTTATAGATAGCAGCAAGTTTTATCTTCTCTCTGTACAATGCTAAGCACCATTGGATTTTTACCAGGTAAACTGTAACACAAGTAATAAATCAAATGTATTATAATAGTTCAGTCATGGGATAAGTAAAACTAGTTTTGAAGCATTTATGCAAATAATCTGGTTCCAACAGTCTATGCTTAGACACATATTCTTCTACTCTAAGGATACTGATATGACTACTCAAAGTATTTTAGTGGGTATTTGAAAAAATATATATGTATGTATTTATTTTTAAAGCCATAAATATGAAATATTTTCTTGGGAAATTGAACAACTTCAGTAAGAATAGCAAAAATCAATGCAGCGATAGTTTATGTGCAATGTGGAGTTTGACTTCATGGGCTCCTTTCAAAAGGTGGGGCTCCACATTTTTAGCTCTGCACAGTTGAGACATTTGAGTGCTCTGCAGAGTGAAAATAAATCCACAGGCATGATGAAACTATACTCTCTGTTCTGTGTTTGAAAGAAAAATATTTTCATAAAGCCACAAGTGGGATGTTAATATTTTACATTTTTTTCTCTGAATTATTTCTGCATTAATCTCCTTACTGTCTTGCCTCATCAGTTATCATTTTGCAAGGATTATTCTAATCCTTAGTTGCTTTGCTGGTCACAGGGCAATAGAGAAGACCTACTCAGGAATGTTTTATGTAGAGTTATAAAGTTTTGGTTGGGATAGATTTCATAGTTCTAAAGCCAAAAACTGACTATGGATGGAACGTGGTGCATTTTAACTGAAAATGTAGATAAATATCTTGTGTGGATTTTAATTTGCTGGTTTGGGGTTTTAGTGGGGTTTGTTCATTTTGATTTGGTTTGGTTTGGTTTTTTTTTTTTGGTTGGTTTGGTTTTTTGTTTATTTGGATTTTTTTTTTTCCTTTTATCATGACTCGTGTGTTTCAGGTACAGATTTGGAAAAAAAACTACAAGAAATTCATAGAAGAAAGCTATCATGGATCATTTAACAAAGCAATATCTCCTGTAGCTCAGAAAGTACCATTATGTCACTGTTGTTTCACTCTCTGCCATCTGAACCATTTTCGTAATCAGACAAATTATTCTCCTATTTGCCTGTATTTTTTTTATATTTTCTGTGAAGGTAATGGGAAAATACATGTTAAGTGTCATTTGGACAAAACTACAGTTGTGTTGTGTGAGATTGTGTTGGATGATGATAATAATCACTGTGTCTGACTGTGTCACTGAATCCTGTGGCATTCAGGAGCTCAAGGATATTAGCCTTGGAGTCAGGTGATTTTTCTTTTTTCTTTGAAATCCTTTCCCCTATCTACAGAGGCTTAATTATAAATTGACTAAACAATGTAATTTAATTTTAAATAATGAGAAAACAGTGGTAGCCTGTTTTAAATATTACTAGCATTCAAGAGTATACAACCACTTGTCAAAATCACACATTATCTCTTTCTTTTTAAATATGCTCTTTCAGTGTCACAGTGACTAATATTTTTCTGAAGATTGTTAGTTGAACTCAGAAATAGAAAATATTTCTTCTTTGAAGTATTTTATAAATAGGAGTACCAGTTTTTGTCCCTGTCTGCAAAAACAATTTGACTGTGCTCTGCAGAGGTCTGTTCCCCTGCTAGGGAAACTGTAGTTTTTAATTATTTTTTTATACATTATTTAATGAGAAAATTAAACAGAGTAGGATGAATTAGTTTTGTAATTGTAAGCACAGTTATGGATGTGAAATTGATTTTAATGTCTTGACTAAATTTTTTGTTGTTATTATTATGAAGTGTCCCCAGTGTCATTTCATATTTAAAACTAAACACTGTATTTATGGGGTGAGAATATTTATTTACAGGACAGAGTATTTTATATAGGTACACTTAAAGTTTCAAACTTATATATGCTCTTCAACATCAGATAAGGAAAAAATATTCACAAGCTCCACGTAAGTAGAAAAACAGGGAAGGTATTTAAGTCCTTCACACCTTTAAATGTTTTCTACTACATGGAAGTAAAGCTTTGGATTTTATAACTGCAGAATTTAACAGAAAATTCTGCAGTAAATTAACAGTAAATCATAAAATAATCCTCCATAACCCTACTTCCATTATCTGACTAAATTTATTTTTGTTAAGAACAAAATTTTCATCTACAGTGGATGGTTTTTTATTTTTGACTCACTGTTATTTTGATGAAGATAGTATACTGTCTACATCTATAGTAAGGCACATGAACTTTAGAACTTCTGAAACCTTGAGGCACGTGGCTTAGTCATGTACCAAACTATGGATTTGGAATTTATCAGAGAAGTTCTGAACACCTGAAGTACGCTATTATCGTACTCCATCCGTCCATACCTAAATTCCCACTTCAAATGTACCATGAAAATCTTCTCATTGCATCTTGAGAATAAAATACTGGAGAAATGGATCATAGAATGGAAAGCTATGCCTTATAAAGAATGGCTCTTAAACATGGAAGAATAGGAAAGGAACCATAAAATTAGGAGTGGAAACATTTAACACATTACTTCAAATTAGTTCCATGCACATTTGAACTGTGAAGATCGCAGCTGGGCAAATGTATAAATAGATTTTAAAGAAAAAGTTTAGACCAACTAATAGAAGATATATTCATCAGTGTTCATTAAACACAATGTTAAGGTCTCACCTCAGAGCATTTGTAGCTGGGCAAATACCATTCTGCACTGTTTCATTATTTTTCTAATCAAATGCTACTGACAGCTGTCAGGAAAGGGTGTTTTGCTGGACAGACCTTGTGTCTGAGTTAATATGCCAGTTCTTGAGATCTTGAAATTTCTTTTAAGAATATTAAAATGTTAATTCTATCACTATGCACTGGATTTTTTAGAGCAGTTCTGGAACTCTTGGAGGGATTCTTTTACTTTTTGATGTCCATTTTGATAAAGATTTTTTTTTTAAAGAAAGCCCTCTTAAACCCATAACGGAATGTGTTGGTTTTGATGGTTTTATTCAAAAATGTTTCTAGTTTTGGATTGTTGCTGTATTTGTTTTCACTTTTCTGATAAAACATTTTTGACTCTGATATATTAGGATTTGATTAGAGCAGAATTTGATCTAGCTTGTAGGGCTTGCCAGTAACCAGTTTGTTCATGGGCATTTCAGAATGAAGTGGCGAGCTGGACAAATGACTCTGCTCACAATAGTCTCCTCCTAACGTGTGCAATTTTGGGGGGATTTTCCCAAAACAGTGTTTAAACAATTTCTACAACTCTCTCCTCTCCACTTCTTCGAGGGAGAAATTGGATATCCTGTTGATTTTGAGTCTGCACAGTACCTGTATGATGTGAGCAGAGGAGTTCTTGTGTTCAGCCCTTTTCTACACTTGTAACAAGTTGTATGGGCTGCTCAGATGTAAGTATTGGAGATCAGTGGACCACACAGAGATTATATTTTTAGCTTAGCTGTTATGAAATACTTCTATCTATTGGGGTCTGAGATAATGTTAGGACATTATCATCTAGGATATCTCATATCAAATGTTACTGATAGGTCCCTCACATACAAAAATACAGGATATTTGAGAGTGATGTGATCTTTCATTTTAGTCCTTGGTGTGAGAAAATACAATAATACTTACAATAATAATAATGTGCCAAAAATATTGGATGTACCTTTAAAATATCTGAATATTTTTTTCATAAATGGTTGCATCTCAAAATATCACATTTCTGTTCTGTTAGGTAGGGATGTCTGGTTTTCCATCCAACTGTATCTCTCTTTCTTCCCATCTCTATACATATGTGTGTGTGTTTATGTATATATAAATATAAATTTATGTGGGTTTATATGTATGTTTATAATACTTTTTGGAGTTTCTGCCTTCATTTCATTATGAAATAACATACATATAAAAAAGAAAATGTTGGAAACTTGTGTAAGTGATCAGTGTTCACATTTTGCATGCTTCAGGCAAGTTACAGTGATACAGTACAAACAGAACATAATGTAATTGGTTTCCAGCTCAAAAATAATTCATCTAGTGTTTTACAGGATATCATTTTCTCAATACTCTGGGAGACAACAGCAAAACTTTTAATTAAAATTCCTTTCTATATATCAAATTCTTCCTGTAGCAAACGTTGAACTTTCTTTTTCTTCTTCTTTTGAGTAGAAAAAATAGAAGTGTAAATACTGTGTTAGTTTCTTAAAGGTACTTCAGTACATAAATAAGAGGTTTTTATTTTTCTTTTAGATGATACTCATGCTGTGCACATACTCAGATATGTATTAGAAAGTCAATGATTTCTATCTTGTTAGCATCATCCTAATGATCCCTGCACTCAGATGAGCAAAGAATTCCTCTTTTGTGGTGGTTTTGGTGCTGCAAAAAAAACCCAAAAGGGACTTGAGGAAAGCATTACTGCAGTTATTCCCAGGCCTACCATGCAGCATTTATAACAGAGACTATGTAAAATGCAGTATTGCATGCTGCTTGATAAAATAGTTGTGATCAATGCAATTTAGGGCTTTTGATATAATTTTTTATTACTCTTTCTTATTCAGTATAATATGAAATAATGAGATGTATTTACCAGTGTAAAAATGGTCTAGTTTGTCTTGAAGCATAAATGGATCTCAATCTTTTCAGTGATTTTTATTAGTAGTATTTTTATTGAAGATCTCTACTTGATGTCAGAGATTAGTTGCATACAGAGCATAGCATATACATGGGGTCTGTGAACATTTTTGAGGATGAAAAATTGCTAACAGTACATTGTGATGCCATGTAGATCAAACATTTATACAAATGCCATGTTAAAACTCACGAACAAAACTCAAAACCCAAACACAGATCAAAACTGGAATGGAAGTTACTTGGCTAGAGGCAAAAGTCATTGACTTTGCAACAGGTTGAGGAATGTTAACCTGAAGGAAGGTCTTTAGAAAAGAGTTAAAAGCCATAGTGGATAACCTGATGTAGCATGACAAGAGACCCATGCTACTGTAGAACATATTTAAAGACAAAGAAACAAAACCCCAAACCTAATAAAACCACTAAATACACCTACTCTCCAAAACCCAACATCAAAAGAAAACTCTTCAAAATGAAAAAGTGAAGAACTTTGGTGCTCACCCACTCATGTCCCACACCCCCAATGACTTTGAATTTAATTTGAGGTTGATGCCACAATAGAAATACTGGAGTGTTTCTTGTATTTTTATTCCCAAAGGAATAACAATAAGATAAAAAGGACTTTAAGGCTCAACTGTGTACATATGCAGTGTTTGGAAATGAGTTTTAAAATAAAACACTTAGGAGCTCAATTTATTTCTTATAGTAGGGAAGGGCAGTTATTTGTTCTTTAGATGTAGTGTCTCACTTATTGAAGGCTGTGAGGTAACTCACCATTTCATCACAAAGGTGAATACCATTAGAGATCTTTATGCAATGTTGCTGTGTGTACTTTTGGCAAGGAAAACCTGTACCTCTGTAGATACACTGCCTATGCAATCTCTGAAAATCTTACTTTTTACCCCAGCATTTAGCAATTCAAATTCCCTGAGCTATCAGCACTATGTTGAAATCTTTCCTTGTGAAAACCTTTATTGTCTTTAATTTTTATTATTGAGGTTTTTATTGCCTCAGTCATCTCATAACTGTGGCCCCATTTAAAAAAAAAAACAACCAAGCAACCCCAAAACCCACTTTAAACTCTCCCCCCGTGGCATCATTCTGAGAAAATTTTATTCCCTGCCTTCAACTAAAAAGGAGTACATTTTTTCCAAACTCAACTGCCAGTGCCTCTTTTAAGCTGAAATCATAGCTACAAACTCCTCACGTTATTGTTGTCATCTGCTAAATGACATAATATAAGGATCTGCTTTGTATAACTTGACTGTAAAATGCCTAATACAGAAGAATCAGACACGTTACATGAAGGGAATATACAGTCTGCAGTGACTGTACAACTGATGTCTTGCACTACGCTTTCTAGATCTAAATAAATCTCTGAAATAACATTCTTGATAGGAAAAGGTAGTTCATGATCAACCTATTTACTGATATGTTTGTTTCCTTGAAACATGCTGAGTTACATTATGCAGTGCAACCATTAGATTTTGTTAGGATTCTTGGGTACTTTTTCACCCCGATCTAGAGTTAAATTCACATATTTTTGACTCTGTAGTTATTTCTAACCAGAAAATAAAAGGGTATTTGAAAGTTAGTAAACAAAAAAAAAGTATAATAATAGAAATAATATATAAATATAAGATAATAAAGTAATAATTTTCCAAGCCTTTTCATAAATTTAGGGTTCTTCCCTGGCTCACTTTCCCCCTTCCCCAGTTTCTAGTTCTAAAAATGTTATTCTAGATCATAATTGCTGTTAAAGCTAAATATTAATGTCTAGAAAGAATTTTTTGCCTAATTATACTTCTCCCTATTTAAAGAGGGCTTTAAAATCTAGACTTAAACTTTAACAAGACACCTGGCTTAATGTGCAAACTGACTCTCATTTTTTATAGTTTCCATCATGGTTTAGAATATCAAATACTTTATGAAACCAGTGGTTTCTAATGAAAAAAATGCCATTCCTCTATCTATGAGGAAAACTTTGATGCTTTGTCATCTTGATGGAAAATGCTTTTTGTGTGTGTATGTTTCCTATACTTGCAAGCACAGTGTGCTCTTCCCTGCAAAAACTTGTACCTCAGTTGGCAGCTATTCCTATTTGCTGCAAATGATCTCCAAAATTGGGACCTTGGAGTCTGCTCTTCCAAGATGCTTTCTGTGAATTGCAACTATCTGATCTTGTAGCAATGCATGTTGTATTACCTAGTGAATAGGTGGCTTACTTAAACTGAACAGCACAAAGTACTTCTGATAAGTTCATATAACTTGATGGGTTTAAACTGGAAAAATACGCAACTGGAAGATTTATGACACTTCTGTATTTCAAAGGATATACATCAAAGACACTTTGCATCCTTATTTTACATTTTAATAGTTGAGCTGGCTTTGCCCTATAAATAATTAATACCACTAAGAATATAACATCTGAAATGATAAATAGCACTTGGCAGTAATAATGTATTGTTTTTATGCTAACAGGGCATAATTCTACCAGACAAAATTCAAAAGGCATAGTAGAATAAATTGTATCACCACTCGATTTAATATTATGGAAAAACGGAAAGATCAAACTCCTGGATCTTGTCACATGGGTACTTCAGTGCTGTCAACCTTTTAAAAGGTAGAGGCTGTTTTGAACCTGTGTTTTGTGTATGTGAGGCTTTCCACCCTTCAAAGCCTTTTCCAGGGACATCAGTGAACTGTCTTGCCCTACATTCTGGCAGTGGCCAGTACAGACTGCAGGAAATATTTCAGAAAGTCTGTCAGTGAATGCTTGGTTACTGAAATCCTAACAGGATGGCATTCTTTCCAGCTTCAAATTTCTATTACTTAATCCTAGGCTTGTATTTTGAATCACAGGGATTTAGTGCTGAGTTTTAGCATTACAAATTAGTCACATAGCTAGGCTCTTTTTTGGTTTTTTTCCAAGTTTTAATTTACTTATGTTCCTCTCTTTCATTTTCATATGACAACTATCTGTGGCACTCATTTTTTCTCTACTCTGCCTCTTGCTGTGTTTTATCTTTCTGCTGTGTATCACTTTCATACCACCTCTAAATTAAATAATTTCCTTTTATAAACCTCTTTTTTATATGCAAAGCTTTAATTTCTTTAGTTACATTTTTATTCCATTTCTACATTGCTTTATCTTCCAGGAAGCAACATTTTTCAAAAGTGTATACCTCTTTTATAGCAGTAAATCTGTAGAGCTTCTTCCAATTAATTCTTTTGCATACAAATATTCATGGGAATATTGGTAGATGGAGCCTCTGGAAGTCCTCTGTCCCAGCCTTTTGTGTCAAGTGCCATGAACACCAGAAGAAGTTCAGCTGGTGTCCTGAAAACCTCCAAGTATGGAGTGTTTCTCAACATTGTGCTCACACACTGTCCTCCTATCATGGAAAAATGGATTTTCCTAATGTTCAGCCTCAGACTAGCAGTGTGCAATTTATAGTGATGCACCTCTGTTATGTTGTCATAATTGAGGCTCCACATCTTTGTAACTGCTCCCCACATAGTTAAAATTTGTGTTTTATCTCCCCCTATCCACATCTTCACTAAACAGCTCCAGCTCCCCCAGCATTGACTTGTAAGTCATGTTCTCTGGGATCCTGACCATCTTAGTAGCCCTGCTCAGAACATTCTTTGGTTTTAAGTCACTCTTGAGCTGGTGTGGGGCTAATGCAAAACTGGCCATGTATTCCAGACGTGACCACATCAGGTCCAAGTAGAGGGAGACAGAAATTTCCTTTGGTCTCATATTTAACTTGGTATGTGCTGTAAGCCTTGAATGTATTTCAGCAGGATTGGTACTCAAATAATTGTTTACCAGCCTGTTTACATGCATGCCATTATTCTTCCCTTGTGTGTCTTGGTAGAATTTTTTAGATTTTTGTTGCCCTTCTCTGGAGCTCTGCTATTCAGTGTTATCAGCTCCTCACTTATCTTTCCCATTTAGCATCATCTACAGATTTGTTGGGGGGAGTGTTCCATCTCCTCACCCAAGTCTTAAACTAAATTTTACAATGTAGGACTAGTTATGGAGTAGTTTGTGTTGGAAGGGACCTTTAAACATTAGTTAGTTCAGCTTCACTGCAATGAGCAGGGACACCTTCATCTAGGTAATGCTCAGAGACCCCTCATGCCTGACCTCCTTGAATGTTTCCAGGGATGGGGCATTCACCACCTCTATGATTTTCATTTTTATTTTGCAGTGTGCTTGACAACCACATTAGCCAGTTCTCTCAGGACTCAGGGATGCATGTCACCAGGTCCCATGGACTTTAACTGTGTTCACAACCATGTTCATGTGATCACAAAGTGGATTTTCTGTTACATTGGGAGGAACTTTCCTGCTTCAGTCCTCATCCTGCTGTCCACCCACTGGAGAAATGTGGGAAGAGAAGGTGCCAGTGAAGACTGGAAGGGGAAAAAAATGTTTGGAGGTTGTCAACGTTCTCCTCACCCCTTGTTATTAGATTGTCAGTCTTGCTTATCGTGGGGGCAAGCCTTCTCTGACCTGCCTTTTCTGGCTGACATACTTGTAGAAGCCCTTACTCTTCACATCCCTTGCCCAGTTAAACTCCAGCAGCACCTTGGCCCTCCTGACCAAATTCCTACACAGCCAGGCAGCATTCCTCTACTCTTCCCAGGATATCTATCCCTGCTTCTACTGCCTGTGCATTTGCTTCTTGTCCATTAGTTTGATCAGCAGGTCTCAACTATGTTCATCTCTTTCCTTTCTTTTTTACCCAACTAATGGCTTATTCTTGAAAACGATCCACAGTTCCTCAGATTCCACAGAAGAACATGGCTGGCTGTATCAAAAGCCTTTTCTAAAGTAGTGTTTGTCATTGTCTGCATACATATAAATTTCCCTATAGAAATCTCTTCCTGACTAGGCAGTGTGGGGACATTTTACATGCAGGCTGTTGAATTTACTGAGCCATTTCTTCAAGCATATATGACTCAGAAATGTCATTAGTCAGACTGGAATTATTGTCTGCATAAAGTGACTGAAATGTTTTGAAAATTGAATATAGCTCAGTGTTCCTGTTAATTGTTATAGAATGCTCTGCAAGTTATATAATTTTTTCTAGAATGGTCTATATTTTTGGCTGCTATTAAGCATCAATCAAAAATAATCTGCCTTTAACAAAATTTTCAAAACATGCAATAATATTGAAGAAAATGTTATGATAGAGTTGATAGAGAACTACTGTAGAATGTGTAAAGATAGTTAATTACTATATTCAAAAGGAACATAATCTAGGACACATGGATGATAAAGATCATTTCACACAAAAAGCCCAAAAACAAACCAGCCAAACAAAAAACCAGCTAACAAACAAACAACAAACTCCACCAAAAACCACACAAAAGGCCACAAATATAGCCAAAATCAGTCCACTGAGAGCTTTTTGAACCCAGCAAGTATAGTTGATACCAAGGTCATTGCTAAATAAGAATGAGTAATGAAAAGCAGGTCAACTATGCAGTAACAAGTAGCAAGTAACAAGCAATGAGTTTCCTAAGTTACAGCTCAATGGAAAGAGACTTACAGGAATGAAACAACAGGGCTAAAGAGCCATGGAGTAGCAGCAGAAATTCATAAAGATAAATGAGGTAAATAAGGGTGAAAAATGAACTATTAATACATCTGTTTTACACCACAATAACACAGATTCTGAGATTCAGAAGGCTAAAAAATGACTCTTTATTTTGGGATGCATCTCCCTTATATACCATTTTACACAGACCAATTTGATTGGTGAAACAAAGGCAAACCTCTTCAATCACATTGGTCAAACCAGAGGGACATCAAGAAGTCCCTTCTGTCAGAAAGAATGAATAACATAGGTACAGTTACAAAAACATTCCTCCTGTTTACAGAACTTCCCTGAAAAAAGAATTTTTTAAAAATCAAAATACCTCAGGCAAAGAACCAGGGTTACATACATCAAAATCCACATTTTTTCCTAGTTTTTAGGATCTACGAATTTATGGGGGCTATGTTTGGTTGGGATTTTTTTATATCAGCCATTTCACACTTATTATAGGGCAATAGAGAAATATTGTATTTCAATTGGTGAAACAATATCATTAGTACATAACATTAAACATTAGTACATAATGTGTTATATAAGTAAAATATATATTACTCATTTTAGATGTTGGCAGAGGTCTGGGAAAAACTCCTTTGAATCCCCTTGTTCTAAGTATCTTTTCAAATACTGAATTTTTTTTCTGCCTGAATGATTTTATCTCCATAAATTTTCACTCAAATTCATTTTTGTATCTCCTGAAAAAAAATGGCTTAAGGAATTCCCTTTTTAAAATATTTTTACTGTTTTAAACATTATTTCTAACTCACTTTCTTTGTGTTTTAACTGGATGTGTGCAGGGGAATGTAATGTGCTTTTTCTGCTTTGCAACTATAATTTAGTTTAATGAACTTGTATCAAAATGACAAATGCATTGTGTATTTTTTATTTTTGTAGATAGATTATCATACTGATGTGGTATTTGCTCTTTTTTGCAGTCTTTATTTTATTTTCTGGGAAAAATGAGGAAAGGGGAGTTAGAGAGAATAGTTGCAGATTTGATATAAGCAAATATTATTTCTGTAGTTTATTGTTCTCCTTTTATTCCTTCCATTCAGAATGGAAGAGGGAAACTAGTTTAAGTTTTCCTTTATTTTCCCTTTTTTTAAAATGTATTCTCAGTTTTATGTATAGTAATATTGAAAAACTTGTCATATTAATCATTTTCAAACATAGGCTTTCACCACTCCTCAGTACTTCTAATTAATCATTAGCATGTACTGTCATTAAAAAGCCATTAATTTTGACGTCTACTAATGTCAATACAAGATCAAATTAACCTAATAAAACAGCATATAATCTATTCCAGACCTCTGTGTTATATTTAGCCTGTGCTAAAGGGAATAACAAAACAGATGAATCTGCCAACAATTTTTTGTTATTTAAAATTGAAATCTGTATGATCTACCTATGCAGAAGAAAAAGAGACATATAATGTGTACCTATTAACATTCTGGTTTATTACTCTTGATTCAATCTAATTTGTTACACATGTAAACTTAGACTCTGAAATCAGAATGGTACTGCATATATTTTATCTCAGAATCTGTAGAGATAAGATACCAGATTTTTTTTTGGGAAAACAGTGTTTCTGTTTTCTGTAGCACATTCTGTTCAAATGTGCTAAAACAATGCATGTTAGAGATTACGAGGCAAAAGAGCATTTAGGGTTCTGGTATGATGTTGCTTGTTTTAATGTAGTCCTTTATTTACTCCATGTTCATATTTATTTTGCTGGTTACATTGAAGGTTTTTTCCTCCTTCTAATACCATTCAGTGGCAGCTTTAATTCATCATGCAACTGTTAAGAACATTTTTGAAATATACTGTGAGGTCTTGGATATCAAGAAAACTTGTTTGTAATGTAGAATGCTTCAGCCAATGCAATCTGTCTCCCTGGAGTGCTATATAATAGTGCAGATACTCAGCATTATGTGACCATATCTGTCAGTGTGATGCTTATGAAACAGCAATGAATAATGCAATTAAAATCTGAATATACATTCTGGAAAAGGAGCCTTTCTGAAAATGTCTAAGTTCTTGATATAATTGATTTCTTTAAGCTTTTTATGGTGTTGGCAACCAGGAGCTTGGAGACAGAATACTTCAATTGTAGGAACTGAGGTTAACAACACGTTTTTCCTTCTACTGTTTTCATTATTTTTTAAATTGTTTATGGTGAAGATGCTGACTAACATGGCTCTGAATGTTTGCAAACTTTGGATTTATAAAGTCAGAAATTTAGAGTTAGGATGCTTTTCAGTCTGCATAGAGCATTTATTAGACTTGTTAAGTGTACCTTCTTGAACATTTGGAGTGTTGATGATGCAGTGGAAGGTAGTACCCACCTAAATTATGATTTTTCTATAGCTTTGTATCATGGCATCAAAAGTCAATACCTATCTGAGAAAAAAACTTCAAAGCTCTGGGCAACCTCAATGTAAGGATAACTAAGAAAAATTGAATTGCTGAAGGAATCAACTCAGGTTGCTTATGGTCTCCATTTATGTATGAATATTATGATAACTCTTGGGCTTCTATTATAAGAGTTTGAAATAAACTTCACATTTGACGAGGTTGTCATTACAGGGTTGATTTTCACTAGAGAGAAAAATAAAAAGACAAAGCACTAGATCTCATCCTTTGTCACATTTATATTGTTTTTAAAAATTTAGTTAAGACATTAAAACTCAGATACTGAAAATTATATTGCATATATTTGCTGAAATGCTTAGAGAAATCTCAGTGCCTTCACCTGACCCATGATTTCCCTTGCAGCAGGCACTAGGAACCTCTTCATTTCACTGTATGAGCTTCATGTTAGTTCAGCATATTCGGGTTTGTGCCTTGACAATATGTTCTGTCCTCTTTCTCTTCCTGTAATTAAAAAAAACAAACAAACAAAAAAAAAAAGATAAAATCCTTTTTTTCAAATTAAAGTAAACTGTACCCAAAGGACCTGTTTTTTTCTGTAAGGTTGCTCAGGCACTGAAAGATGTTGCCCAAGGAGATAGTGGAGTCCCAGTCCTTGGAAGCAGTCAAAGTGGGCAGTATCCTGAGCAAGCTGCTGTAGCTGCTGTAGGCTGGATGAGTCAAACACCAGAGGCGCCGTCCAGTTGTAATGATTCTGTGTTTCTATTGCTGTTTTAATTGACTGAAGGAATACATGCACCACTGCTGATGCTGCACGAAAATATTTTCTGTAATCCAAGACGCACTTCTAAGTTTCCATGGTTTTTAGACCTGTTTTTTAGGTATGTGTGAGATAAGTTGATAGGTTTGCATACCAGGCAGATCAAATATTATATATTATGTTTTTGTAAGCTTGATACCCTTTTCTCTGTTTCAGTAATTCTTGTTTTATTATTTGACAGCTGCACCTAGGTATGACTACGGCATATGGATATTTTTATTTTGCAGTGTGCACAGTGGTACACTACTCACAACTGGATTTGTGCTTTCTGGGGTTTCATTTCAGTTTTCTGTTAAATAATTGAACAGATTGCTCTCAGTCTCTTGTCAGCCCAGTTTTCATGGCCTTTCGTCTTTTGTTTTCCATTCTGTATCTAAAAAAAGACCCTTCTCACCCTTCTCCTGTGAATGTTTAGGAATATAAGTAAATGAAGTATGTGAATAATTTACTGCATATTTAATTGCACTACAGAACAACTTATGCAGGTATTCTTGAAACTGCCTTACTGTCTGCACAGTAAGAAATTATGCTTGTTCCATTGTTCTACTACTTCTTCCACAAAAACCCCCCACACACATATAGATTATGTCAGTTATTTAGACTAGATAGAGATACTTTGTTTTTTTGCAATCCAGTACTTACATGTTCAATATCTTTCTGTTTGGATTCAAGGGCAATATTAGAACAAATCGTGATGCCTATAACAAACAAAAGGGCAATCACTGAAAATTCAGATATACTTCATTCTCTTATAATCATCTTTCTTCATTTTTCTTTTTTCTTTTTTTTTGTTTGTTTGGGGTTTTTTAATATTAAAAATGTTTGGAAAAATATGCAGATATACTATATTTGGATGTCTGTAAGATGTTGTATGGAAACAACATTCTTATTTCTATTTGTCTGCAGATAGATTTAGTAAAATACTGTATATACAGCAAGTATGGTAAAAATATATTCTGCAAAAAAAATAAAGTATGAATTTTAATGTATTCTACCATCTTCTGATTTTTCTTTAATTGTGTGGCTTAGATATGTGCAGTGTTATAGAGTGGGCTTAAAAGAGATTTAAATGCATTTTGTACAAGGATTTCCTCAAAAAAGATGAGACATCTTGTGAAGATGCATACTGTGTGTAATAGTTTCTTCATGGAAATCTTAAAAGAATTATAGAGAATGTCAGGAAAAGGGTTCCAAAAGTCAGCTGCTCCACCCCTTACTGCAACAGCTTAAACTGTGCATCATTCTTCATATGTCTGTCCAAAAAGTTATTTAAAACCTTTTCGAGTGGATATTGCACAACCTTGCAAGATCTTTCTGGTCCAGTTTCTAGAATCTAAATATTCTGCTGAAACCCACTTTATTCTCAGTTCCTTCACTGTAAGTTCACTGTTTATTGTTTTTATCAGTAGGCATGAATCACGTGTTTTCGTATTTTATTATTGTGAGCTTACTTTCTCTTCACCAGTTTGAACAATGTCATCAATTTTAGCCTTTCTTTGTATGTCTCTCTAATTTTCCTCCCCTCTTATTATTTAATGTTTATTTGCATTGTCCCCTGTGTCATCCTTATCCTGTTTTGGTTTTTCAGTGCTTTTGCATCTCATAGATCTCATGGGCATCTTCCAGCTTCCTACAAATAGCTTGTTTGATTATCTCTTCTGGTAGAGTTCATGATATTTTTCAAAGGATTCAAGGTAAGTTGATCTTTACTGCCACTCTTTTGCCTTTTAAAAGATAAATGCCAATTCTGCCTTCTAGTTTTCACCTTTACAGTTTGCTCTCATCCATCCTTTATGAGCTCTCTCAGACTTTGTACTCATAGGCTGTATAATTATGAGCTACACAGCAAAACTTATTGTGGTGCAATATGAGTAGATCAGTAGATAAAACAGTTTGCACCAAGGATCCAAAAGCTAGAGCAGAGGTATGCATATTTATTTACTTTATGATTACTCTGGTGCCCTGGAAAAAAACATCCCTGTTGTACATGTTGCTCACAGGCAGCCAAAGGAAAGCTGCTTTACATACTCTTGCTTTCAGGTGTCCAGGCTTCCTGGTGTTGCTTCAGCAAATGCCAGAGCATACTTTCATCTGTTTAGTGGAGGTGACAGGAGCACATGGGTCTTCTCATACCCTTTTCCATCAAAGCAAGTCTTATTTTCGTTGTTGTTCACTTAAATGCAACACATAGTGCCTGTTTGTTCCTAACTTTGTGTTTGCATATTGGTTAGAATGGAAGAGATGGTATCTTAAGTCTTGTGGTGGAGGCAAATGATCAAGTGGACACCGTGAAATTATGACTTTCAATATCTTAGTTGTTCCTTTCTATGAGGAAGAGGCAGGATAAATGAGAGAAGATGGGCAGTTTTATGTTTGGACAGATGGAAGTTCAAAATCTTGGGGAGAACTGACAGTAGATGCAGAACTTATGGACACAAAATGACTTAGCTGAGACCACTGACCATGAACTGGTACTGTGACTTCAAGGTATTGAATCTTCTATGAGACCGAAGAAGTTGATGGGAAAGGAGGGATGGAAAAGGGAAATCATTGCTAATTTAGAAAAAAATGAGAAAAAAGAAAAAAAAAAGCAGGCAGGTGAGAAAAGAAAATAAAAGTGCTGAAGAGAGATACAGCAGCTGAAGCAAGAAGAAAATATATTCAACTATAGGAGGTCTTGATAGAATATAAAGGAATACCTTTAGCTTGAGGGCATCTGTGTGAACTGGTTTCTGACCTTGAGACCTATAGCCTTTTAAGTGGTACAAGAAGCAGAAGGACACAGGAGGTCTCTGTGATTTGAGAGCATTCTGTTGGTGCATGTGCACTTGATACTTGCTGTGGGACTTGTGCTGCAGATCACACATTGATTCAGACCTTTCTGTTCCTTTTAGAGACTGTTGCTGCACTTTGAACAGATCTTCTGATTTAATTTCATCCAAAAGGAATCCCCTTCACATGCAGAAAAACTGCCCCACAGTGTGAGCCAACATGGAGTAAGTGGGGAAATGAGGGATTGCTGCACTCTACTGCTCTGAGCGATGTCACTGCTGTAGACACCTTTCAGCTAATATTTTATCAGTTGCTGATTGTGTATTTCTCAAGATGAAATTCATTTCACTCAGTGGGCTTAAAAATACCTAGGTTATACAAGTATTCATAAATGCATTCATCCTTTCTTTGCAGGATCTTAATCCTTTATCACTGGTGCACC
This sequence comes from Hylia prasina, assembly GCA_013397195.1. Taxonomy (NCBI): domain Eukaryota; kingdom Metazoa; phylum Chordata; class Aves; order Passeriformes; family Sylviidae; genus Hylia; species Hylia prasina. The sequence goes on from VYXD01003625.1 coordinate 277,865, forward strand.
AATTAAAACAGAAAACCTATTTTGACCTTTCAACTAAAGAAGAAATATAGAAAATAGGAAGAAAAATGCATAAGAAATGCCAGTATTCTTCTGTATCTATCAGGAGCCTTTCTTCTCCTTTGGGTAAATCAGTTTGTTAAAGAGCTACCACTTCACTCTAATTTCTTTTTCACCTTTGGCAAGTCTCCCAGGAAATTTTAACTAAGAGTCCTTTCACTGGAGTTTACCTTCTTGAAAAGCACTGCTTTTACTTTTAATTATTTTCCTTCTAATCTAACTTTCAAGAATTTTGTCTTTTTGTGACCAATCTCAACTACATTACCACTTAATCTTTACATTCACTCTTGATTCTCTTTTATTGGAGCCAAATGGGAAGCAGTGCCTATCCGCCCTTATTACTCCTTACAAAAGGATTTCAGGAGCTTCCTCTTCATCCTGTCTCCCGTTGTATTCATAAAAGATGTTGACCAGTAACCTATATTATCACTCAGGTCTGTGCTCTGGTTTATTCTTCACAAATATATTATCTAATTGATCCTTCTGGTCTTCAAGGGAAATCCCAAAGTGGTAATGTTGTTTGGGGTTTGTTTTGGTTTGGTTTTCTTCTTTAAGTTTATACATGTCCTTTGCAGTGACCTAGAAGTTCTTTCTCCTTTTTGGTCTGAACCTAAAAACAAGGGAATTCATCCATGCTCCCTTACTGTTCTTTCTCAACAAGATGTACTTACTACATGAATTTGAATTCTTCAACCTCCTTCTCTCCTTAGATTGTTATATTATTACTAGCTATCATTACAAATCAGCTGTATGCAGTAATAATCAGGTGGCTGGTGAAGCTCAAATCCAGTCTAACTTATGATTCTTGGTGTTAGAGACATACAGCTTCTGTTCTGCTAGAACTGAGAGAGTGTTCACCTTTGCTGTTGGGGATTGGACCATTGGACCATGGGCTTCTCTGTTTCCTCACTTTGTTTATAGGTCTTCCGCCAGTTCCTTAAAGGGAAAACTTTCAAGGACTCATTCACTCCTGATTTCTGCTTTTGGAAGATATAGGTCTGTGTTCCCTGGTTTCAGCACAGAACCTGAAGTGAATAATTTCCCTCAATAGTTCCTTTGTGGGCACAACAGCAGGTAGCTGCTCTGTGTCCAGCCTGCATCCTCAGAGCTGTAGACTGAAAATGATCTGATGACAAAGGTGGTTCTGGTGTTATGCTTTTAAGGGGTGGATTGTAATACTAAACTTCTTTCTCAAGTCCCTTCTCCAATATCTCTAAAGTTTCCCTGTTATGAAAGGCAGCAAGCCATTGAAGTGTTAATTCACAAATACATATAATTCTTTGTGCATCTGTGATCAGTTTAGACACACTGTAGGAAATTTGTGATATCTGAGAACCCACTATCATCCCTTAAAAGGATGCAGTACTTTTTTTTCATGTTTTCTTGTGAAATGATCCCCTTTACAAGGCTTCTCCCATTTGCCAACATAACTGATAACTTCTCAGTGATTTTTTCTGTACTGAGCTATATGCAAAGAAATTAGGTAGGCCCTTTTCCAGTTGCAGATTTAACACTCCTTGAAAAACTGAAGGTTAGTATTTTTACTCCCTTTGCACTTCAGAGAAGGAACTGGAAGCTATCATTTAGGAGATGAGTGTTCTATTGAGCAGGCTGTTAGATAAAAGAGGAGCTAATGTCAGGCAACTTTGTGGCATTTCTTACACTTTCATTTTCTTTGCCCTGATAGCAGAAGATGGATGTCGGCAGCAAGCTACTTAGCTCTTTGTCCCATTTATTTTATTGAGTGTATCAATGGAGCAAGATTTTGTTTATTGAAAGATGTATAGAAGTTCTTTTGAAAAGCATGCAGTGTTTGTATTGTAATACTGTCTCAAGTTAGATAACATTAGGACTGCAATGTTAAATAGTTACACTTTTGAATAGTAAAATTGTTTGATACAACACTTTTTCCTCACATGAAAATAATCATTTTTCATTTTGACAGTAATAGGTTCCTTAGATTGCACTGCTTTGAAAACTGATTTCTTTAATGCTCTTTAATGTTACAGTGTGATCAAGAAAGCAGTGTAATAGGTCCTACTTAATGATATTTGTTTTGTTGTAAGAAAAGCACACTTTGCTAAACACAAGTGCCAGTCCAGAGAGCTACTGAAGGAGGTGGTAGGCAGTGGGTACTTCAGTGCCTCTATGATATGGTTCATGAGGCTGTTGTAAATTAAATCTTTATAATGAATGCAGAGTCATAGTATAGCAAAATATTTAGGAAGGTACATGTGCCTCAACATAAGAAAGTAAAAATTAAGAATCAAATTTCTTTGGATGCTGAAATCTAAATCAGGGGATATTTTAAATCTAGGACTCATATGTGCAGGTGAGAGTCTGAGCTTGTGAAACTTGTCTTAAAATGGCTCTCAGTCTTTTGTGATGGAGCAGCGTGGATTTTAATATTAAAAAAGTCTTTTGGAACAAAGAATGTTGGTATTAAGGATTTTGAGGGCAAATTACTGCATTTTTTTCCAATAAGTTTTTATTACTTGTATGAACTGGATCGTTAACCATTAGAGTAACCATTATAATAGTGGAACCATTAGTGGTTCTACTATTATATCACTAGACTAGTCATCACATACTAAGGAGGTAAAAAAAAAAAGTTGTCCCTTTCATGGACAGGGTAAGTATCCTAAAAAGTACATAAAAGAGAGGCTATTTTCTAGCCAGTTCATAAAATCCAATATTTAAATTCATATGTTCTGATGACAATATCTGATTTTTAGCATATCATCAATCAGAATCAGAATAATATTGCAGAAATACTAGACATCAAACTCACCTGAAATCAACAAGTGAGATAATTTTTCTCTGCTTAGCCATGGTAAGTGTTCATAAGCTGTGCTTATTCTGTTTTTTTTAATTCTACTTAGAGAGATATGGGTGATAAAGGCAGACTAGGAGCAACATGAAGCATTAAGATGCAAATAACATACAAAGAAAATGAACTGTGATTATTTAGCCTAAGCAAAAATGTGTCTGAAGGGCAATCAAAAGTAATTGCATTATAGCACTAGAGTTTCAGGCTATGTATGAAGAGAATACTTTTAAAGATAGTAGAAGCAATATAATAACTTGCCTAAAGAAGATATAGAATCTGCCTTTAAGGGAAAGAACAAGAGAAAACCAAGCCATTATGTCTGTAGTAGTTTTTGAATAGGTACAAATGCTGCCAAAATAGTTAGTAAGGCTTGTTTAGAACTTCTTTTTTATGCTGCCCCACATAGAGATTAGTGTCACAAGATCTGAAGTTTTGGTTGTGTCAGACTTACTGAAAGGGCAAGGTGAAAACTTGAAAGGCACAGAACATGTAATTGCATTAACACAAGCTATTTTGTGCACGTGACTGAATGATTTGCAAGGCATTGCCACTGAAATAATCTTTTTACTTCTCAAAATCTAGACAATATTACATTAGTTCAGTGTAGTTCACTGGAATAGACAATCAGTCCTAAAAATTGTTTCTAGAGATTCCTAGAAAAATGTCAGAACCTCTTCTCTATTTTAATTGCAATATGTGTAAACAACAAACCAGTGGGGCTGTACAATTTTTTTTCACATAGATAAATATTTTTACATGTTTATCAACAACGTTGGCTGTTTCTGTATATAGGATATTTATTTATTGTCCTCTTATATCAGTTTTTAATTTTTGTTTCTGAAAAGAAAAAAAATCTTTTCTTAAAAAATAAAAGAATAATATATGATTAAATTTTCAGCTTGACTAAATTATTTTCAAGATTTTGTGCTGAAATTACAACCAGAACTCAAACACAGGGGAGTGGATTAAATAAACTGTGCAATTTATGTGGATGAAATAAATGCACCCACACTCAATACTGCTGGTTCATGGATAGCTTATTTTCACCAGGACCCCAAGGTCCTTTTCCACAGAGCTGCTTTCCAGCAGATGAATCCCCAGCCTGTGCTGGTGCCTGGGGATTGATCCTCCCCAGGTGCAGGACCCTGTACTTCCCTTCATTGAATTTCCTTTCTGTCCATCTCTCCAGCCTGTCAAGGCCCTTCTGAAGGGCTGCACAGCCCTCTGGGGTATTGGCTGCTCCTCCCAGCTTTGTGTCATCAGCAAACTTGCTGAGAAGGCATCTGCCCCTTCATCCAAGTCATTAATGAATAAGTTAATCAATTCTGGGTCCAGTATTGAACCTTGAGGGACACCACTAGTGACAGGCTTCCAACTAGACCCTGAGGCCACTGATTGTGGCTCTCTGGGATCAGCCAGTTCTCAGTCCACCTCACTGCCAACTCGACCAGTCCACACTTCCTGAATTTGCCTACAAGGATGTTGTGAGAGACCAGTGTCAACAGCCTTGCTGAAGTCAAGGTAGACATCATGCACTGCTCTCCCCTCATCCCTCCAAATAGTAATTTTTTTGTAGACACCATCAAGTTATGTTTTACCCTTAGTGAATCCATGCTCCTGATCACCTTCTTGTCACCTACATGGATAGAGATGGCCTCCAGAATCAGATATACCATCACCTTTCCAGGGATTGAGATTAGGCTGACTGGCCTGATCAGTAATTCTTTAGGTCCTTCTTCTTGCTCTTTTTGAAGACTGGGGTGGCATTTGCTTTCTTTCAGTTCTGACTGCCACAACCTTTCAAAGATGATGGTGAGCAACCTGACAATGGTGACATTAAAGGACACATCTATGTTTGAATGAAAAATAGCATAACTCACCTTATCATGGTATAAAATCAAAATTTTAAAATGAAATAGGGGTTTCATCTTATCGTCATGAAGGGTATATATTTTATATTCATATAGGTAGTTTATAAATGAAGAACCAGCTCATGTTCCACACTTTCAAAAACTGTTCTAAAGTAACATATATTCACGGAATTTTAATTCCCGTTAGTTTGGATAGTAGTCTGACTTAACTTCCTTTTTAATGGTTTTTCATGTTATTTTTTTCCTTAGTTCGTTTATCTTTAAACAGTACTGCACTGTACTACAGTAAATGCTTCCCTAGCTTTACCCTGATATCTACAAAGTGTCAGCTCTTATTGTCAGCATATGGATGAAAACAGGTGTTTCCATCAATCCAGATTTTTGCCATTCCAGTGAATAGCTTGCTATCATTTTACCTTAATTTTTGGTTATTGAAATTCAGTTATCTTTCCTAGTAATCCAGGAAAATACTCTTTGGTTTAGTTGCTTATCCTACTACCCATTTTGTTTATGCAAGACTTTGCTGCCTACAGTTTTTCCTTCAATGGTGCATCCATAATCACATCCAAGCACCATTTTCCTCCAACTGGAACTATTTTCCAGCTCTCTTTATTAAATCCAGATTTTTTGCATGTGTGAATACAATAGAAATAATTTCCTTTGTCATCTTCCTTCCAGTCTTTTGTGTACATCTTCCATTTTATCAACAACATTGCTAATTTATGTCATCTTCCTAATCATCCCCATCGCTGTCCCTTTACATTACCCGCTTTTTGTTTCATCCTATCAAGTTCAGTATTTTTTTTCCATCTTCACTATAACTCACTACTGCTACATTGGTTCAATCACCTTTCTTCTGATATCATACCCTCTTTTTTTTTTGGCATGGCCTGTTTGTATGCTTAGATGTTTCACCTGTGCCTTTTCATACCAGTGCAGCAACGTCATCCAGATTCCATTTTATGTTTAGCTTGTGCTATGATGCCTACAAGGCAACAGACATTGAATGCTTTTTAATTTATAGGACATGTAGGCACTTCATTTAAACCCTGGTTTTCTATTATTATCATTTCCCCCCTCCCTGTTTCGTGTAATGATTCCTTCCTCAGAATGTGAGCTTTTGGAGACAAAGTTTTGGCTTAAATATATACTCAGAAAACATGCAGGATATCACATCTAACATCTGAAGTTTTGAAAACCTTGAATATTATTGATAAGAATGGATTTCCTGATCAACTATTTGGTTGTTCCTCCTCTAAAGTACTGAAACATGTATTTGATGTATGTTATTATTGAGGAAGTCAGAAAAAATACCATGCAAACTTGAAATATAAACCACTATTTATTAATGTTTTAGTCAATTCTGAATAACCAACACTTCAGTTCCCATTTCACTGTGCTTGTGCATGTAAGTGCATGATCCTAAGGAAAAAGCCTGCATTTTAGTTAGCAGAGTCCTTTACTGCCTTCTCACTGCCCACTTCATGAGATGCATGACAAATTGTTGGAGGATCTATCAGAACTGTGTTCTAGCCCCACAGGATGAGAGTTTTCCTTCCTGACCTGGAGAACCACACCTTCCAACTTCTTTTCTCCAGACCAAGGAATTTTGAATTCTGTGGTCTTACACAGGAATTTTAGATGTATTCTCCACTTTAATGTTTTTCATATAGCAATGTTTTTGATAGATTTACAGAATTTTTTAATATTGAAGGTCTGGGTTTGATCTCATTCAAGGAGGTGTTATTTCATCTAGGTGGAGTGAGTTTATAAGATCTAGTTACTGACTTCCAAAATGTTATTTCTAGTTGAAATAGTTCACAGCTTGGCTTCAAATCTGCCCTTTTTGTAGCTGAAAAGTCATCTAAGCCAGCATAGTGAATCCTGTCCTGGGTCTCCAGTTGTTGGCATCTATGTCACAGAGGACTGGCTCTGTTGTGTAGACAGCTAAGCTTGTTCTTGTACATTGCGGGTTTATCAGCAATTTGTTTAGAATTTCTCATCCTCTTCTTTTTTCTTAGAATTCCTTAGTGCCTAAACAAACAAAAGAAAAAATTAAGAAAGAAGGAAAAATGTGAGAGAGAATGATAAAAGAAAGAAAGAACATCACCATATATTTCATTACATCTAGTCCTGGACTACACATATGGCAATATGTGTAGTCCAGGACTAGATGTACTAGTTTAGATTCTAGGTAGGCTACTGCAGATTGTAATTTTAGCCAACTTCCTGACTTGTTGAGAAGCATTCATAGTTCTAGCATATACTTTATATTTGTAGTTATCATAAAACATGCCGCTGTAATAGTTTATTGGGCAGAAATAATACAGGCTGTATAAGTAATACACCCTTGTAGAGCTCTCAGCACATTGTGAAGAAATAACTTAATCTTTTAAAAGATCATCCTGTCTGCTTAAAGACACTATGGATTAATCTCTGAGTTTCTTATATACCATTTACAGGATCATCGAAGAACATAAGTCTCTGCCTCTTTATAAGCAGGTCAAAGCTTGAAAAAGCTCTGAATGTCAGTATTGTTATTTGCCTCACAGAATATTTTTCTGGGGAGTTCTTTTATGCTCTGATTCAAAGTTATACTCTCATTATCACAGATTTATAGTAAGTATAGTTTAGGACTTCATTGACTTTAATGTGCTGTTCAAAGTCAGTAAAGCTCTTCCTTAGGTTGCTGCAATTGTAAGACAACAGCATAAAATAAATGCTTGGTTTTCATATTTTAATAGCTTCTTATTTTAATTTTGGGTTTTAATAAGTGTAATGTGATGTGCTCTAAGAATAACATAAAATATTGAGAGTAATTTTGTTATTTTTTCCAATCTCTATAAGACATGTTTTTGGATGTAAAGGGGTCATTTTCCTTAGTGTCTGAGGGAAAAGAACAATTTAAGTGAGGTAGGGTCACTGTTTGTTTCATATTCTTAAATGAGAAACATGGAAAGTTGTACATGATATAACATACAGAATAATAACAAATATTAAGTAACATAGAGGATGCAAATTGAGTGATGCAAAGACAATACTCATAACCTAGCACAGACTGATGCCCACTCTGTCTTCAAGCAGTGGCCCCTTTGAAAGATAATCCTTGTTCTCTCCAGCCCTCCATGCCTCCAGCCTCCTTCTTCCTCTACCACCACTTTTTCTTGTTAAGCATGGAATATGCCTTTGGCCACATGGGGTCTTTTGGCTTGGCTGTGTTCCCTCTCGACTCCTTGGCCATCCCCACTCTACTTACTGGGGACAGAGAGCAGGAAAAAATTCGAAAGGCTTGAAACTGAGGAAGCTCAGTTCAGCCAAAGCACTGGTGTATTATGAGCACTGTTTCAGCCAAAACTCCACACTGTCATAACAGCTGCTGTGACAAATGAAAGCCTCCATCCCAGTCAGTCCCAGTACCTGAACTTGACACTTATTTTAAGTACAGGCATAGTTCATTTGAGTCTTTTGCACTTGAATAAAATCAAATCACACCAAAAGGATAATCTGAGTTTTATTTGTCCAGAAAACCTAAACTTTATGGAATTTATTTGGGAAATAAGCAGAAGGATCTTCCTTTGATTAATCTTTTTAATATTAATAACTTTTTAAGCAAGTTGTGTTAGTTGTGAAAACCTTTGGATTTTACTGTGTAGCAGCATAGTTCTAACTCGAGAAACAAGAAACTCCTCTTATTCCAACGCCTGTTTAAACTTGATGGGGAGTTACGGATGAAAAAATATACTGGGAAATAATTCTTTGAATGGGGTCATCTTCGTTAAGCATGATGTAGTAGTACATGTCTGACTATTTTCTGTATTTTGCTATTCAGCCTTATTTCACGTCAGTCATTACACACTTCAGGAAGTTATTGTCTGGAAGATTATTGCGTTAACCAAGGAATTGAGGTTGCAGTCACCTTATTCCAGTTTCATAACACCTTTTGTGACTTAGGCTCAAGAATGTAGTGTCTGTCTTTTTGTGTTGAATCATATCATTTTACTGAAGCTAGAGTGCTTCTGTCTATGGAGAGTGTGTCTGCATTCAATCTGTTGGATTCTGCTAAAAGGATATCTCTCTGATGAAGGACTAAAGAATGAATACTTAGAAGGGTCGCTCAGAGGAGTGAAAGCCTTTATGGACGCAGTTGGCTCTATTATTACTTTGTTTCTGAGACACTGACAGTTTAATCTTGCTATACAAATTAAATTCCCATGGCTGAAAATAAACAGAGAAAATATGATAAGTATCAAAAAATAGTGAGCAAATTACTTTTGTACTTTTGTGCATTATGTCTCTGTCAGCAACATAAGAACAGTACCACCATATAAAGTTACTGAATGTATTTTGAAAATTAAATGATAGTTGTGAGGAACTAACTTCAGTAATAAACACTTACGAGAACAGAAGTCTAGAAGAAAACCGACAGTACTGTCTTCAAACCAGAGTTTTAACAGAGTACATTAAATGAGGAGCAAAGAGAATAATTATGTGAAAGCAAAATAGTGAGTAGCTGCTGATTGAGATTTGTGTCAACCTTGTGTGGAATAAGCTGAGATTCAGGAGGGTAAATATCACATATAAATATAGAATTTTATCCTAAACATACTTGCAAGATAGAGCAGATGGAAGCTTCTTAGGCAACTTTAATTTCAGCATTTCTAGTTTTCTGAACGCTTGAATTTACATTTTTGTATATTTTGTGTTTATTTTTCATTTCCTCCTTTTCCCTCCTTCCCTATTTTTATTGTAAATACACTTTATGTGTGTCTGTTACAAACATTCCACAGAAGCAGGAGAAACAAAATATTGAATTTGCCTTTTTAGTTAGAAAACATGTTTATTTCCAAATCAATAAATTAATAAAATACCTAATTCTTGTTGAGTATTTCTTCACTGACAAAAATGACAGCATGCTTGTATTTTCCAAAGTTATGCTTTACTATTAAAATTTTATATTCTATTACTATAGGATTGATCAAACTGAGACTTAATTTTTGTTAATGCAGATTGCACATTCCATAACAAGCTCTAATTTCTTTATCATTTCCTTTTCAAAAACAGGCATCACTGTTTCATTTTGCACTTTTTGTTAGAAAGCCTACAAATACCTGCATTTTTCTATGTGATAATATTTGTATAAACATTACTTACTTTAACATAAATACTTTAACATATAACATCACTTTCATAAGAAGCACCATTTGACAATTTAGCTACAGTAGTCAAGGACTTATACCCAGCTGTTTACCCAGTAGGCAGAGGTTACTTGCTTTACAGTTCAGCCAGCAGAGCAAAACTGCAAGCTCTCATTGTTCCAGTACACTAGAGTCAACAATGACTTCAAAATAGGCAATTAGCTATTGGATTAAATGTGCTTATTTTGCACATAAGTGGATCAAGTTAAATTCCACTGGCTGTACAGTGAAGAATTACTTTTCTGTCAGGAATGTAGTAATAAGATTCTCGGGATAAAAAATCTTGAATTCCTATTGCTGTGCAAGATAATTTTTTTCTCTTGAAAGCGTATTTCATTGGTTTTGTCCTGTAAAATTGTAGCTGAAGTCTTATTATGCCACTCTTCTATACTTATATTTAATTGAACAAAAAATTATGTGGTTTACTTGTTTCATCCAGACTTTTACAATGGTGCCTTTCCTATTTCTATTCTGATAAATAAACACAAATAATCAAAATTAGCATTTTTTAAGTTGTTCATCAGCAACATGCTCCTAGTAGTGATGAGCAACCACTAAAAACCATTTTCTTTCTTCCTGTATGATATTTTCCTATGTATTTTAGTCACTGGGAAAAGCAAAAACACCTGATTCAAGATATAACAATGAATTAATTGCTTTGCCAAATGTTACATATATATAGAGAAAATTAACTAGCTTTTTTATTGAGCGATTGTAAAATTCAGGATCTATTTTCACCCTACACAGGGAATAATGATGATCCACAGTTGTACCCTGGCATTAGGTGCAGCCAAGAAATAAAGTATGCAGGTCACCATCAGGTTGCACAGTTAAATACCTCAGCCCTAGGTGAAGCTCTGGCTGTAAATGTGCCCTTCTTCCTCGTGCCCAAGATCATGAGGAGAGCTGGGGACAGTGGGACAGCACTCATTATTTTTAGGGGTTAAGCCAACTACTGTCTTCTTTTTAGGTTGTTCTGGTTAAGGTTATTTCCTAAAGTGAATATGTATATATATTATTGATTGTAGGATGGAATGGGAAATTTGAGAGTCACTAAAAAAGGAATACGACTTGAAGGAATATCTGAATTTCTACTTCCACTATATGTGAAAGAAATCCATTCCCGAAAGGTAGGTATTTTTCATCTTTATTTCTTAATTTGCAGCTAATATAAATTGGTCTCTTCAGTCTCAAACTACAAAGTTTAATTCTTACACCTCCTAGATTAGCAATCAGTAGAGGTTTGCTTTGAGAATATCTTAATAGTGAAAGCTTCCTTCATGTCAAAAATGATTTTTTTTTTCTGAAAACTTGCTTGCTTCTTAAAAGAAATGTTTTATCCTAAAGAAAGGAGATTCAAAGCATGTATATTTTATACTTCAAATGACCTCAGCACTGGGAATGGAACATTTGACTCTCATTTGATGTACAGTCCAGAAGAACAAGAATGGTGATAATTTCAAAATGCAGTGAAATAAGGAAATGTTTTGTTCTTTTTATCACTAGCTATCATGATTTCTTTTTCTTTTTCATTTATGTTTTAATTTTAAGTTTTGTTGGGGTTTATTTTGCTCATTAGGTAGAGGAAATCCTCCTATACTATGTAATGTCTCTAGGATTTAATTTTTCAAAGCAAACTCTTTTAAATGTTGTTTAAATGTAATTATCATATAGCATCAGATTATTACAGAGGAAAAAGAAAAGCAAGGAATTTTGCACTATGAAATTCAGTGTAGGCCATTTTAGCTCTTTTGTTTTGATTCAGTTATGCTGTTCATATTAACATTGTCAATGAATTTTAAAAAAATATTGAAATGTTGGAAAAATCATCTTTTTACTATGAGAGTGATTACCTATGATCAGAGTAAAATGCTATGTTGGCTTTCAGTCAATCATCTGAAAAGAATTTTAATGTGTGTACTGCAACATTTGATGGAATCACAAGTATGTTGACCCTAAATTCCTTTGTGGAAAATTTTGTCTGTTTAAATCTGTCTTTGATGTATATAAGAATTCTTGAGTACATTCATAAGTGAGATGACAGTTTCCCATTTTTCTTAATTAGTTCACTCTTGTGTTAATAAATCCTTAAGGTAGTCTCTTCATCCTCTTTTTCTGTAAAGCTAAGATCTTTCAACGTTTAATCAAGTAGCAGTATTGTCCTAGGTTATGAAACCTTTTATAATATTTAAGTAACCTTGCAGGGAGCATACTTTTCATTCAAGGCTGCAGAACATTACTCATGATGTGTGCATTTTTCCCATTTCTTTTTTTTGACCGGACAGTGTGCATTATTGTTTCATGTCCTGTTACTGTATGTGAAAATAATGATTTGGAATATTTTCTTGCCTAGTGCTTCATATTGCAGAACATTGGTTTTGTTAAAGAGAAGATGGAAAATTTTGTTTCAAGTGATAGTAATGAGACTTGAGTTTCATTTACCTGCTAACAAATCTCAAAAAAATGCACACAAATGCATTTTATTCATACTTAATGCATAATTATTGTAAAGGAAAGGGATGCAGAATCTACCGATGCCTAACATAAGGTCCCACTAGTCCCGTGAGGCTCATGAAAAAACAACACTTGTCAGTAAATATTCTTAAGCCATCAGAAAATAGAGTTGATCATTGACTGGACAAAATAACTCAAGTAAAATATTTTTGGAGTTCCTGGTCTACTTAGACGTATTAACTTTAAGGCACTTGTCACCTAGATGTGACAAGTGCCTTAAAGTTTTAAATACCACTATTTACACAGGCTTTATTCTTCTTTTGGAGCACTTTTGAATTAGGTTCACTTTCCAGTCTTATGCCAACTTGCTCAGTAGTTGTGCTAAAGTTCAGTAACTTCTGTATGCAAATGGGAATGCCACAAGGGAATGATGAAAGAAACCTCTGGAGCTGTATCCTGATTAGCAGCAGGTTTTGTAATGTCTCTGTGGGGTATTTCTACAACTGTATGGCATCTGTACATGACCTGAGCTGTTTTGGCACTTACAAAAGTGGCCACAGTGCTGTTGAAATCTAAAAGTAAGCTAGGTTTTCTGAGCTCTCATCACAGTCAGTAGTGACCTAGTCAATACTGACAGCAGATTCTGAGCAACAATTCTGATCACCAGCTGTTAGTGTTTACTTTGGGTAATGCAGACAGGAATCCTTTTGTCTGCCTTTTCCATGGAAGTGATAATGATTTAAGTTTGATGTTACTGGAGCAGATACTGGAGTTAAAATATTCTGTGAAATCAACTCATTGCTTATTTTCTGGAAGGAGAGTTAGTTCTTTAAGCCTACACTCATTCCCTTATAAAAGAACACATGCATTAAAGTGACATTAACTCCTGAGATGTCATGTGACATATTCAGTAGTATCTTTGCAGGACCAGTATATTTCCTCTGCACTGAAGAACATGATTTGTGGAATAGCCTCTGAGGGACCTCCATGGAGGCTCTCAGGTCAGGAGGTCAGGCCTTTACTGTTCTCCCATTGCTGCACAGAGCAGAGTGAGGTGGGAAGGCCAGTGCTATTAGCAGTGAGGTACAGCAGCCAGTGTGCTGTGCTATGCCTAAGAGGCATGACTGCAATTCTTGCATGTTTACTGGTGCTATCTTTTAGTAAGCTCGATCTGAAAGTGATAAAAATGTTTATTGAGAGGGCAGCATTTACCTCTGATTCTGAGAGTGAATTACTGCTGATAAGAATGCCCAGCAGTCTGTTGAGCAGGTAGGCAGAGCTGATGTCTCTGCTGCTGCAATTTAAGTTTGAGAGTGGCTAGATTTGCTAGTGTAAAGCTCACATATGCTTACTGATGACCACTTGCCTTCTGCATACCTGGATGCCCAAATAGGATGTTAAATGCAGACTTTAAACTGCCTTTATCAAGAGAACAGTATAACTTCGTATATAGGTTGAAATACTGACTTTTGTCTTGTGATTGCTTCACTGAAGCCCTGAATATTCAAAGCAAATGCTAAAATACTTAGATTTAAGTCAGTTGGAAAACAAATGTATGTGACTTCTTAAAAACAAAAGAAAACTTCTAGTGATATCCTTCTGACAGTATAAAATTTTCCTTCCAAATGTAGTAGTGAAAAAGCCAGGTTTTGACTAAAAGGAATATTTTCTTTTGTGTAGAAGTTGTGTTAATGAGAAGGCTACTCAAAATGTGCTGTTTGCCTTGCCCTGCTCCTCTTGCTTTGCCCTTTTTACCATACCTAGTTAGAGGTATGGGTAGAACTATGGGTTCCTACCCCCAAATCTATGTTTAAGCAGGGAAGAAACTTCTGTATTTTCATCAAATGGCTTCGCTTCATGTCAGAATTTCAAATGACGCATCAGACCCTGAGCAGATAAGGGCTCATTTGATCCTGAATTGACATCATTATATCCCCAAAACCATGACATGTGTACAATATCGAATAAATCTTACAGAGAATTACATTTTGGCTATGAATGGTCTAGCTGTATCCTTTTGATCAAATTGCTAGCCTGAAACCAGTAAGTTTCATCCAGACCATGTTATGTTTCCCATGTTTGTATCATTTGCATTGATATGATGCAAACTTCATTCTTTATAGTGTATTAATGAGATGTATGGAATCCCATAACACATCATACAACATCCTGAATTATTTCAGTATTTTGGTTCTTCTGAATTAAATACTGTTATTACCATGCTACTGCAGCCATACTACTGTACTCCTGAAGCAAAGCAATCAAGGTACAGTCTTATTAGCTTGTCATATAGCAATAAAAGTGGTTTGTGGTGTTTTCTTGAGAATGTATTCCTGGGTTTATATCTTTTTCATTTGCACATACAGTTCTTAAGGGCTGAAAAGAATCCAGTTTTCTCTTTGTTAAATTGTTCCCATTACATAGGAAGAAGAAACCCATTGTTTCTTAAAGTAGGGGGGATTATTTGGGTTTTTTTTTTCACAATTAATAAGGCTAAAAAAGTATTCTCTGAAATTAGCATGTGTTTTCCAGGGATATCCTTAGAGAACACAGAATTTAATAATTGAGATAAAAATCTGTAGGAAAAGGTCAAGAAAACAAGAAATAGTGAATATATATTAACTTCCTACTGAACATGTGAAACTGAAAACTTTGAGTACATCTTGTGTTTTAAAATATGTGAAGAATATATGAATAAGAAATTGTAGGTGGGGTTCAAAGCAGGATTTCGCTCAGGTATCTTTTCCTCCAGATTTTTACTTTAGAGACTGAATATCCCTGTAAGTATTTAGAGAGCTTTATTTTACACTGTTTTATTTCCTAACCTGGATCAGTCTTGACAAAAGCAAATCAACAATATATTTCTTTCATCACTTTTCCTCTGAGTGTATATAATCATCAAAATAGAATTAACCTTTGCTAATTTCAGCCAAATCATTGCATTTATTTAGGTTTATGTTTGGGCCTTAGGTGCCTCTGTGGCAACACTGAATTCTCTTTCTGAGACAATGTCTTTGCTGAGCTTCTCTCTCTGATCAATTTGTAAGGTTGCAGCACAGGAGATCACATCAAAAGCCTTTATGAAGTTGAGGAAGAACATGCACCCTTCTTGTGCATTGAGACAAGCTTCTCTTTTTGCAAGACCTCAAGTCGGTGCTCCTTGCCTTTACTAACCCAGGCTCTTTTTGTCCCAACTGCCTTCTTTTCATATCTACACTGTAATAATTTTCAGGGTCCCAAAGTCTTCGCTCCTTGCAAGATGCTTATACTCTCTTGTAAGGGCCTGCCAGGATGGGGGGTTTGTTGATTTTGGGGTTGGGTAGGAGGAGCATATTCCCCGGCATTCCACTCAGATATGTTCTTCTGAAATTTCAAGGCCAGATTTGCTGTATCTACTCTCTTTTCTGCTCTGTGAGATACCCCTCTGCCATGCAGTGAAAAGTAGTTCGAGAATCATGCAGTCCTACCACTACTGAAGTATATGGGTGTCAGAGAAATTCAGTTTAGGAGATGTTATGGCACATTTTTTTGTAATATCAAAAAAACTCCACAAAGGTACCCAAAGAATCTGCCACTATTATTGCCCAGGATGAAGTGCAATACTTGTTTCTGTAGTTACATGTCACAATCCACTCAGATAAAACTTTAAATGCTTCCCAGTTCATTTTTCTGATACCTACTTTTCAAGCTGTGCCCTTTGGGATCACTCACTTGTCAGTTAGGATAAAGTCACTATTATGGCATTGTCCTGGTTTCAAGAACTAGGACAGTCATAAAGGACTGCTTAAGTCATTTTGGCTCTCAACACGATGTCATTCCAGTAGTGTCACTTTTATTGGTAGGAACAAGATATAAAGTTTTCTTAATCACAAGCTTTGCCAAAGGACAAGTTGCTCCTATATTTGTTGGTGGTCTCTGGAGGGACTACCACTCTGAAATTGAGTTGGCTGTGCTCTCTCTTTGCTGACAGCTGATAAGAAATTCCATGATTCATGATATTGTTCTTGATTTCCTATACTTCAATGGAATCTGTTGGGGGATAATTTAGTTGAACAACTTTGTCTTTTGAATGTTGCTTTTTCATGTCAGCCATTACTGCTGTTATTATTGGTGAGACTTGTTGCTCAGTCAAGGAGGACCTCTGCTTTTTACACTGAAAAATCTGAGTTAATATTACCAATTTTTCTTTGGTTGATTATGGTTCATGAATCAAGTCATGAGAGGCCTATATGCACCCAATTTTATATCAGCCTGAGGAACTGAATTTGATTTGAAAACACTCCTTCAGATGAATGTGGGAAAGTTATTGAAGTTGGAACTGGTTTTTTTCTGGGGGTTGGTGGTGTTGTTTTTGGCCTCAATTGCATTTTCAGTTTTCCAAGTACTTCCTTCATGTAATGCATCTGTGTTCTGCTGGGGAAAATTTCAATGAAACTATGTGACATCTCAGTTTGATGTTCATAATGCTTTGTATCTGATTCTCATGTAAGGCGTATTTAGATTGAGGTTGTTTTAACTGTATGGGCGTCTTACACTGAGAAATGACCTTTTATTTCCTGAACAATTTTGAAATAATTCAGTTGCAGTTTACACAAACTAAACAGTTAGAGAAATACTACATGTTTAAAAACAATTATTAATATTTTCATAGAAAATCTGATCCAACACAATAAAGTAAAAGCAGATGACTTGCAAGTGACTTGAAAAGGGGAAAAAAAAATCTCTGTCTTTATCTCTTTGTGCATGAATTTGCTTATATTTCTTTTTGGAGAACATTTATCCTTTGCATGACATTTTATAATCTTGAGGAACACCTCAGTTTTTGCTCCTCTCTATAAACCTTAGGACTATGGATGCACAGGAAAAATGAAGAGACGAAAATGTGAATCGTTCTGGCAAAAAAATATCCACAGGAAACATTAAGCACAAACAAAATGCATTAACATAATTTTATCTTCCCAAAATATTGATAGTTTTTTAGCCCTGACTTGAGGGCTGCTGAGATAATTTTAAATGTATTTCTTACAAGTTTGGCTGTGTAATGTCCTCACTCTTAGGCCTTTGGCAGGCAAAAGGCGTATTTTCACAAAAACCATTGTAAACAGATGTGTCTTAAGTTAGAAGGAAATACTTCATATCCAAAGATTCAGAGCATTAAAAGCTAAGGATATTCATGTAATAAAATTCTAAGTCTAATGATGTTGGAAGTTGTCAGAATGGATTTCTGAAGGGGAAATCATGTCTGCCCAAACTGACTGTCTTCTAAAACAGTGTCATGCTTGGATGAGTGCAATTATTATTTTTAATCTTGCCTTTAATCTCCTATCACATATTCTTGATTGATGATGAACATTCTAAAAGAACAGTGAAAACTGGCTAAACTACTGGGTTACAAGGGTTGTGACCAGTGGAGGCCAGTTTCTCATGGTGTAGTCATGAAGTCAGTACTGAGGACAGTGTTGTTTAATTTCTTCTTTAATGACCTGGACAATCACAATGCAATCTCAGCAAGATTGTATATGAGGCATAACTAGGAGGATGAGTGTACAAACAAGTAATTTTTAGAAGCAAAAGAGAACAAGAAAAATAATGAAAGCATTGCAGTTTTAACTGTTCAAATTTTTAATTATTTCTAACTCATTAGTAATAATACTCTTTTTGCTTTTCCTGTATCGCATCAGATGAATCTCAAAAGTATTGAGGGTAATGATCAAATCACAACTTCAAAGATAACACTTTCAAAATTAATATAAGAAAGATTCTCAAGGTATTTATTCTGAAACAGAAGTTGGTGTCCTAAAGTTTGAATCTGTAAATTCCAGAAATATGAGTTAACTTACAAAATAAATTTTACCCATTATATATGGATCTTTTTTATTTTGAAATAAACCAGAATTGTTACAATCTTCTTTAATTGGTCAGTTTTGCTTTCAGACTACTTTTTCTCTTGTATGATGTTTCTCACTTTAAAAACATTTGTCATGAAATCATATATACAGTAGTTATCTACAGAAATAAATTTCAATAATATTCCCCAAATTCCCCACACCTAAAGACTGCTTATTACAGATCAGAGGTGAGAAGTTCTGAACCATTTTGGTTTTGGTGAACTCTGTGACAAAATCATACAAACCTACTCCAGGAGTTTCATGAGACAGTTTAGAAAAAATAATCCTTCTATTTATGTAATTTGTCAGAATTTATGTTAGACCCAGGGTTGTTGGGTGGAGGGGTGTTTTTTTCTATTAGTATTCTCAATATTTCTCTACTCTATCAGGAAGAATAAAAGTCCCTGAGCAAAGAAAGAAAATTGCCTTCTAACTGTTTAAGAAACACCCTACGTTGTGGGATACTGTACACAATATTGTGTCACACATCACAACAGAGAAAAATTAATGAATATTTCAAAGTTTATGATGAAAAAAATCAGAATGAATCTCACCTTGACTAGCTGGATTGAAATTCAAAAGTTACAGAATAATTATCATGACAGGGTCTTATTAGGACACCACTGCTCACTTAAAGGGAATAATTGCTTGTTCCTTCACAGGTTCAGATAGCCCCTACAAGCAAATACAATGATTTCATTTAAAACATTGTCCCTCTCCCATTTGAAATGAGCTTTGTATTTTCTTGCTTTCAGAAAGAACTAAGTTGAATTTTACTGCTTCCAGAAATAACTAAGTTGAATTTTACTGCTTCATAATAAGCAGCATTTTTTGTATGAAGACATATATATGACCTGCTATATATTTCCAGTCTTAAGAGCTGGAGTGTTTTATTCCAGATAGCAAGCATGCTTTCTGGTTTTGTACTTTACAGCATTTGTTGTCATAATATATATGTAATGGTATAACCTGAAGTTTCAGAAACTACTTGTCTCCAACGATGAAATTTTCTGCTTTGAAAATGTCTTTATCGAGTGAATTTTGGGGTTTTTTTTACCATTCCCTGAAGGAGTTCCCTGTCCATGTGGTGTTGGGACTTAAACTTCCATCTCTTTTCTACAGTTCTGAAATCCCTCCCTCAGTGACTAAAACTTCATGGGTTTTTGTAATGTCAGATCAATTTCTCAGGAACCTGCTGAACTTCCATCTGTCTTGTTAAGCAATATGGTCACAGCATTACCTGTATTGGGGAAGTATTAAGTTAAAAGAAGGTAAAGAAGGTAAAGAGATGCAAGACGTGCTACAAGCATTTTAATGAAATAGTACAATTTACTGAAACATTTTAGAATAAAAAAATATCCTTTTTCTCTTTCCCTTTGTAGGCAGTGCAAGAAATACATGCAATTTTTTTTTGTGCTTATAGATATTCAATACATGGTTAATTGAATTCATCCTTAAAATAGGCAGGTAGAACAGTCATTGTCCTTTTTAGATGCAAAATAAGTACCACATTTCATCATCTTATGGATTATATTCTTGAATCTTTGCTAACATAGTTACTCCAAAGCAGCTGGAAATTTATTATTTGAGGAAATTAAATGAAAGCATTGATTATACCATAACAAGGACTGTGTTTTGATGCTGGCCTCCATCCAAGAGTGATAAGTAATGCTAACTGTAGTTGAAAGCCTTGTTGACTTGAAGAGCATCCTCAGGAAATAATTGCACAAAACCAAACAATTTATATTCTTTTCATTACCAAGTGTATGATGAGTGACTTCCTTTAATCTCAAGCTATTATGATATGTTAAAATTTCAAATAAAAAAATTACCCAACTTCTCATCTTTAACAAGTTAATTTTTAAAACTCAGTTTTGATTAGACTCTGTTAATTCACTGAAATGTGGGGTTTTTTTAAAGTCTTAAAATTATTTTTTTTAAAAAAAAATTAAGGTAGTAACTAAGTGTGTAGGTTTTTCAAGGCTAAATCTCCAAACTGTTGTGTGATGTATTATTTCTCTCTCATAGACACAAAGTAAGGGAAAGTTTTTGGGATTTTTTGGTGTTTTTGTTTGTTTGTTTGTTTGTTTGTTTGGTTACATTCAGTAGGAAATAAACGCTAGTAAGAACTTCAAACTGTAGATGGTGAAATCCATGGGTAAGATTAGGACAAAGGAAACTCACAAGTAGAAATCTTATAACGGAAGCAGCTGAACACATTAGTATCCTGTACTGGAATTGATAATTATGGCTTCAGCATTATGACTGTACAATAACAGCTGAGGATTTACAGTAAAGTTGGCTCTTGGGCTTCAGCCAGAGGCTCATTTATACCTTTTGCTGAATTTAAATCAGTTGTTCTGCAAAGGAAGTTACTATAGTTCACAAAATTTGTTAATTTAGAGTGGCAATCTGTCATGCATAATTCTACAACAGCAACTACAGTACATACTCTTGCTGAACTCTTTGCAAGTGCAAGTCGTAATTGCAGTAGTTGGCTGAAGGTGGATGCTGAATTTTCTTTTGGTCTAAAGTTGAAATTATTTTTAAAAATACATTTATACATCATTCTGATAAGTAAAAGTGAAATCTGTATGGATACTAAATTTGGCACTCCAGTGGTGGTTTACATGAAAGAAGCTTCTTAGTAGAAAGGAAAATTGACTTTTACAGTAAGAGTATAGAATGGTTAATTATTTTTTTCTCTATATAAGCATATAAATTACAAAGTTTGGACAAATTTTACTTTTGCCTCTGAGTTTCTCCACTGGCATCCACCAGATTAGAATCTTATTATAAATCTGAGGTCTCTCTGAGTATAGTAAAAAATCCCAGAAGGAAAGTGCTCTCTACTTTTGCTTTAATTTTGGTAAAGTACAGGCATTTTGGAATATCAATTAACTCTCCTGACAAGCTGAACAATATACTAATTTTGGAGTAGCTTCACTGGTTGCTCAGAATGAATAAGGACAATAAAATTTTGTTATTCTAAAAGTGAAGAAAGTCATACATTAGCATAATAATTTATGGGATTCATACTACTCAGATAAGCTGTTGGGATTTCCTGAAGGCAGTCAATGTAAGAATGAAGTGGTCTCTCTTTATCTTTTATAAATGGTGGTGATTGAATACTTGGGAAAAATACGGTCAAGTTTATAGTAAAAAACAGATGTGTTGTGGCAAGGGAAGGGAATCATCTGTATCCTTAGCTGTGGCACTTACTCTTCCCTTAGGTTAGGAGACAGGACAAAGGGTAATGCCTTTAAACAGAAAGAGGGGAGATTTAGATCATACATTAGAAAGAAATTCTTTATTGTGAGGCTGGTGAGGCTCTGGAGCAGGTTGCCCAGAGAAGTTATAGATGCCCCAGCACTGGGAGTTTTCAAGGCCAGGTTGGATGGGGCTTCAAGCAACCTTGTTAAGTGGAAGATGCTCCTGCCCATGGGAGTTGGAAACCAAAAGATCTTCAAGGTTCCTTCTGACATAAACGATTTGATGATTCTTTGATTTTTATTTCCTCAATTTTTTTCTCTTATTAGATGAAAAACAATATCTTGAGATGATTCTAAAGTTGTCACGCAGAAACCACAGAAATTATTAGGTTAGAAATTATTGTCGGTACTGTATGCAAGAAGTCATGGTTGTGTTCTTCCAGTTGAAAATCACATCTTTTCTTAGCTCCATACTTTGCTCTTTGCATTTTAAAGCATTTATCAATTTCTGTTTCGAGTCAGAAGAGCTTTAAAAACACTGTTTTTAACTAAAAATAGCATTAATGTTAGGATTTGTGTATTTAGCACTATGCTGTATCTTTCTAAGGTTTGCAGGTGTTTATTGGTCTGAGTTTTTATCTGTGGATTTCAGCAATTAGATGTAATTGCCAATTAAAATATTGGAAAAAGCATCTGATTAGCATGGCAGAGATGCTTTATGTGTGATTCCAGTAGTGTAAATCGGTGTTTATGAGGCACTCTATAAAGAAATTGATTGCATGTGTGTATTTTTGTAAGAATAATAGGCATAAATCTCATTTTGACCTTGAGTTTGGCATTCAGAAGATGGTGCCTATGTGCATCCATATTATTTAATCTCTCCACCCCGTTCCCAGTTCAGGAACTATGTATTTCACACCATCTTAGTGCAGTGAGAAAAAGGTGGGTATCAATTACCCCTTTATCCCCCAGGTATCTCTGTTCCTACATAGGAACCACCTAAGCACACACAGACTACAGACATCTGGTGTTCACTACAGTTGAGCTGAAGGCGTGCTTCATAGTGTAAAAGGAGTTACAGATGCAACCAGCATAATATAATGCTTCCTGCTTAACTCCCTTCCATTAAATAAACCAAGTTCAGTCTTGGAACACAAGCAAGTAGAGTAAATACACATAATTTAAACCTTAACTGTGGATACTAGAATCTTACATGTACCTCAGTGTTAGACTGAAATGACCCCCTGCCCTGGTAAAAGAATTCAAAAACCTTTAGTTCTCCTAACACAGTAATGAAATCCTTTATGAAGTACATAGAAACACTTGCTTTGCACCATCCAAGATTTTCTGTGTGAATTTCAGTGTGAATTGATGAGACACATTTAATTGCATGTTTGGGTCAATTTCCACTTCATGTACAAAATTTTGTTGTTGAATCACTTATCCCTTAAAACAAACTACTCTGGGATCAAATAATTAAAAATATTAAGAATAAGAGTGTTTCCCTATAGAAAACCCCATAGACATTTTTATGGTTATTTTGATGTTCTGCAGATTTTTGATTTTGATAGTTTTCAAATAATTTAATAATAATTTTAAATTTTAACACCCCCCCCCTCAAAATTTTGATTACTCATTCAGGGGTTTTTTTAATAGGCCAGTTTAACACTTGCTCTTGAAGACAAATTGCAGGTGAAGGACGTACTTTCCAATTGCTGGGCATAGTCCCTCAGAATTTCATCTTGTAGTTCTTTCAAATGAAATTCTAGTTCTTTGAAACAGAATCTTCTCTGATCCATATCATAATAATTAGCATTTCAGTTTTCATCAAAAAAGCACTTCTGTGATGCCTGTCCTAATCCTTTCCGAATACTGTCCTTTGGTATGTGTTATGGTTGGTCTTGCAGCATGCAAACTGGATTTCTTTCTGCAAAGCTAAGCTGGAATATGCAGAAGTAAACCTCAGAAAACACAAATAGTATTAATGCTGTTTCCTAATGCTATGTCCTTAGCACTACAAGTTTCATTGTAAAAGTCTGTTGTAATTGGATCATGCTGATGTATGTATAACCAATTTCTCACCTCTGCTAATCAGCCTATTCTTTTGCTTCCCTTCCTTAAAATGAAGCCAAGGGCCCTGCTCTTTTGTCAGCCAGCCTGGGGGTTTAAGCAGAAGGCTTAATTAATGTCTTCAGCTGTGATCTGGAAAATGCATTCTCTCACTGACAACTTGGATAGATCCCTACAATTCAAATAAAATAAAACTGAGAAATCTCTAAAGGCTGAAAGTTCCAAGTCAGAAATGTAACTGAGAAATCATTATCCTGAGAATGAACTTTCTTTTAATTTTTGACCTTTAGAACTGCTTTAGTTTCTTAAATATCTTAATTATATTAGACCTTGAATATCTACTCTTCTTGCCTGTGATCCTATTGGGCTTTCCTGTACAAATAAGAAACTATTTTAACTAAGTTTTAGTGGGCAGGGAATCTTTATAGAATTAGAAACTACATTTCTCCATGCATATGCATAGGGTTTTTCAGAAATTTCACAACTACCTTTGCATTTCATCTTTTCCTTGCTAAAAGATTGTTTTGTTTTGGTTTTTTTTTTTTGGTTCAGTCAATTTCGAATCTTCAAGTATCTAGTGTACATTTAGGAAATGTAGTTTAAAATTTATTTTACAAATCACTGTAATGTCTTAGGATCATAGTGTCTTGAGAATTTGCTATATGTGTCTACTTACATGTTTATTAGGCCTCTAGCTTTATACAGTCTTCTTTCTGTATCTTGGAATAATCTTTGGTGACTCAATGTTTTACTTCTTTGCTTTATTTTTTTTTACAGAAATAAATGCCATTCTAAACTGGTTGTGATATTATCAAAATAAAAAACGTGTTATTAAAAACCAAAATCATTAACAACTATCTGCTTCACTTCTTACATGTTTTGGTTTTCCACTTCTTTAACACAAGAATGAAGGGTAAATTTGGTAAGACACTCTAACAATAAATACATTAACCTTTTTTTAGACTGAGAAAAGCCTCTAAAGATAAAAGATGTCTACAAAGAATATCTTGCCCTCCAGTGCCTTCATGTTGCATACTGGTTTTGAGACCAGAAGGCACCATTTCTCGACAGTACATGAATGCTTTGAATTAAGTTTTATTTTATGCCATTTGTATTTTCTATGATGAAGGAATACAAAGGTTAGGAGAAGCAGAACTAGGATCAGTATGGATCAGGTCTATAGCTCTCTCCAGCATTTCAGACAACATGGTTTCTGCACCATCAATTTCTACTCTGCAAAGCAGGGCTAACAGCACATCCCTGCCTCACAGAAGGTGATCAGCTACATACTTTAAATTATTGTGTGTGCTGTTAGACAACATAAACAAATAAGAACATCAGACAATGGGGATATTAATAAAAAGTACAGAAGTATTACTGATTCTTATTCGCGTGGAGTATTCTACATCAAGCGTACTGAGATCACCCATTAATATTCAGTGCACTCTGTTATTATTACAAATATTACTTTGTTTCCTGTCTTGAAGATCGGGCTTGTAGGCATCATTCTAAGCTCATCCTTCTCTTATAATTTATTTCCTTTGTGTTTTGAGACTGATGAGCTATAAATTGCTCATGAGATGTAATGGGTTTTCTAATCAGAAGCTGTAAAGAGTAGAGCCTGGCATTATTTTATTGCTTTGCTAAACAGTTTTACTAATGAGGCTACTAATACAATGTCCCCATTGAAAGATGAAACTCATTATGATATTTCTCCTGATTGAGAAGGATAAGCAGTTTTATTGTGAATTGTTTCTAGCAAATATCTTCATCCTTTGAGATGTTTTGCAGGTGGGAGCACTAACACTAGAAATATGAAAGTAAGCAGTAGCTCTGTCAAAGTAAGATAGAAAATCAGGAGAGACTTAATTCATCCTTCTTGTCTCAAATATTTCCTTCTAAAATAATGCAAGTCTGACTCTCAGCAAATGTATTTATAGCATCATAATATCATATTTTTTACAAAAATGCATTAGGAATGCAGCATCACATCTTATAGCACTTTCACAGCACTTGCTTTTTTCCTTTGAAAAGTAAATAAAGTTTGATCATAAAGACAAGTATGCAAAGTGTACCATGTTCTGAGGAACTCAAGGTATCACTTTCTAGAGCAAAGCACCCTATGACTTGCCTTCCTCTCTCTATTAAAAGTTTGGTTTGGTTTTGGTTTGTTTTCTCTCTATCCTCCAGAAGAATTAATCATTATTGTCTGCAAAAATTAATCTAAATATTTCTGATTCTCTTGTGCACATATTTCTGCATGTGTGCAAAAGTGGGAGAAAGGAATCCTCATCACAGACATAGAATTGTACAAGATTAATATTCAAGTCTTGGTCAAGGAGACTTATGACAAAAGGACTGTTGTCTCTAAGGTGATGTGGTTTTTGGTGGGTTTTTTTGTTTGTTTTGTTTTTTGGTTTTTTTTCCTGGTTTTAATTTAGAGGAAAAAAAAAGTTCAAAAACTTTTCTCATTTTATGTAACAAATCATAACTAGTTTGACTCCAGGCCTCTCTTGAATTCCCAGAATAAGTGGGGAAGTCCTACCTGGTTCTCGTGCTTTTAAAGCATGGCAAGAAATGAACTTTCCCAATCAGTTTGGATAGCTAAGAAATAATGATTACAGAGTGTTGGAACTTCAACAGGCTTGCCTGGCAGTGGATGCATAATGCAAGATTGAGGAGAAAATTCTGTACAGTGAAAAAGATTTCAGATTTTATTTTGCCTTTTTTAATTGTAGAAGTTGACTAATAGTGCTTTCTAATGTTGATTCTGGTGTTGGTATGAAAGATAAAGTGTGTAAATAAGTTAGTCTCTTTTCCTATCATCCTTTAGAGGAATGTGGAGTGGAGAATGAACCACCACTATTAGAATTTTTTTAAGTGCTGGAAATTTTTCATGTTTTTTGAAAATGATCCAATTTTTCATGCAGTTATACATATTAGCTGCTTCTTAGATGGAAGAGAACGTAGGGTCTGAGAAATTTTCTCTTCCCATTATTCTTCTCAACAAAAAGCATAATTTATTGGCATACAGGCCAAGGTGACTGAATAATACCTGTGCAATTTCCATTAAATATAATGTTGGACACAAATTTCCAATATCATTTGTATTTTAAAATGTGAAGACTCATTCCATGCCAGAAGCATGTCTGCTTCCTCAGAGTACGTGCAGTGTAAGTGAAATTAGCAATCTAAATTTTTTTATTCATTTGTGAGTTACTTTTGTGGTTCAGATTAGGAAGCTAAGTGGTTACGTCATAGAAAAAAAATCACAGATTTTCCATAAGGGTTAATATGATAAGTTGAGATATTTAATTGAAAAAAAAAAAAAAATTACCTGTGCCTCTTTCAACAGCCACACTACTGAGTGGTCATTTCTCATAATTCAAGTATCTATCACTCCTACTGTCCTCTTGTATAAATTACATCTTTTCAGAAGCTCCTTCCTTTACAGTCTTAGAGGAAATTCTAGTAACTGTTCATGTCTCCCTTACCTCCCCCATTAGGACACGCTGAAAAGGCAATTAAAAGAAAAGGAAACCATATGCCATCCCTGAGATATTAGTTTTACACCAGCTGAGAGCCATTAATTGAATTGAAATAGCCCAGCAAATGGACCTAATTTGAATAGCAATGACTTGGAAAACGTATACCAAGCCTGTGGTGTTACTGTCAATGGGGCAGATAAGTACATTGAAAATCTTGTCAAATAAAGACTTGCTTTTTTCTTATTTTACTAAAATAACTAATCATCTTTTATTAAAATTTCTGGGAGCTTGATTTGACTTGAACAAAATAAGGCTTCAGTTTAAATATATAAAGTGAAAATATTTCAATGTTCTTTAGTCCCAATATAAATCCTGACACATATAAATACTATTGTTTTAAGACTTCAGAGAAATACATTTATTGCTACTAAGGGTTTCATTTTGCTGGCAATATCAGCTAAATTTTGCAACTAGTAAGAACTTGCAGAAGTTAACTGTGACTACGTTTGCATGCCCAAGTAGAAAGGAATTAGAAAAGATTTCCAGTTTATGTTCAAAGTATTTGATTTTTCTTCAGTCATATCCAGTTTGCAGTTTGCAATGAAAAATAGAAAAATATTGAAAAAACCCAAACCAAAACCCAAACCACCCTGGTACCCAAGAGGAATTTGTGGAGTTTTTTTGTTTGTTTATGAGGGTGTATTTTGGTTTTGGATGTAGCTAAAACATTCCTTTTTTTTTTGCATTTGCTAACCCGGCTCTAATGGATTTTAGGATAAGGAAGCCTCTGTGGAGGACAAAAGAAATAATGAATATGACTCGGATTTGGCCAAAATTTAAATGCTGTTAACTACTAAGATTTTGACCTAACTCCATCGAAGATCAGGATCACTTCTTCATTTCATTTTTTAAATAAAAATTGATAGTGCTCTGTAAATGTAAGGCTAGGTCAAATAAATTTTTAAGCTAATTAGTTTTAAATAAAATAAATTATTTTTTAAAAACCTTTTTCAAACTTAAAATATCAGATGGGAGATACCCAAAAAACCCAAAATGTCCTTGAGCACAATTGCCATTTTATTTTGTCCTAGTAACTGATTTGCTGTTCTAGTTTTATTTCTCTGGAATTGTCCAGAGAACCTCGAGAATGGATCATAGAAACGTGTATGATGTTTATTATGATCCTTCAGCTTTCCCAGTTTCTGTCACTTAATAACTGATTCAGAGCTTGCAACATGAAGATTTAGGTAGCTTTTTTTCCTCTTTTCTTGCAGCCATATCTATTGTAGCAGTAGGTGTTCTGCTTCCTTGTGATAATCTCTAATCCTTTCTTAAACTATGTAGACTGCTGTGTATCCCTATTAAATCTCTCAGGTCAATTGTTTGTTTTATAAACCCCTTCCCCAAAAAACAACTTGAAACATTCTTCCCACCCACCCACACACACACATATCCTCCTCCCTCCACCCCCCCACCCCCAAGTAACCCCACAACAACTTAATAGTTTTAAATCTGATGACCTTGTGCTTCCTTAGCAATCTCATGTTAGTGTGTTAGAACAGAAGGGAAAGAGGAGCCCTACATTTCTTTATATATGATACGTGTTTTATCTGAACATAGCCAGCCTTTAATACCCCGTTACCTTTCCTCACTTTATCAGTTTTGGTTCTAGTCTTTTTGCCTCTTTCCTTTCTTGTATCTGAAAATCATAGATTTCTCAGAAAGAATAAAAGCCGTACAAATATCTGTTGCAGATTCCCCACTGGGAATGTAACTGCATTAAATGCCTATATAAGGATTTTTGCAAACACAGAATTTATGTAATATGGCTCGTATTTCATACCTTATAATAGCAGGATATGTTTGAATAGCAACAATGCATTTTTGTTATTCTAGTTCTAAAATATATTTTTGAAAAAGATACATAAGACACAATCCCATGATTTATATCTCCACTGAAAAGATATAGTAGATACAAATGTGTTGGAGCCGTCTTAGTGCATCACTGATTTTGATAACAGCCTGTAAAGATCTGGTCACTCAGTACTGATTTAGAGATGCCCTTATTGACTCAATTTTCCTGTTTAGATTTCCTGACAGGACTAATTTGGCATGGTTTTATACAAGGACTTTTACTTCAGAAATGTCTCTCTATCTATACCATAATGAAATTTATGCAAAAAAATTACATAGCAGTTTGCCTTAGTGTGGAGAAGTTTCCATGCCTCTGGATGATTGTTCACAGAAGGAAACTTTGGTACATCTTGGTGATGCACTTAGTGAGAGCAGTAACGTATTTCCTCAATCAATGTAGAAGTATTGGATATGAAACAAGATTGTAGCTTGCAGAAAGAAAGGAACTAAGGGAAACTATTTTGAAAAATCAAGGAAAAATTGATTTACATTTCAGTTTAGTCTCACTGTTTCCTTTTCCTTGAGAGGGCAATATATTCTTAATATTTGCTGGTGACAAAATATGAGAATTAGTTATCTTAGAGGAGTCTTTGGTAAATAAATGTACTTAAACTTCTCTAGGAAGAACCAGATATAGCATTGAGGTACACATTTACAAACCAGAAGCTTTGTAACAAATGGTTGTGACTGTTAACTAATACTTTTAATATTAGTTAATTTATTAGCAATAATAAATACCATACATTTTTAAATTGATTTAGATGACAGCATGATGATATAGATGATACAATTCTGAAATATTAAGCTGTTGTATTCTCCAGAAAAGGAGAATTAAGTTTTGTCAAAGGACTTTTTTACTCTACAATGTTTTTAAGTAATACACATACCAAATAAGATACTGATTGTTTCTTAAAGCTTATAAAGCTTTAAGAACAACCTGAATGTTCTTTTTGGGTGCAGTAACTGATTTTATCAAAATGTTTATCAATATATTTCTGAAAATACAAAGTGCTGTCAACTTGGAGTCACATGGCAACCTAAGGAGCAAGACTTAATACCACTCCGTACTTGTTTATATTTATAGAATCACTGCAGTTGAATATTTGCTGCAGGTGGAGCATAGCTAGTGGTCATCTGGTCCAATTCCCCTGCTCAAAACAGGGTCAGTGAGAGCAGGCTGCCTCCATCAAGTTTTGAATATTTCTAAGGATGGATACTCCAAACGATCTCTGGACTACCTCTTGCAGTGCTTTCATACACTCAGTTTTTTTTCCCCTCATACTTAGATGGAATTTCTTATATCTCAGTTTGCACCAATTGCCTCTTTTCCTGTCACTAGGCATCACAAAGAAGGCTCTGGCTCAGTCTTCCTCCTGCCTTTTATCAGATATTTATGGACATTAGTAATACCCTTTGCTTTGAGGCTTCTCTTCTCCAGGCTGAACATTACAGGTCTCTCAGCATCTTTTCCTATGACAAATGCTAAGATTCTTTCACTGGTTTTGAGGCTCTCTGCTTCAGTAGGTTGCTGTCTGTTTCTTATTGGGATGCCAAGAACTGGTTCTAGAAGTCCAGACAGTTCTTGCAAGGCTAGTTGTTGGTGATACTCTTCCTAATGAATCTCAGGAGACTTTTAACTGTAGCCTGGTGAGGTCCCTCTGAATGGCAGCATTACCATTAGATGTATCAACCACTCTTCCCTGTATTGTGTCATATGGAGTTTCTCAGGGTGCACAATATGGTGTTGTCCAGGTCATTAATGAAGGAATGACACTTTTGGTGGTGGTATAGGTCTCTAAGGTACACTCCTAGTGCGTTGGTTTCCAGCTGGGCTTTGTGGCACTGATCACAACGCTTTGAATGCAGCTGTTTAACAGGCAGTTTTTATGTCCACTTAATTGTCATTTAAACCATAATTTTGTATATGAGGATATAATGGGAGATAGGGTCCAAACCTTAAGATAAACAACATCTACTGCTCTTTTCTCATCCACTGAGGCAGTAACTTCATTGTAGAAGGCCATCAGTTTGGTCAAACATTTCTTATTCATAAATCCATTCTGACTACTCCTGATCTCCTTCATCAATTTTCAGTTACTAAAATCATTTTGAGAGTGCATGTTTTCAGCACCATCTATGTATTTGGGATGCCATTGTTTATTCTAAGTGAACTAAATTAAAGAAAATAGTTTAAGAATTGTCTATAAAATACTGTTCCTCTAAGCTTTTTAGTTTGGTAGATTGTTGAATGCTCTTTTTCGCTGCAAAAAGAAAAAAATAAACATAAACCATTCTGTATCAATAAAATTACACTGAACAGTAATATAACATGTATTAGTGAACTTTACCACAGTAATATAATATGTATTAATGAACCTTATCACATTATGTAATATTTCAAACTAAATAAGGTAAAAAAATGTCTCGGGGAAGTTGACAGAATTTCCCTCCAAGCACATTTCTGATGTAACATCAGCAGGGAAGGCCATCTGTCCATGTGTTTTTCTGAAAGGATATTCAGGTTTCTTTGGAAAAGAACCAAACTCTGGCCTTGTAGAGTCTGGCAAATCTGTGATATAAAATGTAATCATTTAACAAATTGAATGTTTTTGTGCAATTCAAGAGACGAGAATGACAGAGAAGGCAACTGCCTTAGCAGTAAAAATCAGTGTATGCCCCATCCTCATGAAATAATAATGATGGTGATACTTAGAGCTTGATAGTTCTTTAAACGTTAATACATATAGTAAAACCTTAGCTAAGGCAATATCATCTGCTGCATGTACTTTTAAAGCTCTTTATAAGTATATTCCCTGTAAGTATCTTCCCTGAGCGAGGAAAGGATATAGATTGTTTTTTGTCTCTGCAGTACTTTGGTACTTTAAGTCTGATATTTCCTGAAATGTGTTCTCTTCCAAAAGAAACTTATGCTTATATGTGGTAGCTGCAATTAGTATGTTGAAACATGAAGTTATATCAAGAAACTGAAAGAACTGAAAAACTGTATGTAAAACTTAGGCACTTTCTCCAAATAGAGCAATCTTGTTAAATGCAAAATTCTCATTTGAGAATTTTACCATCAAGCTATTTATGGTAGAGGTACTCAATACCTGTGGATTTTCTCACCAAAGGTTGCCCATGAGTTCTCACTAATTTACAAATCCTTGAAGATGTACAAGAATGTTACATGTTTCAATTCATGTGACTGAGGTTGTTCTTCATGAAGAAATCTTCTGTATTTCACCTCTATCTATATTTTGTTTTCCTACACTTGAAATAAGTTCTTTTACGAATCTTGGCCTGCATTTTTTGATTCATATAATTCATTTTGATTAGTTGGGAAATAACATGGTTTGCCTAAGGGATGTGGGAGAGAGACCATTGCAGAAGTTATTGGCTTAAGGTTCTGCGATCTAGATTGTAATGAAAGATAGATTAATTAATTGTTCTTACCTGAAAATACATGCATATAGGAATTCAAGTTTTTTGTCTTTTGTCAAAACAGTGAAATAATAATTTCATAAATTGTATTGGACTCGGACGGTTGAGAGAAATTACTTTCCCTGCTTAGTACTTTTTGACTTACAGATGCATCGTTGTTCTTGGATATCCTTGGCTTGACATGCTGCTGTTGTTACATATAGGAAAAGAGACTACATTATGTAATATTTAATTTTGCTCTCCAGATTATATAGAATTTCATAAGTTTACACCAATACCATTTATTGTGCTCAGAAGATGAGAGTAAACCAATTTAAAATTAATGTAATATGTTCCTCAAGGAAAAGAAGCAAGAGAAGCTGCAATCTGTTCTTGTGGTTTCAGGACCCTGTAGAGCAAATTCAATTCAGGAAAAATACCATAAATGCCAGAAATATTCTGGGATGGTCTGAGCCTGACAGGAGATCTTGCAAATAATAAATTAAGGAAAAAGGAGAAAACTACATTTAGCTAGTTATACTTTGGATATTTGAACACCAAGCAAAAGCCCAAGACTCCTTCTTAAAAAGGAGCAACAAAGATGAAAAAATGAACAAGGTTTTTCAGGTACTGAAATTTTAAGAATTTTTTTTAAAAAATTGGGATCTTTTTAATCTCCCTGGAACAGTCTCACACCTTGTTAAAAAAAAAAAAAAAGAAAAGAGTGGACCACACATTCGGAATTTATAACATTTTAGTTTATATGTTTATAACTCGGAGGGAACCCAAAGAGGCATTCAAACTATGATAGATACAAGATACATGGGCATTAAACCCCCTTGAAATGGTTGTGTTATATTAGACAGTTATGACTTTTAAGCTCAGTGATGCAAAAATTAAGTGACACAGCAGGCAGTGAGGATTCAATATACCCAATAGCATACATAAAGTAACAGTTTATTTTTCTTAGAGTGTTTATGGTCTTTTTTAAGGGAAGGGATCTGAGGCAGGAGAATCAGGAAACAGCATTTAAAATAAATTTCTGAACAGATCAGCCATAGAGACTGCTTCCACTCTTTAGCTGATAAAGAGATCAAATTTTTACACAGCCTGTTGTTTCTGATAATATTTTATTATATAGAAACATCAATTTTCACTCCCAAATTAGACAATCCTGTGTTACAGGTATGGAACATAAGTACTGTTTCATTTCAGTAGGTATAGAATGAAATGAGTTCTTGAAAGAGAAAACAGATATATATCATAGTTCATAAAATCACAGAATGTTAAGGGTTGGAGGAGACCATAAAGATCATCTTGTCTCAACCCCACTGCCATGGGTTGAAGCATTCAGTATTATTTTTGTTTTCTATGTTTGACAGATAAACTCATGTTTTTCTTCTAAAAAACTCAGACTAATGATGAAATTCAGGTTTTCACACATCCAAAGTTTATAACTTTAAAGAACAAACAGCTGGCCTTGTGACAGGGGCTGGTTTTATTTTGAGAAGAATGCTTGAAAATGATATATTGGCTAAAGTATTTTTTCAACTATAATGTAGTAATTAGAGCAAATACATATTGTCATTTTGCCATGCAGTTTTGTCTTAACCTTTGAAAACCATGTGCAAGTAGGCATACAAAGCAAGTGGAGCAGTGTCAGCTCAGAGACACTGGTCTGAAATATTATTCTTTGCTATGTCACTCAGTAAAATGATTTTAATAATTCAGAGACATTTCTGCAAGCCCTGACACTAGCAAAATGCCAGCAATTTTAAGCAATCTTCACTAAGCCAGGAGTGAGGCAGAATTCCTTATATTTGACCATTACGTTTCACATGCAGCTAGAGAATAGAGGAAGAGCTTGCCTCAAAGTTCCAAAGGGGGTCCTCTGCACTTTGAAGCCTATGAGAATAGTAAGAGCCTGGAACATTGACAGAATAGATGGGCACATTTATGTGCCCTTGTTGGAATGGCTCTTAAAGACAGCATAGATGTGGACAAAAAGGCTGTGGTAGAAGTTATCAGAAGTTCTGGGATTTTTCTTGATTTCACTTAAATCCATGTATGTGTTTCTATAGCCTTATTTGCCCAACCATTTTTCTAAAATACAAGACTCCTCTGTTTTAAGCACAAATAATTATTCTCTCTTTATTGTTGCCTGAAAGTTGTAAATGAGCTGAAATATGGTCATTGGCTAATTTGCTAAAGTGTTGGTTATTCACAGAGTTAATAGTTGGTCGTAGTTTTATCTCTTTTGTTGTTTTAAATGATTATGAACTTAGATTTCTTCTCCCCCAATCACTGTTTCACAGGTTGCTTCCTAATGATACACCAGTGTTCCCTGCCGATTTTTACTCGTTATTATTATTATTTGAAGCAAACCTGGGATTTTTAATCTCAGTAATATAAACTAGAAATTATACTGACACTTTTCCGAACTAGCAAATGAAGAATTTTAAGGTAATTTAATGTTTTCAGGCAATAAATTATAAAGAACACATATTTATATTGTAAATTCAGTCCTTCTCCAAAAATCAGTTAGTGGTATGGGAGAGTCACAGACATCCAGCACACAGTTCAACAAATTTCAGCGAGTTTCTCATCAGCTGTGTGAGAGCAGTGGGTTTTGGTTCTTTGATACTATTGTGACAAAGTGGAAAAGAAAATACTGCTGTTTTTTCTGTTTTGCTTGACTTTGTTTCAGGAAGTTAGAAAGATTCAGATATCACCATCTATCTTGTAATTGCAGTTTTATATCAAAAAATATTTCCTCATTTTACATGGCAGCAAAGTATAGACGGTATAGATGTATCATTGCCACATACAGAAACTGAAATGCCACTTTGGAGTAAGCAGAGACCATCAGAAATAACTGGCACAGAGAACCCTAAGTACACACAAGGTCATTGTATCTGAAGCAGCATAAAGAAACTTATGTCAACTCTAGTACCTGTCTTTCTACAACTGTAATTAGCTATTTACACCTCTTAGAATTCCTGTGTAATACTTGAGCACAAAAGAACCTTTGGTTGATAAAGCATCTACATCACAAAGTCAGCTAGTGACTGACTGATGTGTGTGCCTTTATTCTCTAACAGCAAAGCAAGCATCTCTTCTTCCACTTCCAGAGATAATAAAATACATTGTGATCTAATCTATGTCAAAGAACTGAATGAAAGTCTTTCAAAAACCTTTTTTGCTATTAGCAGTCTACCACTTGTGACTGGACTTGTCATTAAAACTCTCTAAAATTGAAAATTAAATTAAACTTTTGTAATCCATTGTCATGAACACTAAGAAATTGATTACTTACATTTTCTGCAGGGGATCCTCAAAATTAATCACACTATGCGGAACTTGATTTTACTTTTAAATTCTGTGAAATTTCCATTGTGTTTATAATTCTCCTGCAACACTTGAAGAAAGTTTATCCCTAATTCAATCATTCCTCACTTGGGTCTTTAGAAGGGCCTGCAGATATCATGAATTACTGATAGCATGGTACAATTGAATGACTCCAAATGAGTCTCTATTAATTAAAGAGAACTGGTAGATGTATTATACAGTACATTAGGGAAAAGAAGATATGACACAATAAGAGATACATTTCAACCTCAAAAGGTGGCTGTGGTATTTATTGCAGCTTCTTAGAAAGTTAAAGCAAAGGCTGAAACTGTTCATGCAAGACTGTTGTACAGAAGAAGATAAATTGGCCACAGAGATAAATATCAGTCCTCTTAGCGTATAGAAATCTGTTTTAAAATCATCTCAGATTCAGCATGTTGCATTAATATCTACTGAAATCTGTTGCATCCTGACAATGCTGGGAGTGGATTATTTTCAGTGTAGCACCTCAGATAGTGAAAAAATATGAAAATTATATCTGAAAGGTATAAAGCATGGGGAAAACAAAAAAGCTTCAATCTTCTGTGTTGAAAAACAAACAAACAAACAAAAACCACAACAAAAAAAAAACACCTTGGGAAATGCTGTTATGGATAGCATTAGAGATTCCATACTCTGTTCTGACTCTCTTGCCGTGAACTTCATTGTGTGCATGAATTCATTTTTCTTTCTTTACCCTTAATGAAAATAACATTCTAAAGTGTTAATATTGAACTGGGAGTATTGAACATTGAACATTGTTTTAAAAACTGGATGAACTAGAGAAGGTCATCTTAGAAAATAAATCATTTTTGGCTAAGTAGAAAGGGACTTCCAAGACTATGAAGTACTTCACTGAAGTTCTTTGGCAAGATTTCTGCCCACCTCACAGGAATTGGTAGCTTAGTCTCATGAAAGAAAGATTAAGAGTGTAAAAATGGACAGATTATTTGACATATGTGGTATTTTTAAAGCCCCTGTGGCAAAGTTGCCAAGCTGTATAAATCATATGCACCCTCTAGAGTCAAATTAGGAAGAAATTCTATGAGAGTCTAGAACAAATTTGAGAACCTGCCCTTGGAACATGTGGTACAACCTTGCAGTTCAGCTTGTCAGGAGAAAAAGACAACAGACAAATGTGTTGTGAGACTCAATTCCTAGGTCTTGGGTTTTAGTCTTCTCTGTTCTTGACTAAACCCTGGCATGAAAGTCAAACGAATTGCATCTGTCCCTCCTTACCCTTCAGCAGTGGGAAATCCAGTTGCCTGAGCAAGGGAAGAAGTGGTTGCTTTTAATGATTCCTTGGAAAAGGAGTCAGGGGTATAAGCACCTGCTTTATTGTGTACACATGACATTAAAAGGAGTTGTACTCCTGAAGGAATGCAAGTTTAAAAGTTGTAACTCTCTCCCTGACTGCTTGTTGAGGAGTTAGCTAGGGTATTTAAAAGGATCATCATATCAAAGCAACGTGGGAGAAAATTATATGGAAGTGCTTTATTAGTTTGCTTTTTATTTATACTGCTGGGAGTTTTATATTTGAAAAATTGTTTCTATTTTGCTGGCAAAATGTTGCTTTGAAAATACAGCCTTCCTAATTTTGGTAGGGATTGTCAATATTTTTTATCAATTTGATATATAAAAATATATCCAAATAAAGATAATGAAACTGAATGTCTCCTTCCTGATTTTATATTAAAATGAAGCTAATATAGAACTCTGTCCCTGTGACACAGTGGGAATATCATAGATTTTGACAATCTCCATTTCTCTTTATATAAATTTGAACTAGTCTTCTTTTATTGCTGTAATTCCTTTTGTATAACTTATGAGACATAAAAATATGGATGATACTATAGGTTACAGCTACATTTTTCCTTGTCTTTTGCATTCTCTTATAAAAAATTTGCCT
Organism: Hylia prasina; assembly: GCA_013397195.1. Lineage (NCBI taxonomy): Eukaryota > Metazoa > Chordata > Aves > Passeriformes > Sylviidae > Hylia > Hylia prasina. Next base: position 315,560 of record VYXD01003625.1, read on the forward strand.
GAGTTTTCACACTATAAACCACACAGATGCTGACTCAGGGTAGATTTTTTCCATATTAAAATTCTTCTTTTCCCTCAGGATCTTTGACACTTCAGAAGTGCTGACATAGAAAGAGCACACTGTTAAAATACTGTTTTATGCTAGAGTCTCAAAAAAGAAACTGATAGATGACTAGCATTCACAGCCTTTGGCTGACACAGGTCTATTTGCTGATGTCTGTGCAGGAAAAAATATTATGAAATTCAAGCTCAGGAAATTGGGAAATGCAACTGTGTTTCATTATGGCTTTTATAATTTTATTGGTTAGAAAAAAATCCACTAGCTAATATTAGTATGATGAAGTAAAACTAATTCTGTTGTGATTTTCTTCCATATGATGTATAATTCTACTTTTTGGGGGGGTTATTAGTATAGATCGATGAGAGCATTGCATTTCATAATTGCTAGCACTATTAATCACAGAATGACAGAATATGCTGAGTTGGAAGGGACCCACAAGGGTCATCGAGTCCAGCCCCTGACCCTGCACAGGACCATCTCCAAGATTCACACCACGTGCCCAAAAGTATTTTGCAAACACTTCTTGAACTCTGTCAGGCTTGATGATGTGACCATTTCCCTGTGGAGCCTTTTCCAGTGCTCAAACACCCTCTGTGTACAGAACCTTTTTCTCCTATTCAACCTAAAAATACCCTGACACAGCTTCATGCCATTCCCTCAGGTCCTGTCACTGTCACCACAGAGGCATCAGTGCCTGCCCCTCCTCTTCTCCTCAAGAGGAAGTTGAAGACTGCAATGTCTCCCCTCAGTCTTCTCCAGGCTGGACAGAACAAGTGACCTCAGCTGTTCCTCACACAACTTCCCCTCAAGTCCCTTCCCCATCCTTGTTGCCCTCTTTTGGACTCTCTCCAATAGCTCAATGTCCTTCTTATATTGTGTCACTACCCCCAGCACTGGAGGTGAGGCTGCCCCAGTGCAGAGCAGAGGGGACAATCCCCTCCCTTGCCCAGCTGGTGATGCTGTGCCTGATGCACCCCAGGACAGGGTTGGCCCTCCTGGCTGCCAGGGCAATGCTGGCTCAGATTCAACTTGCCATCAACCAGGACCCCCAGGTCTCTTTTCAAAGCTCTGCTCTCCAGCATCTTATTTCCCAGTGCATACATCCAGCATTACCCATCTCAGGTGCAGAATCCTTTCTTTGTTGAATTCCATATGGTTGGTGATTTCCCAATCCTCTAATTTGTTGAGGTCTCTGTGCAGGGCCTCCCTGCCCTCAAGGGAGTCAACAACTCCTCCCAGTTTTGTATTGTCTGCAAACTTACTTAGAATCCATTCAAGTCCTGTGTCCCAGTCATTTTTGAAGACATTGAAGAGCACAGGGGCATAGAAGGATGAACTGCCATGCAAACTGCTCTGCCACACCCTTACTGATGTGCCAGACCCCTGTTTGCTGAAATCCTGTTTTCTGTGCTCCTGGTTGCCTGGTTGCCAAACAACAATACTCTGGAGACATTTAAATCTCCCTTGGTTGTTCCCAGCACTGGCCTTCCTTGCCTGGTTGGCTACCAAGGGTCATGGTGAGGCTCCTGAATCTTGGGGAGTCCCTGTACAGCTCGATCTCACTCCTGGTCTTCCCTTCAGTCATGGCGGTTTGAGATACGCTGACTGAAATAAAAATTCAGAAACTGTTTGATCAAGTTTGATTTTTAATGAAATGAAGTTATTGAACAAGAGAACTGAAAAGAAAACAGTTTTTTCAGGGTATCAAGCTGATATTAGACTATGATACGTAGAACTATTGCCATATTATTAGAGGAACCAAAACAATTTTCAAGATTCATGCATGATTATACGTTCATTGTTTTATTCAAAGGTCTCCTGGTGCAAGTTAATTCATCCATTTTATCATTTATATACACACGAATGCCTTCCATTACTTGCTCAAAAGTTACCACATTGGGTTAAAGGTTAATAAATTTAAAATATAATATAAATATAGCATTTTCAGAGGATGAAAAGGTAATAATTCAGATTCTTTTATATAAAGATTATAGGTTAGCACAAATACATCTAAAATTAGCTGACCTTTTTTTTAGATTGACATTTAATCAGATAATATTTTCTTGTATTCTTGAAATAATGCACTTAACCCTCCTCCCCCACATCCATGGCATTGACAAATGGAAGAGAAAGACTGATTAAAGGAAAAAAAATTGAAATACTGTATTGAAATACTGCATAAGGTTGCTAGGGTTCTCTTTAAAAGATTTTAAGTTTGCCAGTGATGGCAAACCTGTTCTTCCAAATAGATGTTTCATATTTTTTTTTTACAGGGAAGAATATTTAACAGTAGAGTCAGAATTAGTTACAAAACTTGACTTGAAATGACTTTCCACTTTTTTGGCTGGCAATCTCCTGTACTCAATGTGCCAATCATCCACATAATTGCCATGACAAAATGGATAAAGTAAAAACAAAGGAAACATCCTCTTCAGGAGAGGAATCATCACACGCACAGTCGGTTACCAATTAAGGGCATTTACAAATATGTTAGAGCCGCAGAGGACCCAGGTTCACTGACAGAACAGTTTGTCTTATAAAGAGTGTGCTACAGTGTAGCACAAAAGTCATTGCAATTCATTAGTTAAAATTTATATTTGAACAAAATTGGATTTTTAGAGTCTATAAGGACTTAACTATAAATGTCAACCCTGTATAAAAGCAGGGAATTATCACTGGGATAATTAATATTGTATGTTTTTATCTGAAGGGAAGCTGGAACCCTTCAAATTAATTCTTGCTGGTCTCTTCAACTTTAAATACTTACTGTCTGAAGCTGGTTTAAATTCTTAATGAATGTGACAACGAATGCATGGTCATATTCTGCAAAAGTTCTGATGTAGTTTCTCTCACTTGGCCATAAATCATCTGGGTGAAAATTATATAAATATTGGAAGACTTTAGTACAGTTGCACATTAGGTCCTTTGGCACAGGAATATGCTCAAACATAGTTGGTCAACCCTATCCACTACTTCCCTCTTACCTTTATCAGTTAAATGATTTTAGTTAAGCTATGGTTTTAAATTGTCTTAATAAACAATCTAAATTCTATTTTTTATTATTGTCTGTTTACATTCTTTGGTAAACCAGTTCATTTGAGTGATGGGATGAATGCTTTTCCTTAACCAAGAAAAAAGCAAATCTGTATACTGAGAGAAGGTAAAACCAGTATTTCTTTTATTACTCTTTTTTGGTCTGGAAGAATCTGAAAATTCAGTGTTACATCACTGAAAGCACTGCAAGGAGATGTTAGTATTCGTTTTTAATTATCTTTAAACTTCTGAGGACTTCTCCAATCTTTATTATTGTAATCTCTATAGCACCTTCCTTTATAGCACCTTAAAATTCTGAAAAATGACTGGTCATTTGCATCAGTAATTTTTGTGGAAAGGAGTTACTAAGCCACTTCCCTACAGCAAATATTCTGTTAAAGTTTGTTACAGGCAAAATTTCCTCTGAGGAAGCTTGGCATAATTAGTTCTAAAAATATAGATCAGCTGATAGATGTGTTTAAGTGTTAAAAAGAGGTTAACAAAATGAAACTTCATTATATGACAAAATAGTAAATTATTTTCATTGCCACTTAAAATCAAATAGGAAGACATATTGATTTAATTACAATACTAAGAGTAGGAATTTAATAAATTTTAATATTTATTAAAACATTAATTAATAGATTGAACAATCAATATAAACTAATTTCTTATGACAAATTTTCTTAATTTTATCTGAATGGCAGGATCGAGTTTAAGGGTAAAATATTTAAAGTCACAGTGGTTTTAAATTTCCATAAAGCTCCAGAATCCTAGACAAAATTCAAGGAAGAAAGAAATGGTTAGACATGTTTCTTAGAGTCCTAAAGAATTTCCTTTAAAAGTTCACTGTTAATATCTTTTTAAATTTATTATAGAATGTTAAAATGTTACAGCTTTTAGAGTATATTTGGACAACTTTGACATAATTTTCATATCTTTAAAGACGTTAACAGTTGTAAACCAAAGGCTTTATGCTTTACAGGAACCATTCTATGGGATGTACTAACCAAGTTTAAATTTTGTTCATTACCTTCATTCAAAAGTTAGAGCTGAAAACACAAACCAGACCTTTTTTCACTGCCTTTTAGGATAAATGTGGGGAAAAACAAATTAGCATCTAAAGTTCCAATGAAAATAACTAAGGTGCACTAGAAATATTTTACAGAGTAAAATAAATTTATAAGCTCATAGAATAATGTTATAAGATTACAATGGAAAGTTAAGAATAATGGTTTGTAGTTACAATTACTGGAAAATTCTGATACAGAATCACCTCCATCACTGTTTGATCTCTTTACATTTAGGACACCTTGACTAGCTGCCTGAAGCACAACATAAAATATGAAAACTACTGTTGTGCCAGCAATGGAAAAGAAAGCAAAAAGCATTCTCAATTTTCTGGTATGCTGTTGTAGGAGAAGGGAATACTCATCCCAATCAGTAACAGCTGTGTTAATTAACCAGTGCAGCGTCACACCCCTGATGAGTCACAGCTATAGCCAATAAGGATGAGTGAGATAAAAGAGGAGGTTATGGGGTAAGGGGAGGATCATCATGGAGAAGGAAGTGTGAGGAACATGGAGGAGAGCCTCATAAAGCAGGATCCTGGGGAGAGAGAATCACTGCTGTGAGGTCAGTCTGGGTTTGAAGTTGGAGCCTGTTGCTGGAACCTGCAGTCACAGTCTAGCTGGATAAAAGCCTGTATTCAGAGTCTGCAAACCAATACATGCTGTCATAGTTTAGCAGGAAATAACCAGCAGTCAGAGGCTGCAAGGGAAAACTACAGTAGGACCTGCTGCAGCCAGAGTCAGTGAAGAGTTGGAGTAAGGTGACTAAGCTGTGGAGAGGAATAAACCAGGACCCTTTTTAATAAAAAATCTGTGCCTTGGTTCATTTTTACTCTCTATTAAGCGGGCTGCCACAACATGCTGTGTGCACTGCTTTGTATATGCAGAAACATGAGAAATACTCAAACACTAATGCAAGCCAGAATGAGAGCTTTTTGGCAGTTTAACATTGTTACTAAGGAAATATATCCATTTTTAAATTTTCATATTGCTCTGTGATCTTGAATTTAAAAGGAGTTCAGTCTTTAGGACTCTATTGATTAATTCTGCAGGAGTGATCCAGGTCCATGGAATTTCTCATGTTGTTTTAGTCTAAATGTTATCTGTGAAAAGTTCAGTTTTGTAGCTCTATTTGATGTAGTCTTTCTCAGTGGAGAGAAATTTTCCTCAGTATTTTAAAATCTGCAGTGAAAAGTGTTTGGCGTGGAAAGAGCAGCCCAGTTACTGAAACAAAAATAAATTCTGAATAGCTACAGAGATTAAATGAAAGTCAGATTGTTAATTATATCCTTTGGAAAAGATCTGTGTTATTAAAAGGTGGCAATTATCTCAATGGCAAAGTTGACAATAGTGCAGTTCCCGCTGGGAAATAATATGCTTTCCTGAAGGGGCATGTGACACATCTTTCCCTGAACCATAATCCTTTCTACAGAATTTTATTTCCTCAATTTTGACCAGAACACGTCTGGTGACTTGTTTTAGTCTGTGATTGGCAGGTCTCAAGGCAAATTTCCTAACAGAAAGGCGATTTATTGACCCACCAAGAGGTGTTCCACAATAAATGTGGGGAAGAATATCTCCTTTCCAAAGAGAACAAGTTTTAGAGGAGACATGAAACAAATTCTGAGCTCCTATATTGACCAAGTTTGTATCATACTAATGTCAAAGCTACTTATTAAATATTTTGCAAGGTTAAAATATGTTGAGCAGCAAAACCTGAGATAATACTTTTCAAGGTCACATTTTAAATGTTGATATGTAAGGATTAGGGATGAATACATGAAATGTAGAAGATATTTGGGGGTTTTAATCTTAAAATATTCTCTTCTATTTGTTGTTTTCAAGATAATGTAGCATTTTATATTGATTGTTCATACCCAATGATGATAAAAAATGCATACTTTGTTAAAAAATAATAAGATTAAGATCTTGTCATGGGTCTGCCTGGAGGATTGGAAAGCAAAGACTGTTCTTACTTATTAGCTGTTTGCATACTTGTTCAAAAATGGAGGCTGCTGTACCAACCAAAGGTATGAAATATCTTCATTCTTTTTTCTGTCACCAGTGTTTGTTAACGGAGAATTTTATGGTTGTCTCTCAATATGAGACAACCCCATTCTCCTTCCTCAGATGGGAAGTTGCCAGCAGATGTCATTTTCCAGGGAAATTCAGAGCAGTCCTAACCATAGAATCAGGAATGGTGTGTAGTCAAAAAAGGAGGAGGAAAAAAAAGTTTTATAGTCCATTATCACCTAGGGAAGCTTAATGATCAAGAAGAGAAAATAAGAAATCATGAGACAAATACTTTCTTATGAGAAGATAGGATACATCAGGGATGCAAGTACCAATGGTCCTGAAAAGAAGACTGTGACTGTCTGCAGGGAGCATGGAAAGCTGTCAGTAATGGTTCCATAATTAAAATAGCTAAGAATTAGCTTCTGGGTTTTTTTAAAGCCAGACCATGTGGAGAGCTATCTGATTCTTCTAGCTGGACAGTCAGAATGGAATTTTCTCAATAACACCACAGAAGTTGTTTCCATGAAAAAATTGCTGTAGAGACAACTTTGGACTGAATTTCTAGCTTAGGAGCTGGTAAAATTCATGCTGAGACCTTTGCAATAATGTTGAAGATTTCAGTCCTGGCACATTCAAGATCATCTAGTTCCAACCCCTGTGCCATGGGCTGGGGCAGCTTCCACCAGACCAGGTTATGCAAAGCCTCATTGAACCTGGCCTTGAACACTTCCAGGGGTGGGGCATTTGCAGCTTCTCTGGGCATCCTGAACCAGTGCTTCACCACTCACAGTAAAGAATTTTTTCCTAATATGTAATCTAAAATTACTCTCTCAGTTTGAAGCCATTCCTCCTTATCCTGTGCCCTTGGCATCCTACATGCCCTTGTCAAAAGTCCCTCTCTATCTTTCTTATAGGCTCTCTTCAAGTACTGGAAGGCTGCAATTAGGTAACCCCAAAGCCACCTCTTCTTCAGGCTGAACAACACCAATTCTTTTAGCCTTTCCTCATAGGAGAGATGCTTCATCCCTCTCATCATCTTGATGGCCTCCTCTTCAGTCATTCCAAGAGGTTGATGTCCTTCCTTTGTTGGGGACCCCAAAGTTGGATGCAGTGTTCCAGATGGGGTCTCACCAGAGCAGAGGGGCAGAATCCCCTCCCTCCCCTGCTGCCACTCCCTGCTGCTTTGGATGCTGCCCAGGACACGTTTGGCTCTCTGGGCTGTGAGTGCACGTGGCTGGGTCATGTCCAGCCTCTCACCCACCAGCACCCCCAAGTCCCTCTCAGCAGGGCTGCTTTTGGTCTGTTCATCCCCTGCCTGTGCTGACACCCAGGAGTTGTGCTGACCCAGGTGCAGCACCTTGCACTTGGGCTTGTTAAATAGCGTGAGATTCCCATGGGCCCCCTTTTCAAGCATGTCCAGGTCCCTCTGGATGTCATCCTATCCTCTAGATGTGTCAACCACACCAGTAAGCTTGGTCTCATCTGCAAATTTGCTGAGGCTGCACTCAACCCCTTTGTCATTCCTGAAGACATTAAACAATGCTGGTCCCAATATAGACCCCAAAATGATACAACGTATCACTGATATCCATTGAGATCTGTTGACCACCACCCTTTGGATGTGATCCATTAAATTATCCACTGATAAGTCTACCCATCAAATCCATCATTCTCCAACTTAGAAACAAAGATGTTTTGAAGGACTGTGTCAAAAGCTTTACAGAAAAATGACATCTGTGGCCCTTCCCTTGTTACTCTTGACCCTGTAATCACTCTATCAGAGAAGGCCACTGGTTTGGTCAAGCAGGACTTTCCCTTTGTGAAGCTGTGCTGGTTGAATCTCATCACCTCCCTGTTCTCCATCAGCCTTAGCACAGCTTTTATGAGGATCTGTTCCATGATCTTCCCAGGCACAGATGTGAGGCTGACAGGTCAGTAGTTCCCAGGGTCCTCATTTCCACCCTTTCAAAAATAGGTTTCCCTTTTTGCAGTCACCTGTGACTTCACCTGACTGCCTTGACATTTTAAGTGTCATTGAGAGTGGTTTGGCAACTGCATAAGCCAGTTGGTTCCCTCAGGACTTCTCAGCCTTCTCATCCACTGTTAGCAGTTTTCCACACTCTTTATTAGGGGGAGTTACACCTTCTTTGACCTTCCTTTTCTAGTTAGAAACAGAAAATCAGTGAATTATCATTCCTTTTGATACCTTGATCAAAGCATTCTTGTACCTTAAGCTAAATGTCCACTTAATGGATAGTTCTTGTCTCAATGAAGTGCAGGAATGCAGCCGGGCAATTGTAATAGACAATGGTTGTGTACAGGAGAAGACCCAGTAAAGTTACAATAATAATATTCCCTCTGTTTGCTATGCATTTCAAAGTTCATTTGAGATGTTTGCTTCTGGTTATGTAACACAGGAACAGTAGAGAGAGCTAGCAATGTAGAAGGTTTTGCCAAGGTAATTGGGATCCAGCAGTGAGTGATTCTGCTTGAAGGAAGGATTATCAGGAAATATAAACATTGTAGAAACTAAGCTACATGAAGAAATAAAAAAAAACAGGTAACTCTGATTTTTGCTGTTAAAGCTGCTGCTAATACTAGTGGTATAATTTAGTCATATAAATTGCCACCTATAGAATAATTCTGTAAAATAATAAGTTTAATATTAGTTATTATAAAATAAATTACCTATAATATGCCTACTAGCTAATGACTCATCTTGCCTTTTTTGTCTTACATTTTTAATTAGCATACTCATTGTCCATTTAATAGACTTTCTAATACTTTTTGTTTAAGAGCAAGTCTTTCTTTTCTGTTTTGTCGGAGCTATAAGCTTTATTCCAGATTTCTGCTACCATTTACGCATTTCTAAAATTTCACTTTTTTGCCTAAAGTTTCTTTAGAATTTGTTTATTCTTCAGCTTTAGAATTTGAAAGGTTCTGTCAAAGAAATCACTGTGAAATTAAAAACTGCTGATGGAAATACTATTTTCATGTAGTCCTTTGCTGTATATCTGCAAGGCATCACAAAAGTGGAACCCAGAACCTATTGATGTGCTGAAGAGTTCACGTTTTTCAGAGCTTTTATTTCAGATTTTCCATAGAAACGGGTAAATATGAAAAATGAAAAAGAATTATTATTACTATTTCTTTCAATTTTATCAGCTTTTTCATTTGTTGCCAAGTAAAACTGATATATAATTCCTGACATATATTAAGTGAACAGGTGTTGACACACATTCTTTTGCCACAAGCATCTCAGAAACAAGAAATCTGTAAAAGATTTACAAATATCTAGGTTATCAGATCACTCACTACAGCATATCGTTGGGGGGTTTCTCATGGTTTTTGTTTTTTCTTCCCTCAGCTACTTAATCTAAAATAAATTAGAGAAATTCTTCCTCAATAGGGAGTGGTGGGAGATAGGTTTTAAAAGCATGAATATACTTTGATTTATATCAATTTTCCTGTAATATCTTCATCCTCTTCCTGGTGTTAATTGTTGCTATATTTCACGTTGCAGCAGTTTAAGTTAAAACAGCATGGGAAAGACAGTCCTGTTTCACTGTGATGGTATTGGGTGGTCAACACTTGCATACAAACAAAAACTGAAAGACTTTCAGCTTTTGAAAACTGAAAATAACGTAATGAATTGTTGGTTACCATTAAGCGTAACTTAAATGACAAAAGTCCTTTCAATAACTTATGCACCCACACCACAAGAACTTTGATGGGTTTGAAAGGAGTGAAGTACAGTGATTATACCCTTAATGTTTTTGCTTCAGATTTTAAGACTTATATTGGTTTTCTACATTTGTCTCCATTAAGGTTTTGGAAGGCTTTGCTGTTTAGTAATACACAGTTTTACTTGTTGTGTCAGAAGTTTAATGACTAAGTAGTGAGCTTTGGGCATTTAACAGGCTTTATCCAAGTACATTTGTAATGTTGCTATTTTTTAATTGGGATGTTTATATCTAAATCCCATTTTAAATTTTATTTGATGTTTAAATTAATTCCACAAAATTCATGTCTTTTGTCTGCTATTTAAATATCTACTTCTGCTTTATCATTAAGTTTTTCTGTGCATGATTGAATTCCTCCATAATAAAAATTTCATGGTGCATTATACAAGGAAGTAAAACAAGTAGGTTATTTCTCTCTGGAGGTTATAGCCATGATCTTTGTTCTTGTGGCTTCTTGGAACTCTGTGTATAATTCTTTTGGGTACATCTATATTAGTTTGGTAGGTGTAGCTGTGTTTGAGTGCAGATTTGATGTGTCAAGAATCTGGTAATCTATGATTGCCTTCAGCATAAAACAAGTTTGGCATGGACACAGAGCAAAGGCTGGGAATCAAGAGAACCTCTTTTGATGAAAAAAAGAGAATTATCTAGGAAGTATATTTCTTGAAACTTTATCAGTAACCTCAAGTATCAATTAGGCTGTTTTATTTTTTTGTTTCAAAATATTTGCTTGTGCTTTGTTTACCTTTCTTCCACACCTTTCATTTCTTTGGTGAGTCAATTACGTGAGGTATATTGCCTTCTGACTTGAAAAAGGCAGCATTTGTATGTCAGTGGTGATGTGGCTCCATGTCATTATTTAGGGTATTTTTACCAAATTAGTTTTGACATGAAGCCAAATCTGCTATGCAGTTTGCAAGTGCGTTACATAAAAGATCTGATTCGGGGTTTTTTTTTTCCTGCTTGTGTTTTATGGCAATCATATGCAAATCAGTCTGGCCATGGATGAATGAAATGCATTGACTTATTAGTCTGCCTGAATACTTTTCCAAACCTCCTCAATGTGTAAATCTCATGTGAAGAAATACAGACTTTTAATAATATTTCATCCGAATGTTAAGATATCTGGAATATTTCCTTAAAGCAGAAGTCCAAATGTGTTTACTGAAAAATTTCAATCCAGATTTGTGATTTTAAGTGTAAGTAATTAAATTGGGATTTTAAGGTTTGAAAGGACAAGTAGACAGGAAGAACACTAAAATGTGATGTGAAACTTTGTTTTGGGAAAGCAAAGATATAGAAAATAACTAAAGCATCTAATTAAATTGGAGCGAAACTCATGTTAACTCTTCAGCTCAGAATTGCCCAGGAATTATTTGGACAATAAATTATATTAATTTCTTCCTATTTGAAATACACTTGTGTTGGAGTCCTTGCTGTCCTGACACCTTGGGAAGATTCTTGGGAATTTTTAGACAATTCTTGGAAATATTGAATATTGATAGATATTGATATAACTGAATATTGGTAATATTCTTGGGGAAAAAAATCATGAGAATATTCTGGTGAAGAATAGTCTTCTTTAATTTGTGTTTTAACAGTTCCAAACTCATACAAACTTCCAACAATTTTAATAGAGCCTTTAACTTTTTCAGTACTCAAGCACTCAGCAATTGGTTTCATTTGTAGGTCTTTTTCTTTCCTATCTTTCCTGATGCAAATTTCTTCATATTTAGGGCTGGTAATAACCTTAGTGATAGAAAGTCTGTTTCTGAGATTCCAAGCCCTACAAACATACGGTTTTCTAGTCTCTGTAGCTTTATCTTCGATCTCTCCTGATTTGCAAGGAATGTTGCTAAAACATGCTAATATTCTGGTCCTGGACAATGGATAACTCTAAGGAATGTTTTTTCCATCCCCTCACATCTTCTTTGCTCTGCTTTCTACCATTCTTGACTGACACTGTGTCTTTCGTATCCTTCTTCTAAACTTTTTGCACTTAATTCCTCCAAGATATTCTTCACACTTGTTATCTCTCATTTGCCTTAACTGCAGTAGCTCCTGTAGTTATTGCACATCTACTCATCTGTCCTTTTGACTATCTTGGTCTGCTGCACTGATGAGAGTACTAAGTACATTGTATTTCTTTCAGTTCTCATTTCATTTCTCATTCAGTTCCTATGGTGTGGTCAAATAACTCATATATTTTTCATTCTTCTATTGGAGCCATTGACCAGATGCAGACGATCAACTTGTTCAGTTGCACCCACAGCATGAATCTCTACAGCAACAGACAAACTGTGATGCTCTGCAAAAGTGGGGAAACACATTCTCTGTATTTCTTCAGCAAACCAAAGTTCACTTGGTTTCAATCAGAATACTGATTCTTTTTTCTGTAAAGGTACCTTGGTGATGCAATGGTCATTCTGAGTCACTAGTGTATCAGGTATGTTTGAGACATGTCCCATAAAGAAGGGTTCTGCATAATTGTTTTAGCTGCCCATGCTAGGGATAGGCTGAAATAACAGAATATATAGCATTACATCCTCTTGCAAACTGCCAGCAGATAGCGTGGCAGATCTCGAGTCCTACCTGCTAATTGCATTACTTTTTAGATCTGTATGACACCATGTAGAAGTCTTGAGACCTGAAGTGTTACAATGGCTAAACACAGAAATCAAACAATAAAAGAGCTACTGCTTGCACTATAACAATGTAAACATATCAGTACTGTTCCTGAGTGTCAAAGTTGGTGGTATTATCATAATTATCTGTGTTCTGAGCATAAGTCTGGGATTATATTTCATTAAACAGTGTACCATTTTACCTAAAGTAAACAAATGTTTTATTAAATTAACTGGAATTAAATTGATCCATTTAAAGCATTTTTAATTTAAAAGGTTCGTTTTGGAAAAACTCTTCAAAACTGAGCTGATTAGCTGGGATTGCCTATTTGAATGCTGTACAAAATGCATGAAATTTGTCCAAAATATGTTAAAAATAATTGAACCAGCTGTAAAAAAAAGTTTGCTGTGATTGCTTATGCAGAATATTTTTTGGTAAAATGATTTTATAAATCAATCAGTCTTTCATATACTTACATAATATGCTTATCTAATTCTAAAAACAAAAGTTGACATTTATTACTGAACTGTGATTTATTCAAAAAACCCCAAACCGAACAACACAAAAATTAAAAACCAAACCTTCTTTTTCCTCAAACTCTTGTATTTATAACTGGATTACAATTTCAGAAAGCTTTCCGAAAATATCCCCTAAATTAATTAGTTTGTTTTTACTTTTATGAATCCTAGCTGTAAACCTGTTTCAGATGAAAAGTAACTATTGTAACATTTTAATCTGATTTACCTTTAATCTTGAAGTTGTAATGCTTTGAGGCTTATAGCAAGAGTCATCTCACACAGTATCATGAACATCAACTAATTCTGGAGGTCTTCATATCTGTGAGGAAGCAGTGAGAGCTGAATGCTCTTTAGACAGTGAGGGGTGACAAGTAACACAAACAAACCAGAAGGGGTTCAGGTGGGGCTGGAGTGAAATGGGTCCCCCCAGAGAGGTTGGATAGGGCCAGTAAGGGCTGGCAGAGCCCTCATGGCCCTGATAGTATCCTTCTGTAATATTTTAGTTATTATAATATTGATTATTAAAGTTCTATGTAACTGTAAGAATGTTCTTACATTGTTGGGTTTTGTTATCTACTGTATAATTTTTGAAATGGCATCACAAATCATTGTAAACTGAAGTTTGCATCAAGAGTAACAGCTCTGGTCACAGAGAGAGAAAATTATCCAGTATTTTTATGCTTTAGATGTTTGTATTCCTATGAGTGATATTCATTGCACTTTATACTCATCTTATAGATGAATAATCCCACTGATTTCAGCTAAGTCTTCTCTGAATGTCTAGCTCCTCTGAGTAGACTATTTTTGAATTCCTTGAACCTCCTTTTTAGGCACTTCCTGTGTAAAATAAAGTGCAGGTAATAAAATGTAGATGAAATGTTGGACTGCGTAAGTTGATAGAAGTTTTGCCGCCGTGTTTTCTTTGGTCCAGAATTTAAGCTTTTTGCTCTATATTTTTCATCCAGAAAATGAGGAATACAGAGTTACGTTCTTAACTTCTTCAGCCCTCATTTTATCTTGTATATAAGACTAGGAAAGAAGATGAAAGAAGGCTTGGCTCACCTGATTTTTCATTATCCTGTATTTCAGAATTTGATATCCAGGGTTCTTTATTTAAAATTAGAACTTGAGAGGTAGATTTTAGCCTGCGTTTGTGTTAAGTATTTTTCTATGGTGAAAGGAAAGAAACTTTCAGATCAAACTGTGATCAGTCTTTGTGAGCATAAGTTCCCAAACATTTGCTGAACTGGCAAAAATAAGCATGGCAGTGTCCTCCCTTGATAAGGATAAGATTACTGTAACTGAGAAGACTTCTCACAAAAAAGTGACTAAACAAAAGTGAAAAGGGCTCCTTAAAAGCCTTTGGCCTTGCAGATGCCTATTAGGACCATTGCCTTTCCCAGAGCAGCAGTTGCCTGGACTAATGATTTTCAAAGGACCATAAGGAAAGTGGAAATTAAGTGGTGAGAAAAAAGTCCTTAACAGCTGCTTTTGTTGCCAGAAGCTCCCTTGATTGCTCATGTTTAGCTCAAACTAGCAAAATTGAACAGTGTCTCACTGATAATTCTATCTCCTTATCTAGAAAGATGGACAAGCCAAACAGTCACTTTCGTCTGCCAGAATCTGTGAAGCAAAGCTAATTGGCAGGATGTTAGAGAGGTCATAGCATAGTCCAGTGAGAGATTAAATACACCTGAACTCCTTGAAATTAGCTCAGAATCATTTCAGACTTCCCAGGGAACCAATTATCATTTAAAGTTAATAATCGTAGTGAAAACAACTGGGAAGAATGTTCTAGTACAGGAAAGCTCTGGATTCAAAGGGAAGGACTGTAAAGTACAGAAAATTTTAGTGAAAACCTAATGCATCATTCAGGTAAAAATAAATCTTCATGTCTTCTTATGTCCCTTCCTTCTCATCTAAAAAACTTTCAAGGACAGCAAAAACCAATATATTAAGAGACACACATCTCTCTAACCTTGTATGCTCAATCCGGGGATGACCAATAAGGGGCCCAGGGAAGAATCTAAGAATATAACAAGTATATAATAAATTTCCCGAGTATCTTCCTGGCCCTTAGTCATTCCTACTGAAGGCACATCCCCAGCTGTTTCTGTCAGATGTCTTCATGCTGTTGGATAAACATACATAAGTATACTGAGTGCTAGCAAACTGCCAATAGCATTAAAGTACCTATGGTCTCTCTGCAAGCTTCAGGGAAAGAACAGCATGGTATCAGGTGATTCCAGGGAGAAAAGTGCCTCTGCAGTGACAGTCACAATCCTACTTTTTTCCTTCTCTCATGCACTCACTCCAGTGAGAGCATGATTGGTGAGCTTGCTCTTTTTATTTTTAGGCTGTTTCTCTTGGCTCTCTGTTGAAGCTCTTCCCCTTTACTGTGCATCTGCTCTTCCCCTAGAGGAGTGCATCTGGCTCCTCATTTTTGAAGAGCAAAATTCAATTCTTTCTGAGATTGTTTATGCTGGTTTTGAACATCTATATATGCAAACATTTCTCAAAAGCTCAAACCTAGTTGGATGCTGAGAGCCAGGTATCATCCTGCCAACTGATTCCAGAATTGTTAAGACTATATTTGACATAAAGTGTTTGTCTCATTGCTGTATCAATTTGATCCCTACTTGTACCTGTAAGGTACTACTGGCAGTGGATGAGGGTTCTCTGTTACAAGATTTCACTTTCCAGTGCTCTTATTGTTTTTTTGTGAGTAACAATTCTCTTTATCTTGGAAGAAATGCACATCTGTGTTTGTAAGGTTTTAGTAAGAGAAATGCAAGTATTATAGATTGTGCAGGTTAATACAATAGTACAATATAGTGTTGCTTAGGTAATTAGAAAAGTATACGTTAACAATATATGGGAAAGGCTAGTGAAACAGGTTTCCATTAAGGTTTTTTGAATTTAGAACTTTATAATATTAACAGAAAATTAAAACCTGAATTAAATAAATCAAGTTCATATCTGATTTTTGAAGCAGGGATTGTATACACAAAGATTTCAAGTTTAAAGTAGTATTCTTAGTATTTTCTAATATAAAAATTTGACTTCTAAAATATTTAATGAAAATATTAAAAAGGGGCTATTATACTTGACATAACTTCCCTCTCAGCATGCATGTTTATATTAAGTTCTAACTTAATTTTACTTCAATTTTTTGTTCTCTCATTTATTGTCTCATACATGCTTCCCAGGATAGCCCACTGGTCTTACAGTCTGACAGAAATGTAACAGTGAATGCAAGAAATCACATGGGACAGTTAACTGGACAACTGACAGTAGGTGAGTGTTCTTTATTGACTGTTATGTTTATCAGTTTAGCTTTATTAATAGGTTTCTTTAATTGCCATCATATATAAAATATTACTGAAAAGTCAGGAAAAAAATCTCATCATCATACTCAAAAAACATTGTATACAATAGATCATAAGAGCATGATTCAGCATTAGGTCAAGGAAGAAAAACTAGAAATGCTTCAAAATAGCTAAGATGAAAACAGCTTAATGAAAAAATACTAATTTTGAGACCATTGTACAAAACAAATTGAAAAAGTCTCAGCAAAATATGTTTCAACAACACTTCAGTGGGAAAATAACCATAATTTTCTTACTGTTTCTGTCAGTCTTCCATTACTTCAATGGCAATTGCGTTGGCCCTGTCACTTTTTTAAGGCATTTGTATTAGCACATATTCAAAGCAGTTGGAAAAACAATGTCAAAAATCAGAAACACCCCCCCACCCAAAAAAAGCTTTCCTAGTCATTACAAAATTTAAATGAAAAGCTGACATACTTCCAGTCATTCATTGAAATTGATATTTTACAAAGTATAAAATATAGAAGTTCCAAATGAAATGGAAATAAAAAAACCCTCTAGTTATGTTTCACTTACCATGTATTTTCCCATTTTATGAAGTTTGTTATACTTTGTTTTTAGTACAAATCATACTTCTTGTGTTAATAAATATGAAGTAATTTTTTATATTTTCTGAACTAGAAGAATACTGATATTAATTTATTTTTAACCATATTGGCAAAAAAATCACTGAAAAGTAATGAACTGTTCTGGTGCAAAACAATATGTATTGACTGGAAATGGGGTAAAAATATAACAACATACATGCATATATATACATAGTGTATATAGTATATAAAATTCAAGGAGACACCCCTTAGACTTTGTGTTTTCATTTTTTGCATTTTACTCCTGGATTAAGATATGACTTATTCATTGTTTTTTCCTCATGTGCCAATGTTATTCCCACAAATAATTTTTAGTTAAACTCTAGTTGTAATCTATACTAAAATTTTCATACTGACTGGAGACAGTGGCTTCTAGCTGTAAAAATCTTTTCCAAGTGCACACAGTGACACACCATCTGCACTGATTTCCCTGATTGACTGCATCGAATGAGTGTGCAAAGGTAACCAGACTTGCTAGCAGGTACAGATGAGGAAAATTAAGCTAACACCTGTTCTGGCCATATTGCACTTGCCCAGTGCAATTACGAAACGCAGTTCTCCATCATCTGGTGACTCTATTGTTAAAACCTCTCCTTCAGCTGGTAATTGCAAAAAGGTGAGTTGCCCATGGCAGGCATTAACATTGGCCGAAATAGATATTTTTATCACTGACACTATTCTGGCTGAGTGAATCCAGCACTGAAAATGAGTGTTAGTGTTGAGACTGACTTACTTAAAGGCATCACGTTAGAGGTTAATATTCTAAAAACATGAAGACCTGAAAAAACATGTGTTTTTATGTTACCGTCATTAGGGTGAACACCTTAAGCTTGGTGTGCAGCTGGTGCTGTCTCTGGAGACTAGAAACTTGTTAAATTGCAATATTATATTTACATTATTTCTTAATCTGTCTTCCTCTTTATTTCATATATAGCCTTTATTATTTCATATATCAGTATAAAAATCTTTTTTTTTCTTTTTTTTGGTGAATCCCGTATAGAGTATTGGATGCACGTTAAAATATTCTTTATGTCTTATTAAATACTTCCTATTTAGTAAAGGCAGTCACAACTGCCAGTAGAATCAGTAAAACTTGGATGTTCTACTATTAAGAAATCAAAGAAATTAACAAGAACATACAAGTAAAAATGTATTATTAATGCACTCCCTTCTAAATTTTTTTGTTGTAGAAAGAACAAAGAAAAGTTTCTACTTTTGCCTAGGTAAAAGCATGGCTACATTTGCTGAAAGAATGGGAGGGGACTTTTCTATACAGAGTTGCTGCCATAAGAAAATATTTTTTTCTATTTGTAAGACATGTGCCCCAAAAGTCCCTGTCTTTAAAAATGCTCTCTGTCTATTCACTAGTGCTGTGTGGTGAAGCAGCTGTTCGTATGGCTGCCCAGTGAAAGGAATGAAAGTAAACGGTGAGGAAAAATGTTTTAAACAACAACAAAAAAGCAAGTTTTTGGGGAAAAAAATTCTTGTTAAAACTTTAAAATATCATTATCTGCTCAGTCTTTAAAGAGTTGAATAATAATCATTAAAAAAGTAGACAAGTTAATATGCGTGGCAGGAGCATTCTACAAAGAAAAAAGGATGCCAGTGTATTCAAAAGGATGCTGATGCACTTTTTATACATGTGATATCATTGGCATTTTATGCACATTTCACAGGACTGAAGTGATACTACAAACCAGCAGATAGGTTGGTCTCATCCTGTGTTTGGCAACCAAATTGCTGCTCATGTCAAATTTTAGGACAATTAAAAATTCTTTCTGTGGTGTTTGAAACCATGCCACGTAAGACTAAGCCTTAAGAGCACATAATTAGAAATGTAATGGGAAGATGGATTAATGTAGAAAAGTGATTTTGGGGCTGAGAGGAAGAAGGCTGTATGTTTGCTCAGGGAGATGGAAAAAATCCAGTGAAACTCTTAACGGGTAGTCAATTCTTCTGACTCTGGAAGACAAAATATGTCATTAAAATGCATCACTAATACATATTGGGAAGCATCCTAATCTAGAAGGAGTGAAGAAAAAGTATGTGATATGAATTCTTAAAAAAAGTAACTAAGTGTGTTGGATGATTCAATGTTTGCTTGCTTAGATGGTATAAATTCAAGTTATGCTTCAGGTCATACAATACCAAGGGTACACCCATTATTGCAGTACCGTGTTTTTATACTGGCACTAAAAACTGTACAGAGAGAAAGTCACAGCTGCAGCAATGCTTTTCTGTTGGGATCTGTACCAACTGAGCAAGAGATGTTGGTTTGTACTCCAGCCTATTCATGACATATGGTCTGGAAACTGCCAAGTTTGTGTCTGGATCTCCAAGAGGACTCCACAGCCTTCAGTTTTTTGACATGCCATTTAAGACCAATGGAGCAGATGCAGCACAAACATGAAGCATATCTACAAAATAAAGATGAAAAGATAACAATCCATTGAATTTTGCTGGATAAGTTATCACATCTTTCCCCTCCTTACCCTTACTTACTAATACTTCTGCATTGTGCATTCTACTGAATTAGCTTTACATGACCTTTTTTCTCTGTTTAATCAATGTTTGCATAGTTTATATGGAAAATTATCTACTTTTTTCTACCGATCTTCGAAATGCATGTTAGTTGCTCACCTAGAGCCACAAGTCTTTTGTCTCCATGCTGTCTGCACATATCTTATATGTCTCTGCCTGCATTTGAGTGGAGTACATCACGCTCACAAGCACTAAAAAAATGTAATGTGACATTTGAAACTGAAAAGCACATTTGTATTTAATGTAAATTTGCCCTCTGGTTGGATTATTATTTCAGCTTTTTTTTGGTGGTTTTTTTGGGGGTGAGAGATGGTATTTTTCTTACCTTCTTCCTTACAGCAATAATTGTTTCTGACAAGTATTTCTGCTCCTGTTTGACCCTTTTCAATTCATAGAGAACTCTAGGGATAAAAAAAGTGCACTTCATTTCTGCTTCGTTTGAGCCCTCAGACAGAATCATAACTCTCATAGACATCCAGACCTGTACAAGTCACCTTTAGAAAGCTCCTGAACCTGTCGCTCTTGTCACTGAGATCTCCAGAGCCATGCAAATTCAGAAAAAATATTTGAATACCAAAGTTATACCACATTCTTGCAGTTACTTTTTGAAAATAGCAGGCAGGTGCATGATTTTCAATTACAGCACTGCTGAAGACTGATAATGCTGCTAAAAGATATAGTCAAATAACTTGCCAAACATCTTTTCTAGACATTTACCACAATCTTGTGTATTCTGAGATCTTTATCTTTAAAATGTGCTTGCTTACTTGCTGTGTTCCATCAAGAGAACTTGGGTTATTGTGCAGAAACTGTTGGACATGAGAAACTGCAGGTACGTAACTTCATGGGAGTGGGAGTCTCCTTCATCATTCATACCTATATAATATGTGGCAGTTTCCTATGCTTATATCAAGTGATACCTTAACAGGTAACACATCCTGCTACCCCTGCATTTCTGGGGTGTTCTAAGTAACTCATCACCTAAATGCCACTCCTGATGTTCTCTTTGCAACATTTAGGTATCAATGAAGGTCTGAAGCAAGATGCAGTATTTCAAGTATTCTTGCTTTTAGAATCATTGGTGGGAGTAACAAAAAGTTACAATATATTCGTACTCTATGGTGCAGTAACCATGATAATAATAAGGTACATGTAATACAATGTGTATACATGTTGCTCTAAGTCTTTGGTATTATTGTCAGACATTTACTTAAGATTTTTATGAGCTTGAACTACGTATCCATTCATAGCCTGCTTAATGAGACAAATGTTTCTGGTTTAGAATCTTGCCTGCATATACTAGTTATGCACACACTAGAAGCCTCAAATGTAAGGTCTTTTCTCCTAAGTGCTGCAAGAAGAGAGTGGTTTTAGAATGATCATACACATACACCCTTTACTCACTGTGGGGAAAGGGGAAAAAATGGTCTCAGCTCTTCTCTTATCTGCATAATTTTTCTTGCATCATCTGTAGTAGGGCACTGGGAGGGAAAGGACGGGTTAGTTTACCATCCCTCATTAGCTGTTTCTCCTCTTCAACTGGGATTAGAACTTGTCAGGAATATGTGAAATAAAGACTTTCTCCTTCTGCTTACAAAGGGGTTTGCCTACCTGTCATTCCAAACTATAGTGAGAGTTCCAAAATCTGGAACATGTTAAATGTTTTGCTAGAATTTCCATATTAAAGCAATTGCTCTTGTAACCACTGTGGTAGAGTAGAAGAATTATTATTGCTAAGAAGATATGGCAAAACAAAGCCTGATGAGTTATCCATTTCTCAGCATTCTCTCAGTTTTTATTCCTTAACTGAAATACGGACTGAATAAACACAAATTTTGGTCCCTAATACCACTTTAATGTGTGCACATAAGAAATGTAGGCAATTCATTTTACCATACCTAGATGAATTAGTAGTCTAGTTTTTGCACTTATATACAAAGAGGAGTATTTCACATTGAAATTCAGACTAAATTTGTAATAGCCTAAAATCTTCTTCTGGGACATTTTGTCATTTATCAAGTTCTTCCCATTGTAGCCAAGGTTTTCAACTTATAGTTACTTCACTTCCTCTTAATTTTCTAATACAAAAATAACTGAACACAGGATCCATAATTTCTTGGCTAAATTACTTGCATTGCTTACATTTTTTCAGATTTTTTTGCACCTTGAATGGGATTTTCTGTTGACAATCACTTGGTTGTCTGATGCTTTCCTTGTTACCTTTACATTAGGTACTTGTCATTCAGAGACTATTTGCATAATTTACACAGCAAAATCTTATACATTCTGAGTGTACTAATTTTAAAGTATAATATTTCTTAAACTTTTATAGCCAGTTAAGCACTCTTCTCAAATGTAGGAATATAAACAGTTTATTAGGAGGTGAAAATACAACTTGTGTGCTAGTTTGTGGTACAAATCCATTGTCAGATCTTTTAGATTGAGGGAAATGGAAGATAACTTGCTCTTTTTTATACAGGTTAGTTTACCTTGTACTTAACCATGGGGTGAAAGGATTTCTTTCAGCTTCAGGACTCACTGCAGAAGGAATGGAGCAGTGCCTGGAATGCCATATGGCTTTATGTTTTCTCCTGGTAAAGCACGTGAGATGAGCCAAGAGGCAGTCAGAAAGTGAGCCATGTTGCTCATAACAGTTGAAATGTCCAGCTGGAATCTGAGACTCATCCCTCCTCATAATTTACAGTACAACTTGATTTTGCCTCCATTTCGCTCTGTCTAGTCCATGGAATAGTCTTTTTACAAACCATCTGTTCTGTTACAGGTTTTGTGATAGGAGTTCACCTAATATATACTCTTAATGACTTTGGATAAACTGTCATGAGAACCCACTCCCATTAATTAATTATTCTGAAGTGCAGTGTCAGGAAAATTTGAAGCTCTGGTCCAAACTTTGGCCTATTTGCCAGCACTTTCCTGGGTCTGCCAAACTAATCCTGAAAAAATTAACATCATAATTGATTTGAAATTCATCCGTATTTCTCTTGTAATTCTCTATTTAAGTAATTTACAAATAATAGAAAGCATCAGTTTGTTTTGATTCAGCATCAAGGGACAGGCAACTCCTTTCTAATTTCTGTTTCTATTTCACTTGTGAATTAGTTGCATCATTTTCTGTGTAAATCTTCATATGTATATTTGAAAATCAGCTATGGCAAATATGCTCTAGTGAAAAGCCCTTGCATTAACTGGATTGAAAAAGAATACTTTTTTACATATCCATTACACAACTAATTCATAAAGCTATTAAATATACTACATGAACCATTTTCATTCTAGTTTGTGCTTGGTTAACAAAATCTCTTTGAGACAGAGACATGCTTTACACAGTACTTCTGATTGCATTTGATAAACTAGGTATATTTTCAGTTTTTAAGCAATATCTTTCATATCATTTTGATGATCTTAGTGTATGTTATGAGCAGACATAACACTACATTGTTGTTTAATATTTGAAATACTCTCTAGTGTAAAATATATCTTAAGTCTCCCTTATTGCCATGAGTTGCTACCTGAAAACTGTGCTGTAAAAATATAGTAAGATAACTCTCTGTCAGTTATTAGGACAAAATGGTAACTATTTCTTGTAGGTATGGCCATTATTTAGTACGATACCTCCTTCCTGAAATACAAGAGCATATCACATCAGTTGAAATGTAAATAATTAAAAATTCTCTATGAATAAACACAATTGCAAGCTGCAGTAGGACATAAATTGAATTCTGTGGAATTTCAGCATAGTTATTTCTGGGGAGAGAGTGTGCTTATACACTGTTGGTATTAAACAGCTTATCCAAAATGTCTGTGCAGTGGATATGATTCCTTGTTTTAAGTTTTATCATCCGCAGTAGTGTGTTATACATTAACTTCTTTGAATCTTAAAATTGATAACTTCAGTACTTCCAGAGCTGAGGTCTTAAGACTTCTACCCCTTATTTCTGCATTCAGTATATTTTCTTTCTTCTTTCTACCTTCTTCAGACTCTAGAAGATTTTGTCATTTGAGTCTTGATCCAACTTTTCTTCTTCTCTTTTTCTTTCCCTCAGTCTGAGCTCAGGAAGACTATTTCTACCTCGGATACAAGGTACAGCTCATGTTAGTTCATATCTGAAGTTGTATTGATCTAACGTGGAAAGCATCTTTTCTGTCTGTAACTGACAGACAAAAAGAAAAACATACTTTGTACTTTTATAAATAGTCTGATATTTTTCTTTTTGTACCATGGACAAAACACATGCAGCTTATTTTCTTTCCTTGTTTGTCCATGATCTAAATTTGAAGGGAATTTTAAGGTCAAGTACCACATTTTTGATGTGGTGCTGGCCGGAACACCTCGCATGCTAGGGATTGGTGAGGTGTTGGCTTCCTGCAGGGCAGCCAAAAAGAAGCCACCACAAGCCTCTTTTTCTCATGAAAGCACAATGGTCTATGCCCACGTCACTTTAGAGGTGATATGAAAATGACGAAAGGGAACTCTAAATCAGTGTTTTCCAGGCAGGGATTATGGAGAGGGAGCAGGAGTACAGCAATGGCTGTGCAGAGAGGTGTCCAATCAGCTTGGTATGAGCCTCAGCTCGCTACCTCAGTATTTCATCTCAATGCTAACTTTGACCTGAGAGCATCTGTAGTGAGTTTAGATGTATACTGAAGTAGATTTTAATTATCAATAGCTATTTGGCAGTGGTACTGCAGTCCTCTGCTTAGTTTGGTGCTTTATAGGCTTTTTATTTTACCTTATTGTATTTTAAATACCAGCCTAGACTCTTCCACTGTTTCTAGAAAATTGGCACTGAAAAACAGGAGAAAAAGGTTTCAGTTGTAATTCTCAAATATTTTATCCTCTTCCCATCCCACCTAACCCAACCCCACGACATATCAGAGGACCTGGAACTATGAGCAGTTGATTGATTTAACTGCAGAAGTAGAGTCTGAGTGGGAAAAGGTAATTAGTGTTTTCATGGTGGTACAGAAGTGTTAGTGTTTAAACATTAATCCATTGCCATCTGTCCTGCTGCTGTTACCCACATGCTGTTGGCCAGTACAGACAGCGTAACTACTGCCCAAATGTTCAGAGCAGGGAAGGAGAAATGATTTCCTTTTGTAGGAGACATCCCAAGAGTCAAAGAAATGGGGTTATTTGGAGGTATATAAGTAGGTTTTAGAGGTATAGGAGTGGATTTGAAGGATGCAGCATACATCTTCCAAAGATGGTTTTAATTCTTTGACTTTAGCTTTATCTGAAGCTAATACTTCATTTAACTTCAAAAGCAGCTGCTGTGTATGTGTTGTGACATTCACAAGGCTGCTGCTGGGTGCTAAGCATTATTAAATTACCTATAACATCTGGGCCTTTAACAAGTCTCTGACAGGACATTAAGATTTTATTTTTGCCCCTTTTTCCCCTGATGTTCAGACAGCTCACATTGTCAGGAATATATTATTCTAAGGGGTGAAGGACAAAATACGGGCAAAAAATGAGAAGCCTATTATAAGTTAATTAAATACAAAAACATAATTTAAAAGAAATAGAAGAGCAGTGGGATCTTTCCTGTGTTCTCCTTTATTTCAGAGTTGCAGAGAACACTGATGTGGAAGGAGGTGGAAATTCAACAGCATGCTGATCTTAAAGTGCTGAAATAACAGCAAAGAAATTTGTCAAACATAGTTGTGAGAATTTGATTGTAGACTTAGATTCTTTCTTCAGCTAAGTTATCTTTAAAAAGTCTGAGTTCTATCAGTTTTATTATTGAGGCATCTATGGGAAGTTAGCCTGTTTCTATTTGTGAAAGAAAGAGATTCTTGCAAGTGAACAGTCAGGCTTGGAAACATTTGTGTTTGCCCATGAAAATTATTTGTCCACATGAGATTGTGAACCTCTTAGATAGCAAGTTCTGGTTCAAATAGATAACTAGTATTAAAAAATAAATAATTAAAGTATTTTTGTTTCATGGAATTTCCCTGCACATATCTTTTAGACTATCAGAATTTTCATCTCAGTGTTACCTTGCAATTAATATTGTTTTCTAAAAACATCAATATTGAAGTTTAATTCTAATTATTGCACTTCATCAAGTCCCATAAAAAAATATAGTTCCAAAACATCTTCAGTGTAACACTGTACCTTTAAAAGTACATTGGAAAATAGCAGTTATAATAACCACACGTAGAACACTGCTTCTTTTTTTGTAATTATTTATAAATGAAAACGTTTATTTGCCTTTTTTGGCCTTTATTTAGAACAGGATTAAGTTTCAAGGTTTATACTATGCCAATACTAGACATGTTTAATTGCGCCATTTGTAGATGGGCAGAGCTGTCTTGATGTACTTTTTCTCAAGCATGTACAGCATTGTTAAAGGTATATTTATTATGGATTTTAAAAAATCCTTTAATACATAAATATATCTCTGAAAATAACTTCTTTTTCCTTAGGCTATTCTCAAAGTGTTAAATACTCAAAGTGATAAATGTTGTAGTTGTAACTGAATTAGGAACAAATGGCATTGAATTAATGATTAGCTGAATATTTTTAAATTTAGCTAGATTTCTTGTGTAAAGAAAAGCATTCAATAAGTCTGAAATTAATTAGTCACTGGTGATAGTTATCATTCACTGAATTGCTAACATGAGTTAGAGATCAAAATAATACAGAGGGACCATTTTTTTCCAAATCAAAATTAAGGACTACCTTGCCTTTAAAATAAGTTATTATAACATTAGAGTTCCAAAACTTCATGATTTTTCTTTTGTGTTATTCTGCACAGATATTTTGGTTGCAGAAGTTGTTTAGTTGCTCTTTTATCATACATATTGCCAGGGTATCTCGACTTGTGACGTCCTCAAATTTTTCACACACTTGAAGACGTCTACACATTTTGTTTCTGGTGCGGGAGAAGCAGCCAGGTGCTAATTTAGCACATTTATTTTTCTCTAGTTGAGTGATTCTGGTTGGCTTGCCATACTTCTGATGTGAAAGCTTCCAGCTAGTCCAGACAAAAATTCCATCCATGCTGCAAACATTCAAACATCCATCTGCATCTAGGTTATAATTCTTTCCAGATACAGAATTGTACACTTGTTTAAGGACACTTCAGATTTCCCAAGGGTATCAGTGTAGCCTCTGTAAGTGGGGTATTTCAAAGGTAGACCATCTGGCAGTGGTTCAAATCACAAAGACACACAATTTCAGTGTCAGCAGGGTAACTGGCTGAGGTAGATGTCTTCATCGGTGAATTGAATTGCATCTTATGTGTAGCAAGTCATCAATGAACTCCACTGAGAACATTAATCAAAAGAGACACTTCCAGAAGCTAAGAGACCAAATATGCTTTTATCCTGCTTCTGCAGCTTTCTGGCACTTGTCCCACTGTCAAGGGCAAGGAGACAAGTAATTTCCTAAATGGATAATGTAGAAATCCTAAGAGCTAGGTTAAGCCCTCATCGTCTTGTGCTATCATCAGAACGGATGCTAGCTCTTCAGAAATCTGCAAATGCATTTCACTGTTCTGCCAAGTAGTAGAAGGGTTTAAAATTATCATTTTTCTGGTCATGAGGCTATATTTTTTTCTATTGTTTTACTACCCAGTGGTAGCCTTTTTGTGGATGAGTCGTGTATCTTTTAGTATTTTGTACATTCTTTCATTAAATTTTTCTCAGATAAAGTGTGATTATATGAAATGTTAAGACCTTTTGCATAGATAGCTTCAGGATATTTGAATTCTCTAGCTAAAGGAGATAATCAGAGAAATAGGCAGTTTGTCAAGATTAGACATTTGAGTCTTCATTTATACAGCAGCTATCAGTATTGAATTAATATTATAAAAATGTAAAGTAGGGGGTTTTTAGCATTTCTTTTTCATGAAAACTTTTAAGTGCTCTGGTAGCTCGTGTCCTTTGTTTGGGTGTTCTCTCTGAAAGTGTGATTAATTCAATTCTTTATCTCAAAGAAGTTTGATTTGCTTTCAGAAACATTATAATGGCCTAATTCCCTACATTATACCATATTTTGAGTCACAACAGATTTTGTCTAAAATCTATGGAAAACTTCCAAAAGCATCTGAAAGAACAATTTTTATCTTTTTAGTAAACTTGGGAAAAAAGAAAAGGAAGATAAAAAGCTAGCCTCTTAATAACAAAAGTACATTGAGAATATATTAAAATGGTAAGGATTGGTCAAAGGTTGGATTCCATGATTTTGGAGGTCTTTCCAACCTGAACGAACATGTGATTCTGTGAATATGAACAAAAATATTTACTGGCTTTTAATTTCTATTAATAAAACACAAAAAAAGGCTCAAAATGCCTGCAGGTAGAAAAAATATCTCAGAATAACTGTCTAATGTTTTCAGAGAATATTACCAGTAAGAACGACAAAACTGAAATACTTCCCTTTTTAAATCTTCACAAAGATCCATAACAGTTGTTTAAAAGGTCACAGGATGAGTGAGTAAGAGGAAAGGTAAGGAACCACTGGGTTACATGAATGTATTTCACTTCATCCAATTTCATTTTCCATCCAGCAACCTCAGAGTGATAAAGCAGGATGCATAAAGGTCTTTTCATTACTAGCAGGTATTTTAGACAGCATGCAGATGTGTGATAAGGCCTCAAAAAATGCAAATCAGTCAAATGTCAGATTTGTTTTTAAGAAACTAATAAAGCAGAGATGTAGAGATTTATACATCAGTGAATTTTCAGTAGAATTTCTGGTAAATTGGTAGAACATTCATTAGAGAAGTCTAGCTAGAAGTCTGACATAAAGGAAATATATATGATAAATAGTAAAAGGTTTAGTAAGGAATGATTTGCCTTATGATCTGCAAGATGTTATATTTCCCAAGGAGAAATTCAACAGTCCTGTTTTGTGTTTGAGTTTCATGTATCTAATGAAGACATTTCATAACTGCCCTTATTTTTTTGTGTGTGCTCTTGCTATTTGATTTGAATGTGGTGCTCATCAAGTACAGCAGGTAGTCAGGTATCTCACTATGAATTTTCTGTCTCTTTGTAACTGTCATTTCTCTTAGTGGAATGTGCAGCTACTTAGAAACAACTCAGTATTTTCATAAAACATAGTGACCAAACAGCATTATTATAGCCTTACAGCCTAGCTCAGCTAACAGAGAGAATGGAAATATTCCCACTAATTTTGTATGGAAAAGTATTGCCCAGACTGCTTCAGTAAGCCTCAGCTTCCAAAAGGTATGTGTTCAGCTTTTTAAATTATTTATATTGTAAAAACTAGTCACATCACAGAAAGCTAAAAATTACAGGGTTAAGGATAATACTAAAAACTTGGAAAGTTCTCTTAGTATTTAGTAATATTCAGGTTGCATTCATCACGAGTAAGACAAACTGATAAGTTTTCTACTCCCATTCACATTCTGTAGTGCACAAAATGTGTTAGAATTATAAATAATACAGTTACATGAGCTGCACTTTTGAGCTTGTCAATGAAAGCTAAGTTGATAAATGCAGCTGTAAAAAGAACATATTGTGGCTATTTATTGATGTCACAAAGAAAGATTCCTGGAAAATAAAGAAAAATGTGTAGGAAAGATGATGTAATAGATCTGGTAATAAAAAATGGTATGTTTATTTTATATTTTAAATACTTTATTTAATAACCTAATCTAAAATATAGCCATTTACATAAACCATGTATATTTATTTATTATTAATATATGTTTTTTATATTTTTATATGTTTATAATGAATCTATAGTATTATGAGAAAAATAAGTCTGATACAAAAGTCATTTTACTTGCTACAAGCCTCAGTTCAAGAATCTAGATCATGTTTTGAGTAAATTGAACTTAACAGGATTATAAGTAGAGCAGCACATACAGTGTGAAGTCCTACAGATAAATTTTGGTGCCTGACATCTTCCTGTGTCTAGCTTGGGTTTCTTATCTAAGGACCCATATAAGCAATTAAGATATTAGAGCTAAAATCACAGACAATGCACATCCTTTTAACCATTACAGAAGCAAAGCAAATGTGTTGACTTAAAGTTCAAACAACCTTCAAGAAGCAAAGAGTCACATTTTACTTTCATTCACCCCTGTATATTGCTCATAGCTGATGAAATTATGAACAGCTGTATCTGATCAGACCAAAGATCTGTTCAGCCATGTAATTTCTGAGTCTCATGAAAATTACCATATGTTAGGGATAGTAGGTGGAAAAGCCAGAATTGCTCTTGAGTTTTTGTGGCCTCATATAGAAGTAGTGTGGAGAATGTTGTCTGCTGCAACTTGTATGCTACTTCCAACCATAGATGGGGTTCCACTCTCAAGATGCACCAGGAAGACAGACTGCAGGAAGGATTTATTTTATCTATTGCAGAGGTGACAGTATTTCAGATGTGTTTTTCAGTGAAACTGATATACCATATCAACGGTGGACTTGACAGTGCTGGGTTAATGTTGGACTTGATGATCTTAGAGGTCTTTTACAACCATAATGGTTCTATAATTCTACAAAGTTCCTAGAAGTGAAATCTGCCTGGGAGGGCAGAACATTTTCTGTCAGATTTAATTTGACAAAATCTTAAACCTGTAATATCACTAATCTTTCATGGATATTACTGGGTCCGTAGGTCCTGATGAAGGAAGGGTCCTGTCTGATTCATATGGTTCTACTGAGTTTCCTCTTATAATAATGTGTGGCTTATTCCCATGCTAATAATTTATGTTGATAGCTGTTATTGTTCACTTTCAGAAAAGGTAACAGATGTGTACCCTGTTTCTTCACACCTAGCATTTTGCTTCAGCTTCTGTTATCATTCAGAACAGGAAAACTTGAAAATCAAGCTCTCCTAGAAGCAGTAGCTTTCTGACATCTCTACAGCCTGGCCACCAACTGTTGACAGAGGAAGCTAAGGGGTCTTTTACCTTCTACTTTCACACTTTTTCGATATAGTGAGGATGGTCCTTTCCCCTCCTCAGCAAACAGAACACAGGATATGTTCTGATTGTTGTGAATCTTTGTGTAGATGTTATGCTCTCAGCTAAAAGTTCTCTTTTCCAAATTCCTCAATGCTTCTGTTAAGCTGTTAAGAATCCTTCGTTTGCACAATTGCTCTTGTATCCACTGAAAATTTTTTAAGATCTCTTCTGGCCAAAGTACCATAATATTTAACATTCCTATGAATATTTTAAAAAAAAAATGTTTAGGTGTATACTTCTCAAAAATTGATCTTAGACCCAGATGAGTGGTGAATCTTTATTAAGAATGATGTATCTCTATTCTCCAATCTCAGAAGCATCATCACATTCTAATAAAAGTAACTTCCTTTGTCATCCAGACTCTGCAGAAAACTCAGCATTTAATAAATGTTTAAATAACCCGTTTTTCATGGAAGAACCAGGAAAAAATATATTGAACTTATATTATGTTTCCTAATTACAAGGATCAATTTGTGGTAAATCCATTTGAATTCTAAGCCTTATACTTAATTTAAGGTTGTTGATTTTTTTTTTCTGTGTCTGAATTTGTTCTGTGCTGGGTGGACATGGAAGGTGATTGACAAATCAGACACAACTTCCAGTGTTTGTAATAATATCTAAACCTTGTAAGACTGGAGAGTTCTTATTACTATTTCTTATCACAGCAAATAATGGTTCTAATGACTATTTCTGAATAATAATGAAGTACTGTAAACAATCATTGACTTTAAAATGCAAAATGTTAGAACATGCATTCTTCATATTGTTATTGTATTAGTAAGTAAAACTCTACAAATTCAAAATAGATAGTTTTTATTTTGAAATTTAATCTCTGTTACTGTTAATCTGGATTTCAGAACCATAATTTGCTGTATTTTCACTGCGTGTGCTTTCATTTAATGCATCTTCACTACAGTTAAAATGAACAATTTTAGGCTTTGTACCATTTTAAATGTAGCTGGTTTAATGATAGTTTGTTATACAACTGCTGTGCAACAAGCATGTGTTATAAACCATCATTACATCCCATGTATATATGAATACAATGCATATTTTTCATCTATGTACTTTAAATGAAAAGAATTTCACAGAAGCATAGTAACTTAATTGAGAATTATACAACTGAATTTACAAGTAAATAGTTTTCCTGAACACAAGATGAGAAAAGAGTTTGTCAAAGACATCTCTTGAACAGGATTAAAGCCGTTATGGAGCCAATTCCCTGTCTAGCATGAAGTAGAACAGTGATTCAGTAAGAAGGAGAAAAGGTAAACAGCTTTTCCGGTAGCTGTGTGTTTGATAGAATTTACCTTTCCAAACAGAATTTAGAAGATAGATTTTCATCCATGATTCTCTGGACTGAAGTATGCATTATTCAAGCAGATCATGATTTGCTGAAAATAGTGATGGCTCTACAAGTTTGAGATTAGAATTTCAAAGTATTTCCTTTGTTCATGCATAATATTCTTAGACTTGATGCATCGTTTTTATTAGTAGTACTATTAAAGATTCAGACATTTTATAAGATGTGTATGTTTGTAGACTGTTTTTGGAACACAGCAATTTGCTTTACAGCTATGAAGATAATACCCTAATACATTGCAAATGCAACTGCTTGCTCCTATTTCAACTGGGAAATGAAAATGTAATGAAACAGAATTCCATTTTGATAGCGCTGATTACTCTGTAGGCAGTTTAACTTTTCGAAACCAGTTTTATAACATTCACAACCTTGTTCTATGTCAAAGAGACAGATTTAACATGTATTATGTTTTTTAGTAATCTCTCAAGTGTCTTGAATGCAGTAACTACCATTTCTGCAATAACTAAGTAATACCAAGTAATACACTATTATGTTCTGAGTGAAACATGAAGTAAAAGTCCATTTATTTTAGCATTAAAATTTATTTACTTCCTGTAATGATATCTTGGACTAGCTGAATTCTAGGTGGACTTTTATACAATGTGATTCTGAAGCAGCACAAATAACATCTAGGATATATGCATACCTTAGTCAAAGTTCCAGATCATTGTTATTTAAGTCATTTTTCATGAAAATGTATATTATCCTAAATACACTACAAGTTTTAAAAAGCTGCTATTGAAACATGGGCTGTCACTTACAGTGATATATAATGAGTAAGGATGTGGCAGGTCTTTTATCTTTTTGATTTCTGACACATTTTCTGCTAATTTCTTTTCCTTACACAGCTAACAACTTTGATGGGTGTAAATTAGTAGCATCACAGTACTTACAATGCCACTTAGTTTTAGGCAGCTAAGCTATCATCAGCTTTTAAATAAAGATTATTTAGTATTAAGTTATTTGTAATTTTCCTTTGGTTTCCTGAACCATAAGTATGGTTGCAGGACAAGGGCATCCCCAAACATCTGCATCTGAAATTGGCCCCTGTCTGTTTTTACAAAAATTTTGTGTTTTTTCAAAACAAAGCCAACAGCCTGATTACCATGTTTGGAAAAAACTTCAACAGGGGAGTGGAGGAGAAAACACCATTTTACACATTTACAGAATAAACATACCTAAATTCAACAAAATGCATCATCACGTGTATTTTGATAATTTCTTTTCATTTTTTTCTCTGTGAATCAAAAATAGCTAGAAATATTTACAGTATAAACATAAGTTCATCTGAAAGTAAGAGGAATTGTTTTGATTACATAGCTGATTCTGCAAATTGAGCTACTAATGCAATTCCTTGACCAAAACTCATTATCATAGTTTTTATATTCCTTATTACATGTTTTGATACTATGCCTTTGCATATTAAACTAGAAACTTAAATATTATGGAGGCAGGAGGTTTTTACAAACTTTTAAACCAGATTATTAAACTGAAATAACATATATAAATTTCTTTGTCCATAATGCCCCCCACATAATTTTTATGCATATAGATTTATTCCAGGGATGGATTACAAGTCTAATTGGGGATAACAGAGAAGATTTCAGATTCCCTGAAATAATGTATCTTGCTTTATATCTTGTTGCGCCATAGGCAGTTGGTTGCTTTTCAACACCATTTTCAGAAGTGATGTTTGCTTTCACTTATTAATAAAATAAAATTTTCAGAAACAATTTAGAACACAAAACACTGAAGAGTAAGACCTGTAATTGAAAAGCATAGAAAATTCAAAAGTCTCAATACCTGCAAACTTTCTTCATTGAAGTTAGATCAGTTCCATGTGTCTGTCCAATTTCAGAATTATTTTAGGGTTTTTGGGCTTTGAGAATTTGGGAAGATTGTTTCATAAAATACGACATAAATTTTGATATATTCATGTTTTTTGTTTGTTTTGGTGTTCTGCTGTGGCATTTTGTTATTTCATTGTCTAAGTTTGCAGTAGAACTGAATGAAAAATACACTTTTCTGCTGTGTTGATTTGTATGTCTTGATGTGTTATCTTTACTTTTTCATTGAGAAACTGCAGTTTAAACTGAACAACCCCCCAAAAGCTCTGTCTGAATTGGCATTTCAAGATCTCAGTGTTTAGGTACATTCTAAATTTTAGTATTGATCTCCACAAAATGCTGAAATAGATGTTTTTCACAGTTATTTCTGTAAACTATTTTAACAGTATTTTATAATGCAAATTATCTGTCAGGCTTACAGAAAGCCAGATATGTTAGTAAAGCATCATGGATTCGATATGTTTTGGATATTCAATTTATGCTGATGATTAATTCTTACAAAATATCTTAGAGGTAATGATCACTTCCTTGATTTCAGGAGCTGATGCTGTGGAAGCTCAGTGTAAGAGATTTGAAGTGAGAGCAAGTGATGATGGAAAAGTATTGTTTTCTGCAGATGAAGATGAGATTGTCATTGGAGCCGACAGACTGAAAGTAACAGGTATAGTAATAATGATGATTCTAAGTGGATGTAAACGTATATTTTTAATACTTTTAGTAGTAATTCAACTATTAGTCTTCTACAAAATTTTAATCCACTGGAGAAGAAAACATCTTCCTATTATCAATGATTGTTTGACCAACCAAAACACAGTGTGTAATCCAAATATCAATTCCTCTAAAGGTAGATTTGAATTTAAACTCTGCAGAATCAACTGTTCTACAAATCACACTTGCCACTGTGTTTTCGCTTTTATACCATTAAGCATTGTTTTGTGGTGTGTATGCCATTTGTTTAGGTAATGATAAAAAAATGATAAAAAAAAATTATATATGGTGACCTTTGTTTTTTCTGTACACAAAGTATCAAATCTAACTTCCATATGAATTAAGATTTCATGAGATTCAGCTGAAAAACTTTGCCTTGACTTGGCTATATTAGTTTATAATGAATAAAGGTTGCTGTTATGGTTTCACCACAGCCAGTAACTAAGCTTTACACAACCACTCACTCACTCCTCCACCAGTGCAGGTGGGGGAGAGAATTAGAAGGGTGAAAATAAAAAAAACCCCTCATGATTGGAGATAAAGACAGTTCATTAGGTAAAGCAAAAGTTACACGCACAAGCAAAGCAAAACAAGGAATTAATTGACTGTTTTCCATGGGCAGTGAGATGTTCAGCAATCTGCAGGAAAGCAGGGCCCCATCATGCAAAACGTCGAAAAAGAGAATCATGCTGGATCCTGCTAAGGCTCAAACTTGGTCATAATACTACATGCTGAGAAAACTAATCTTAAATGTACAATTGTCACAGGATGTCAAAGATCTCAAAGCATCTATCATAAGTTAAAAAATTAAACATCTTACAAATGGTGCTAAGAACTAGATTCCCCGCCACTGAGAAATGCAATCACAAGTTTTTAATCTCATGATCATTATTTTTTAATCAAATATTTGGCACCATAGGAATGAGTTTTTATCCAAAGATTGTGTGATACCTTTAAATTCTTCAGCAAACACCTGAAAGGTGATGAGTCCCTGTGAGCAGCATCAATCAGACTGTATTACTCCACATGGCATGATATGACTGATGAAATCTGGCAGGAAATCATAACGTCAAACATCAACCAGAATTTTTCTTTAGTTTATTTTTCTCAAGCTTGTGTTTTTATTATCATCGTGCCTTGGGGTGAATATAGAAAAGGAATTATGGAAGAAGAAATAAAACAAAAGTTGAATATAAAAAAGGGAAAATAAGATGTGTTTATTTGGAGACAAAGTTCTCGCATGTATTTATTTAAGGGTGGTACTACAATGAAATGATTTTATTTTCTTCTGTAGCAGTCAATAGTGTCTATTTGGAAACACTTCTCTGTGAATGTGTCCAATAAATCTTTTTTTTTGGTAATTAATTTGCAAAATATGCCTTGGGCATTTGTAAACTACCACGGCAATGTGGGATTTTTTTGTATATTATTTTTCCTCCATTCAGAAGAATGTTTTTTAATGTTCAGCTTTTAAAAGCAATCTATCATAAGTCAGTCTAAGAAGTTTTTGATTAAAAAAACCCAAAAGATTAAGTTGGCAGCTACTCACTGATTATTTTTTTGTAACATTTTTATTTGTAAATTTTTATATAGGCAACCTATTCCAAGAAGAAAGGTAGAGTAGAAACAGGGAAATCCAGATATCAGTTCATTTCCCAGATAAGAAAAATATAGAATCAGAAGGAGTACTTTTTGGTTTAGAGATGTTGCAGTTATATATTTTTATATTAAGAGTGTCTCACTTTAAAATTAGGTAATTGGCTGGGCTGGTTTAGTTTAAACTTCTTATTCTTCCTTACATTGCTAGTTAGCTTTTGTCTTTTAACTGCATTAGCTCTTTTCTGCTTTATTACTCAAGGGAAGAAGAAAAAGGATTCAAAATTTGTGTTGTTATAGAGAGCTGTTAGAATTGCAGCTGTCTATTGTCCTTTTGCACAGATGCCTCCTGCCACCAAGTTTAACATATAGAGTCTTGGAGGGAGGAAAGAGAGAAGTTTGATGAAGAGAACATATTGTTAAAGAACTGAGGAAATAAGTAGTAATGAGGAGCTCATTTTCTGGTGGGCTCACATGTTCCTTTCTGCACATGGTTAAACCTTTCTCCATTTTTTAATATTCACCCTGCTGTTCCAATGGACAACATCTATAGCATCACAGAGTCGTCTTGTCTTCTTCTGTCTCTCTGCAGCTACAGAACAAGAGTATTTTTACTTCCCTTATTTAAATCTTAGTTCAAAATTTTCTTCCTTTGCTTTTATTTCACTTTTCTTTTAACTGGAATACGATCTCTGTAAGATATCCATGCAGCAGAATTGTACTGGCCAACCTTGTTCATGAGAGTAACAAAAGTACATTTCATGAGGCAGCTTTATCTTGCCAGAGCACTTTTGAGAAAGATTAAGAATCCCTTAGGTCAGTGTACATTTTTCTGAGGCAATGCTGTGAAATAAAGTTATATAAAAACCTTTACTGGATGGCTCTCTTAGTATAGTTGGGTTGGTTTTTTGTTTTTTGTTTGTTTGTTTGTTTGTTTTCTCCTTAGAGCAAACACAGAGTTAGCAGCTAAGAAGGATGTATAAGAAGGATGAAGGAACCTGTAATTCATCTAGTTTTACTCAAACTACAACTACGTTTTTTTGACAATGTAAATGAGGTTTTTTTCTCCTTTGTCTTCTGAGGTGGCTTTCTTAGTTAAGCCTAAATGCACATCAGAAATTCTCTTTTTTTCCCATTAAACTTATACTTTTCTCTCCAAATTTTACAAACATTTTTCTTTTTGAAAAGGATATTTTTCTCTCTCTGATTTCAAAGGAGAAGAGACGGTAATTTAATTCTCATGTTTTCTCCTACATGTTCTTTTGATTTATATAATTCCTTCACATTTCTATAACATTCTTTATTTAAACATGATGTTATCTCTGACCATTCTTCCAAGACCCATAAAAGCTATAGTATAATTTTTTTTGTTCCAGGTTTACACAGCTTCTATATGTTATACTTGCACTTGTGGCTTTTTATGTTTATTAATCATGCTTAAAAAAGGCAAATCAAAAATATATTTGCAAATTAAATGAGAGGTTGTCAATCAGAAGCCATTGCTGTTCTGCAGTGAAGGCCAATTATGTTTTCTAGATGTAGCAAATCAGCTATATAATTTTTTCTAAATAACCCAGTCTAAATTGTTTGGAAAATATTACTTACCTTTAAGGAAATCAAATTAGTCTTGTTTCCTACTACTTTCTTAATTGCTGGATTATTTTCTTTCTTACTGCTGCATATCTGGGTGGTATAGTCTGTTTTACCACAGGACTTGAAGTCCTTTATCCAGTTCTGGATGGAGCTAATTTTTTTTATGATGATAATTAACATGTCAACAGTATTACTTTTTCTCTAAAAATAAATAAGCTGCTACTTCGAAACTTGTCAGTTATAGTTTTACCAAGATTTCAGTTCTCTAGAACCCAAGCTTTTTTGGAAACACAAATTTTTCAGATACATGAAGTTCCACATCTGTATTGTATGACCTGATCTAATTGGTTGAAGATCACATTTTTCCCATATTTCAAACATAAAAGTTCTCACTGGGGGAATTGCAGTTGTACAAAGGTTTGCACATCGTTGCTAGCAGTACTAGGAGAAACAAGAGGCATAAAAAATTAGCAGGTCATTATGACTTCCTAAGACCCTTCTTCCTTGACAAATAGGACAATAATATAGAAAAATGGAATTGGAAAAGGACAGTAGAGTACATTACACTAGAGTTACATTTGGTAACTTTCTCATATTAATAGCAGGATGTATATAGGTCAAATCCACTTTGACACCAAAACAGTGTCAGGAAAAAATATGTGAAGGGCTGTAAGTATCTTTTTCATTACACTAAAGTATATGCTTACAGTGAGCTCAGTCTGGCTTTTGATCAGTCATTGACTTCACTAGATGAAAGATGGGGGCCTTGATGTGTCAAGGAAACTTCAGAAGGGTCCAGCATACTTATATTCTGATAATATCTAATAATAATCAGAATTAATATGCATCAATACTTCAGTTTTGATTTTAAGATTATGCTTCAGGACTGGGAGTCTGCAGGTAATTGAAATATAGAAAGGTCTTCCAGGGTAGTTAAAAGGAAATGATAAAATAGAAATATGGCTTATGGCTATAAAAAGGAAATATGACAGAATTATGAAGAAATATATGTGAATTGTAAATTAGGTTGGAGAAGTAGAAATAAAATATTTATAACAAGTACTGAAATGTAGAAAAATAACTTATTATTTGATGTATGTGGTTATTACAGCAGGCTTATATCTAGTGCACTGAGAGACTGAATAGGAATTTCAGTATGAATGGGAAAGAAGATCTTGGATTTGCCACATTCAGTGGGTGGATTGTCGTTCAGGACAGATGGAGTTTGGAGAATGAAGTGGCATAAAATGAAGGGCAGTACTTAAAAGGTGGCTTATGGAGCCAAATTATCTGACCACAGTAAAGCTACTGTATTTGATGTTGTACTAAAATTTAATCCTTTAAGCAGATATGACAAATTCTTGGTACCCTCAACGCTGAATGAACCCAAATTCTTTTATCATCATTTGTCAGTAAAAGAAATGCATCACATAAATCGAATTTCTCTGTTTCCTGAGTAATGAGTACATTAAGATGTACTCCAATGATGAATAAGGTTTCTGATGAGCTTATTTAGGTCTCAAGAAAGCATTTAATGTCTATTCTTGCCTTTAAGGGAGCTCTGACTGCAATATATTTTATGGCAGTCTAACCACTTGATAAAACAACCTGTCAGGGCATGACTCTGGAGGTACAACTACAGAGCTGATTACAATCACAGTTATCTATCTGACTCCAACCTGTCTATGAAGTTAAAGCTTTATGGGCAGGCTGCAAATGGTGAGAATAAATAAATAAATAAATAAATAAATAAATAAATAAATAAATGTCATATCCAGGACGTTACTTAAATACATTTATATCTTCTGTTTAAGGGTAGAATTCATTCAGCCAGCTCAGACTCCAAGCAGCATGTACTTACACCAGCCTGCAGTTGACTGTGTAGACTGTTGGAGGAATACATTAACCTAAAGATAATAACAGTTTAATAAACTGGCAAAAGAAAGATTTTGATTTTTGGCACTTAAAGAAGGAAAAGAGGAATTGGTCTCAGAAACATACGTAAAGTGAAATAAATCTTGGTAAAATAATAAATTTTTCTGAAAAGGGAATAAACCAAAAAGCAGACAAATGTGCAAACAGTTCTTTCTCAGAGCAGGAAAATGTGTTCAATTCCTCTACAGCCATTTCAGTGAAAAATACTCATCTAGGCTGTTCTGTAGACTGAGACATAGAAGAAGCCATCATATAGTCAGGCAGAAGAAAGGAAAAGAAAAACAAACCCAAAACACTAAACAAAACTCTTTTGAAATAGACGTAGAAGAAAATCATCTCCTACCTAGAGAGTTGACTTTTCT
Organism: Hylia prasina; assembly: GCA_013397195.1. Taxonomy (NCBI): domain Eukaryota; kingdom Metazoa; phylum Chordata; class Aves; order Passeriformes; family Sylviidae; genus Hylia; species Hylia prasina. Next base: position 355,513 of record VYXD01003625.1, read on the forward strand.
ATAATCCATAGTTTCTGACTAACTCTCCTTAAATAGTCAACTTTTTTTTCCATTTTTTTTTTCATGATAGCATCAGTTACAAGAGAAGAAAGATTTTAATCCTTTCCTCTCCTTCTGGCTGTAATCCATTTAATTCTATTACATAGGGTTTATTTTTTTTAAATCTGATTCTGTCCTTGTCTGAGCTGTTCCTTTGCAGACAGCAGTTTCTCAACGTTAGTGGAGACGATTTTTTCTGTTCTGGTACAGAGTAGCATCAATCCAGAGGCTGGTTACAATTTACCAAGTGAATCTTGTTTTCAGGTTAAACCTTTAACACAAAGATTAAGCTATTGGATATTTATGGCCAATGTATGAATTAATACTTCTAGGAAAAACTGTCTGCATCGTATTCCTGGTCATAGTCTACATTTCCTGTTGAAGGACTATGTAAAGTCTACAGATGCAATTTAAATAGTTCTAGTTTGAGGTATCTGAATTACGTGATGCCAGGCAAATCCACATGACTTAGGGAAGGATCAAAGCTCAGTGGAAAATTGCCCCACTATTAGTAACCTAACTCTCAAATCAAACCAAAATAACTTCTTTGGAAAACACACACTAAACATTCAAAAGATTTTGATGCAGGAACCGGGTATTAATTGGGATCAGATTTTGTAGCAACATTCTAACTGTTAAACCTGATCTAAGTCTGACACTCACATGCCCTCAGGCTTTGTAGTTTTGAAAATGCACATTTAAATTGCAGCAGCCAGACCCATCTCTATTTTTAAACTATAGCTACTCACAGGAGGGAAAGATGAATCATAAAAGACCAACATTCCTACTTTCCTTTTTTTTTTTGCCTTAAAGAATTTGCTTGTGGTTTCCTTTTTTGTGGTTTATTTATAGCTGAGAAAAAAAATCTGTTGTTGGAGATAAGGGTCAGGCCGCAGAACACTTTAGGATTTTAGTTTAATAAAAAAGAGCATTTGGTTCCAAATATTCATGTTATAATGGTGACACTACTGGCCAAAAATATTTTGCTTTGTCCTGGAGCAGTATTCTCATTGGATGCTAGAAGATGAAATCATTTGGATTTCAATTTGTAAAGCTTTCAGAATAGGAGAAATACTGTTACATTTTCAGGAGATATTGTAGGCATCTGACTTTTCAGTAAGAATATACTGATGTATTTCTTATTGTAAGACATGTCAGAAGTGCACTTCATTTTCTCTGAATTATATTAGAAACTCCTACAAAGTGGTTTTTTTTCTATTTTTTATCCAACTTTAAACAAACTTTTATCCCAACTTTAACCACAAGTTAATGTATTTAGTAACAACAAACTGCATGAGATTATACAAGTGTTTGTCATGACATAAATAATACTTTACAAACTTACATGAATTGACTCTAAATTTAGGTGGAAAGTAGCAGAAAGCCTCACATGAAGGTAGTGTTTGAGTCCATGGCAGTCACAGTTTGACTCAAAGCCTTACTCAGAGGGAAGTTAGCTCGCCACCAGTAACATCTTGGACTTCACTGTTTTCCCTATATCTGCTTATAAAGCAGGTATGCAGGCAAAGCTCTGAAAAACATAGATTCCAATAATGTCTGTTCTGCAATACATTTCAAATCTTACTCATAGCAGACTCCTATAAGATAGGAATAATTTCACACACAGGAAGCAACTCCAGAAAAAAATTATTTCAACCAAAAAAATATGGCCTGCAGCTTTCAGCCTACATTATGAATTTAAATTCCTATCCTCATTGTAGCTAATGATGAGTTTAAATTTCACAGTGTCTGACAGCATTAAATTCAGCACACCAAGACAGAAACATAATAAGCCATCGTTCTGGCTGTAGGAAAATATCATCAGTATATATAGGACTTTGCATTTGAATTGTGTATAATAATGTGGCTTTACTCAAGGTTCAGAAAGTATGTAAGTGTGTACGTGTAATGAAGTTTAAGAAGTATAGATAGAAGTGCTTAAAAATTCAGAATAGATAATGTAAAGTCCAGAATTAAGAGTGTAAAAATCAACATATATTCTATGAAATACATGAAATTATCTGTGGTAAAAATTATCTCACAAAAATAGAATGAAGTAAAAATCTCAATATCCAGGCAGAAATTGGTGCATCTGAAAGCTATATAACTGCTCTGACATTCAAAATAAATTATTATTTATATTTCATGTGTATTGAGGAAAGGGCAAATAACCTGTGTGGTAGTGTTGACCACCGAAGCAAAAAACTTAAACAGGTTAGTCTTGTGATAAAGAAAAGGAATCATCTAATGCATAGGGCCTAGTGACAACTTTTGGAATATTTGGGGGCCTCTCATTTCTTTTAAATTCAAAAGACTTTTAACCACAGAGACAGACATCCATTAGGGAAAAAAGAATACCAAGATTGTACAAAAGACATACAGATTGTAAGGATGAGACAGCGTTGAAAAGTAATGTGAGAAGTGTTGCCAATCAGTGGGGAAGAACTGAGAATGTGAAGGTGAAAAGAAATCTTAAAATGATTTCAAGTAAAAACATACCCTGACCCAAAATTATAGGGAAAGACAACTGCAAAAAAAAAACCCAAAAAACCACCAAATTGACTTCTAGGGGTCAGTTTTCAAACCTCAAAGAAATCATAAGTAATACTTAAAGGTATCCCAAAAAAGAGTTAGAAATCATTTTGATCAAAGGGCAAGAGCATCATGTGAAAAAAGAAAGTCAAATATGAAGCTAGAATGTGTAAACAGGGGTAGACCCTGCCGATCTTCTCACCTGTTTCACACTGGCAAGGTCCTCTACAAAGAGTTTAGTCCTGTTTGGTGTACCATTGTTCAGTAAACAACTGGATAGAATCTGCATCCATGAGACTGATTAGTTGTCCAGAAGAATTGCTTCTGAGGAGGAGAGAAGAAGTTGGTGCTGCGTAGCTTGAAGAAAAAATCTCAGAGAATTTCATTCAGTCTTGAGGCCCTGAGAAACAACCTGTTGAAAAACAAGGGATGCTATCTATCAGTTAAAAACCCAAAACCAAAAATAACACCCCAAAAAAAAAAAAAAAAGCTTCCTGATGTTATATGTCACATTCGTCATTAAACTGAACTGAATATGAATAGCATAAATTTTACGGTTTTAATGTATGAAGAAGGTTTGTACTGATCCTGACAACAATAGTGTCAGTAATGGGTATAGTGGGATATGAATATCTCCCTCTTCCTACTTAGAAAGCATTCAAATTCAGTTTTATGGTAACTGTCCTTTAGTGTATATCTTGGTTTTCATTGAAGCTATCAGATTTGTAAAACATTTGAACGTTATTTTGTGAGTATGCTAGAAGAACACTACTAGAGAGTAGATTTGAGCACACATATACACAGACATACATGCACAATCATGTACCGACTAATACCTTCCACTCCTTGCAGGCAGTTTTATCACTTTACAAATGCCAAAATGTCATTTAGCTCAAGTAAGACCTTTCCCTTAAGACCTTTCCTTTCATTCTAAACCAATTTGATTCATTAAGTGTGATAGAAATGACAGCAAGTACTATAGGTTACGCTGCTTTCAGGCTAATAGGGTATTTTCCTGTCCTTTATCCACATCACTGTCTGCAAAGTGTGTTGCATTGGTCACAGGTCTAGATAACAGCAGCATGGAAAAATTTAAAAGTACTTGGGTATCGTGCTATGACCCCAGATGGTTCCAAGTTCAACAAAGCAAAATAAGGGAAGTAGCCAAATTCTATGTTCACTTGAAAAATTTCTGTCCTAATTTATGGTTGAAAGCATGCGGTGGGATTGGTAGTTGCATCTCAAAGTCTTTTCTCATCAAACATCAAAGGGACATAGCTTTTTAAAAAGTATTTATTTTCATATCAAGCAAGCCAATTGTATTATTTGGGGTATTTTTATCCTAGCAGCATTACCAAATGATGGACTACTTTTTAAATCTATTTTTACACTCTCAGTGTAGAGCAGAGAAAATGTAATAGATAAAGCATACTGTGCAGAAAGAGTATCTATCAACAAGTTTGTTTCATGTTTTAGCTGTCAGAACTGTTTTCAGGCTTTTTATCGTTGCAATTTTTTTTCTTGTCACTGTCATTCTTGGCCTTTCCTCTCTGGTTTATATTTAGACTTACAAAGAAAGAAAAAGACAATTAGAATTTCTGAATTTGAAGTTTTAATGAAAACACTCTTTTTTTTCTTAATGACAACAAATCTAATAGCAACTCAGAACAATATCGTTTAGACAAAAAATTAATGTAAAAAAATTGTATAAATGCTAAAGGAAATTTTAATGTAAAACAAGAAAAGGAGCAGGGGGAGTATCCTGCTGAAAAAAAACAGAATATATTACTTATAGTGATGTCTAGAGAGCAGAGGGAGACTAAAACACAAGGAAGATTAAATCTGAAAAAAGTTTATTCCTTTGGAAGGTTTAAGAATAAAAGAATAGAGTCACATTCTCTTCAGTGTAAGCTGAAAGGCTGGAGTGGTAAGCATTATGACAGTTTGTTAAGTGGATAGATAATATAGAGAAATACCTCTTACAGTTGATCTGAAGCAAATGCAAAATAAAAAAGATTTTCTAATTGTCTCTTAACCTGTCTCTGAAACTAGTAAGAGCTTTTGTTGATAGTTGGACAAAGGAAATATATTTTTTGTGTGTTTTTAAGTTAAAAATGATAAAGCAAAATAACAAATTTCATCATGACTGTCAAATTTTAAGGTATTCTGTTCCCTAGGCATGATTGTCCTCGTGCCCAGGATTCAGTTTTCTATTCTGAAAATGCCTGAACATAATGTACTTTAAGAGGATGTGAATAACAGATTTCTCTGGCAGCTGACCACACCGAATTTTCATGCAGCAGTAAAGCCTGCTTTGCTAGTTTTAGCTAGATATGCCTTGGTATGTAGCAAGGCAATGGAAAGCACTTAAATTTTAAAAGTCTGAATTTACGATAGGCATGTGAAAGGTGAATTTATGATAGTTGTATTGCAGCAGTGATGAGAGTGTGATTTTTGAGTCTCTCCTGACTCACAAACAGTAAAAGAGCAAAGACTAGATGAAGGTTTTGCCACAAGACTCACAGTAGGGCTGGACTGATGCAAGATTTGCCAAGTAATCTGAATTGTGGTTGTAGTATGAGTTCTGGATACTGCTCCTTGGTGATATAGAAGGAACTGTTGAGACTGGCACTGATAAATTACTCTGTGACCAGCTCAGTGGTAGATCTAGTGGTAAATTACTGCCATAAACCCTCTTCCTACAGCACCTGCACAGTATGTGGCATGTCTCTTGTGGTTCTTGCCTGAAAAGACATCTGAGTCTTTGGGAAAAGATGCATATTTCAACCAACTTTCCTATATTACACTATGCTTTAGTATCTTGTTCCTTCCTGCAGAAAAGGCTGTCTTTCCTGTGGTTAGTACCCATAACAAATAGGCATGTGTTTGCTAACACAGCCATCGGTGGTTTACAGTCACTGCAGTTAATTGGTTTGAAATACAGCTGCTTCCATTTTGTTGCTAAATTAAAAGCATAGCTTCATGGCTGTGGAAACTTGAAGGTGAGAATATTAAGTGACAAAATTACTGTTCCACATTCACACTTCCACTCAGAGGTGCAGAATTTCCATTTAAAGCTGCAATAAAGACCTATCTAATTCCAGGTTTAAATGTGCTGTATTCATCTATGTAATTTACTTTTAGAGAGAAAACCAGAACATTAATAAAGAGCAGGAACAGGGACTCATAATAGGTTATAATCACTAGTGCTAATGTCAAATAGAAACCTTTTAACAACTTTGTAAGGAATTAATATTACAGCTTCATTTTACTTCTCATATCTGAAAAATAAAAAGACTTTCAGTAATTTGAGTTACTAGTATTTTTGTTAAATTTTGGTGTAATAGGCACCAAAATATATTATATCTGCATATCCTTGTTTTGGCATTGTGGAAATACATGTGAGGATTCATCACAGATTTTAATTTTTTCATTTATTTCGAAATATTTGGAAACATTTGAAAACTTTTTAAATACATACTATGTATTTGCATTTGATGAACTTCTACAGTGTGCACAAATTCACTTATCTAAATATCTGATTATAATTTATCAATGGCATGCTGATTCCAATACAGTAAAAATACTATAGTACAGCTATTTAAAAAATGTGGATAATTGTCCTGCTGCTTTGTGGCCTCCTTAGCATAAATAAAACAATTTACTAAAATGTATGAGTGCAGCAGTAATTATCACATACTCATAACAACTCTTCAGTATGTTAACAGTAATAGCAAAGAGAACAGAAATAAATGCACGTTTTCATATAGCACAGAGAACCGGCCTTTAAAAGGTAAATATGGTACCCTATGAAGCAGTTAAAATGCTAAGGGTAAGAAACTTAGATGACTTCTGATATGGTTAAAGTGAGATTTCCAAATGAGATTTCCCCAGTTTAGATAAAATTCATATCATCAACTGCTGATCAGGTGTTGAAAGCAAAAGCTTCAAGGTGCTTAAGTTGTCTGCATTGTTGCTCTGGTCTCAGGCCATTATCATTAGTAACTAACCTTTAAAGATGCCAATTTCTCCATAAGTAATCTATGTTTCTAATTTAGACAACTAATGTGCTGGCTACACTTAATTGACAAATTCCTGGTAAATTCCTCTGAGCTTTTAACTTTTCAAAATCAAACTATTTATTTATGGAATGTCATCACTGAAGGGAAAATGCCCTTTACCTTTATCAAATAATATCAATAATCAGATTTTATTTTAGAGCTTTTTGAAGAAGATGCATCCTTGCATCCATCAAAAATAGTGTGGCCAGCAGGACCACAGCAGTGATGGTCCTGTGTACACAGCTCTGGTGAAGGCAACACCTCGAGTCCTGTGTCCAGTTAGGGCCCCTCACTTTAAAAAGATACTGAGCTGCTGGAGCATGTCTAGAGAGGGGCAATGGAGCTGATGCAGGGTCTAGAGAGTGAGTACTATGAGGAGCAGCAGAGAGATCTGGGATTGTTTAGCCTGAAGAAAAGGAGGCTTGGGAAAGACCTCTGCATCATCTACAACTCTCTGAAAGTGGGTCAGTCTCTGCTCGCTATTGACTAGTAACAGGACAAGAGAAAATGTTCTCAAGTTAGCCCAGGGGAGGTTCAGGCTAGACATCAGGAAGAATTTGTGCATTGAAAGGGTGGTCAAGCATTGCCATGGGCGGCACAGAGAAAAGATGGGGTCACCATACCTGGAAGTGTTCAAGAAATGACTGGACATGACATGACATGACAATGACTGGACATGCTATGGTTAAGTGTCAAAGTGGTGATCAGTCAAGGGCTGGGATTGATTACCTAGGAGGTCTTTTCCAACCTTAATGATTATATGATTCTATGAAATTAGATAGACATTCCTGGCTAGGTTTTGTGGGTGGGCAGATGTATTTTCCAGAAAGCTTCAAAATGGGAAATTATTGCCTTTTTTTTCTTGAAACTGTGTGAGAAACAATTTTCTCATTCTCCCATTTTGTACTTGGAATATCCAAGTTTATGTACCATTCCTTTACATTCCAGGTGAATGCCCTGGTTATGGAGCTATTGACTGTTGTTTGATAGTCTTCTTATTCATTGATTCACTCATTTTTCATCAGAGAAACAACAATTCTGCTTTGAAACTCATTAACTATTCATTAGAGCATAAGCTTGAGTGTTCCAAAATCTAAGGTTATCTACTATAACAAATTGAAAATGTGACTTTTTTTACTTATTAAATAATAATCCCATGAAAATGCTGTCTTTTGACTGTAGAGAGGGACACTTTTTGCGTCTGATGAACTATGATGAACCCAAAATCATTTACATAACTTTAGAAGTGCAAGTCCAGATTATGATTTATATGAAAAGATTATGAATTTTGAAGTGGAGGTATTAGAAATTATTTACTGTGAAATCTCAATATATGCTTTAAGTCTGTTCATATATCTAGCTGTTGTAAAGTTTCAAGGAGACTGGATCAATTCAAATAGAAAATGATTGTATTTCATCATTTTTATTGTCATGTGTATCTCTGTCTGCCATATGTAATAGGGGAAAAAGTAAAAGATATTACAGAAATTATTATGTTTTTAAAACCTCTAAACCCCTTATATATATATTTCAATTTCATTCATGTTTTGAGGAACTGTTCAGATTTAATGTGACTTCTCAGCAGTTTCATTTACATTTATTGGCTTTTTCATCTCAGAGGAAGTATTTAGAATAACCATTTCCAATTATTAATTGAATTATGTTACTGCTGTTCTCAGTCCAGATTTTATTCAAATAGATTTACCTTTTTCAGAAAAGTAAAGCAAGTGATGGCCAAACATAGATTTTGGATGTGAAACTTCAAACATTTCTATGGATAAGAAATTGAACAGATAGGCACAATCCAGTTTCATTTGCGTTGCAAGACGAGGTGTCTCAAGTTCTCACCATTAAGAATCTGTATTTCAAATGTTTGTACTTGATAAGATGCTATTTAAGATAAATACTGACTGTTACAATTTTGCAAGTATTTCTTGGTGTTGCAGTTAACTTTAGTCAAAATTTTGCTCACTGGAGATGCTGAATTTTAATTTATTGGGGGACTTTTTCTTCTTATTTAAATGAAAACCTTAGTTGAAGTTTTGCTTTAGTAAGGCTGCCATACAGAAAATATGCATCACAAATTAGTCATATTCAAGGGCTTTGAGTAATAAATCTAAATCAGTCCCTTTAGAATTTACTTTTAATAACAGCTTACCTCTGAAGATTTCAATGCACATGCTTTAGTCTATATGTAAACAACTGCATCTAGCCAGGCTGTACTGTAACCTCCTACATATAATATACTTCATATATGGCCACATCAGTGTCGTATCTGAAACCTTCATCATTTAACATTAGTCTGTTTTGCTGCTGAGGGACCCTGAAAGATTGAAATGCCAGCAATCATGTCAATCACGTTTTCAGAAAATAACTCATTTACTTTCATTTAGTCATGTACACCTCCATAGCCAAAATCCAGTTGAATCTTACTTTTTGCTACAAGTACTTAGTTAAATTACACTTCAAGTAACTTAAAAAATTAGAAATCTTGAAGAGATGCACAACCAACATGAAAACCACAAGCTGCATTCCTACTCATTCCAAAACAATGATAACTGAGCTTTTACAAAAGAAGGAACAAACATTTTATGTCACCTTTTAATAATCATTGGTTTTACATGATTGAATATTTCTGGGTTTTTTTCCCAGTCTGGTAGTGATTAGCTCTTCCAAGGTCTTACTGTTGAACAACAGCTTTCAAAGTTCGCAAAAACCCTTTTAAATTTTATGTATGTACACATGGTAAAAGAATTAAGAAATTTTTTTTTTATTACAAATAAATTTTTAGAACATAAAAGTTCCAAATGTAAAACACATAGTCTGTGTTTTTAAGATCTCATCAATGGTAAAAAAAAGTGATTGTCTGTCCCTCTTTGTGGAATCTCTCAATGCTTTAATTTAACTAATTAATGTGCAACAAATAAAAATGCAAGCTTCAAAAATAAACCCTTCTTTAAAGTCTGTAACTCAGTGTACAAATTGGCATCCCAATCTAGTACTTGCATAATCTCAGTAATTGTTACCTGATGTTTCTGAAAAACCTAGTGAAAGATAAAGGTGGTAAAACTGAGCTGTGTCTGTGATGCCACTATGGCAAACTACAATGTCCTGTAGTTTGTACACATGAAAGATGCTTCTTTCTTAGTGAAGTCTTTACTTATTCTCTTCAACTGGAAGGTGTGAGTAATTTTCTTCAGGTACACTTACAGTTTTGATTTTAGATGCTTTGCACCTACTCCATGCGTGACCTTCTGATTTTATTTCCTCTAAAAGGATCACTTTTTGTAGTTATTCATTCTAACTCATGTTCCTTTGAATTCAGTTCCCTAACTACTTCCTTTTGAGCTGTATTTGAAAGGGCATTGAGGTTCAAGCTTTTTCTTTTTGTATCTTTTTTGTGTTCATTCATCTCTCACAAGAATCTCACTCATCTCAAAGTAGATCTTGGCTGTGATTCTGTAAGTCTGGGAATATAGTTATTAGAACAACCTCTTATTTCTGCAAAAAAATAAGTATTTTAACATTGTAACTTATCAAATACTTAAAGGATATTTCTTTCATTTAGAAAATAATGCTATGGACTTTGAATTTATTCAAAGTTCTATTTATTTAGTTATATCATTAGAAGATACATTCATAGTAGTTTCTTAAGAATACTGAACTACATGGTCCAACTTCCCATCAAATTGCTACAGATTTGCATATAGTAAAATGAAAAAAAAATATTTTTCCTTCTGTATTTTTTTAGTAATGCTGATAATTTTCTTTTTTCTTGATCCTGATGTTTAACTACTGGAAACATATCAGTAAATTCTGGTTGGCTGATCTTTTTCACCTTTCTTATTAAAACCAAGATAATTGGAAATGTCTGCTTTTATTCTACTATATAATAAAGGGAACTGGAGATATTCTTGAACTTGTTGAAAGTATTTTTTTTAAGGATAAAACATTTACCACAAGAACTGTTAGACTTCTGCTTTTGAGGCTGTATGAGAAAAAACACAAAACCATTAAGATTGCATTTTCAAATAGCAAAAGGAGCATATTTGGTTTGATTTTAGCTTTAACTATATTTTATTTAATTATATAAATTTATCTTTAATTCTACCTGCCTGGATTTCCAGTCTGCTTGAAAAACTTGTTCTTTCTTTCAAATTTCTATTTTCTTAGGGAAGAAATACCTTCTCATCTTATAAAAAAATGATGCTGAAAGTGAGGAAATACTAAAGCTGGGTTATAACAAGTTGTCATTTAACTTTTATTATCAGTCTTTTCCTGATATTACCTTTGGCACATCTGATTGATTTAAGGTCAGGCTCATAGTAGAATGAATTTTGTGCCTCTTTACATTTATAATGCATTTTCACACATTACAGGCATGGTCTTTTCATAAGTAAAGACTGGCAACTCTGCCTTCTGCTCATTTATTTACATCTTCATATCCCATTGCCACCTTCAAATGTATAAAGGGCCCTTGGCATTGAAAGCATTCATTTTACTAATGAAAAGAGTGGTTCATTATAGATGGGGATGAGCTTTATTTTGAGTGACAGAAGGTCGGGCTATACAGACAAGCTATTCCAGTCTTTTAAAGGAAATAGAACCTCAAGTCATTGCCAGATTTAAAAAACAGATTCTGTACAGAACATTTAGGAATAATATTAGGAAGAAAAGAGATGCTGGTTTTTTTCCTCCTGTCATTTTCCATAACACTCAGCAAAGCTTGGTTATAGAAAGTGGATTTTGTTGAGGATTTTTTGAGAGACCTTCAAAGCAGCAGTTGTAAAAAAAGTTGTTTTCAGTGTTGTTTGCCAGAATATTTATAAAGGTTATAAATTTCTGGTGATAAAAAACTAGAATTTTAATTCATTACTCTTCTCTTCCTGTCTTCACTACTCCATACTAGTAGACCATTTTGTGAGGAAGGTTTTGGGGTTTGGTTTTTTTTCTCCATTGGTTGGTTGTTTCTTGGGGTTTTTGTTTGTTTGTTTGTTGGTTGGGTTTTTTTTTCTTTTTGTTTTGGTTTTTTTTTTTCTTTAAATGAAGGTGGAGTTTGGAAAACTATTACCAGATTGAAATTTATTACCAAGCTTAGCTTGAGTTATTTTTGGCTCTTGCTCAGCCTTTTCCCTTTAACACTAAAAAATAATGTTACCAATTTGACATAACCTAATTCTGCTTTCAAACACTGGTAAGGGTTTGAAACTAAATATCATTGGTTAACTGTAAAAGTATCTAATATCTATCTTCTTTGACATCCCTAGTTTCTGAAAAAGTTTGCAAAATATTTAAGTATTTTAAAAATTGAAAATACTTTATTGTATTTAAAATATTGTAGCAATTAGAGTGGTGCCTATGTTCTGTTGAGCACTTCTTGCAGAGCCACTGTGAGATATTGCAGGTATATTTTTAGGTCTACTCAGAATTCAAGTCTCAGAACAAAAGAAACCTTCTGCTATTGAAATATAGCAATTAATTCAAGAATATTTAGTAATTAGTTATAGTTATCCCAGACAGATTCCTTGATCTTATTTTAATGGAAGATAAAAGCATTACCTGTTTTACACATTTTTATTGTGTTCTTTTACCTTTGCTGTAGGTTCTCTGTTGGAAAGATTTTCACTCCCTAGTTCTAGGCTATTTGCCTTACACAGTGCCCAGTAAACCATTTTCAGAGAAGGAAAGTAAAATTTCTGTAAGTGGATGACAAAAACAATGGCATTGGATAAATCAGTAAACAAGGATAGGAATGATGATTGTTCAGCGAGTGAAAAAAGGAGGCAAACTTCAAATGCCAAAGAACTTAGGGAGGCTATTTCTATCTATTAAATGTAAAGTGAGTGGTATAAATAACTTTTATGTGTTCAGTCCTTAGAGGGGAGAGGTAAGAGAAATGCTGATTTTATAGTGATGTTCCCTACATATAAATTTCTTGAGTTTTCTATTTCTTTAACAAAGAACAAAGATCCCTATTATTTTTTGTGTCACCCCCCGCCCCCGTCATTTTCTTTCAAGAAATGCACTTAAAATTCATTAAAGATTTTTTTTTTCCAAATAAGTTAGTGGGTGCTCACTAGAGTTCTATTTTTTAAACTGAAGAGGAGTTTCTCAATGAAAAATCTTGGTCATCTAATGAAAACTGTGGAATTGCCATATTCAACTTGGACTTAGTAATATAAATCAAAATTCAACAGAGAAGCAATTCAGATTTGGAAAATTGTTACCCATTTTCTTTGCCTGTATTTTAAATGCCCAGTAAGAGATACCTTAGTGTCCACTACTAACACAACCCAAAGCACATTCCATGAAAGAATAAAATCTTTCAATTAGAAAGATCTGATGGAAAGAAACTCTGAAACTGGCAGGTATCTAAATAAAGCCAGCAACTTCAGGCAAGAGACAGTTATCTCAAACCTAAAGCTTGGTATCTCAGTTTGAGTAATCAAAATAACCAGAATGTAAAATGCAGTAGGTATTTCTCTACTGTGTTTTTTGCCACACAAGTTTATGATATTATTTCCATTCTCTGTAAAATAACTGTTCTCCAAAATATGGAGATAAGCATTAAGGCAAAACATTGCTGAAAATTTTGGATCTGTAAGTGTTTCAGATTTGTGTGTGAAAAAGCAGAAATCCAGAGTTCACAGGATGTTGGTCCAGATTTTGATATAGAAATAAAAATGTAAATATGAAGAAACATTTATAATTATTAATAAAGGATTTGATAAGACATTTTTTCCTAATAGTGTCAATTTGTGGTCATATATTTTGATGTGTTTTTATTTTCCAAAGTAATTGTACTCTATTTTATTTATGTATTTTAGGCACGGAAGGGGCAGTGTTTGGGCACTCTGTGGAGACACCCCATATCAGAGCAGAACCTTCCCAAGACCTCAAGTAGGTGTTGTTCAAAAAGTTGTTTTAAGATCAAGTATTCTCCAAAAAAATTAAGTCTGGATTAAAAGAACAATATCTGTATAGTAATATATATACTGCCTATTTAATGACTCATTGGTACAAAAACACCAGTAGACTACAGTTGGTTCTAACTAGTCAAAAAATTCCCACAAACTCCTATCACATGAAATGTAAAATACAGTGCTTTTTATACATGGCCTGCCTCCTGTAGTAGAATTCTTGAGAAACATATTTCCCCTAGAGCCTGGAATATTCAGGAATATTTTAAGGTCCAATGTGTGTAGTATTGTTCAATAGCATCAGATCAGTTGTTGGATTTTTCATGAGCTGTTACAGAATACATAGGTCAACTTAAAGTAAACAGTCCCAGATTTTTCCATTTTGTGGTGTTTCTGGGTTGTTGGGGTTTTAATACTAACATACACACTTTTCAAAAATTCGTTACTAAGTAAGGCTACATTTCTAATGTAAATTTTTTCTGTACATAGTCAAAGAAGTGGAGAAATCAGTAGATAGTAAAAGATTCATTTTAAAATTTACTAAGGAATCTATAGAAAATAAAACTTAGAAAAGTTTAAAGCAAAAGCTTTTCTTTGGAGTGCTTTTTTGTGCACTGCTAAATACTAGTCTGTGATTTATATGGATGTGATTTGCAATGAGAATCACAGAAAATCAAAGATTCTTCCTTGTGTTAGTCCCAGCAGAACTGGTGAGAAACAGTACATACTTTGACTCAGTTCTACTATGATTTTTGAACAATATATAACTATCTCCTTCCCTGCTCAGAAGTGTTTCTGATTAATTGCTGCAGAAAAGCATGGTTAAATGCTCAGCCTTAAATTTGCAAAGACATCTAGGATCATTGACCAATAACAATGTTGCAGAAATCATTTACAGGAAGCTATCCATGTGGACAAGTTTGACCATTGTATGTGGAGTGTGTGAAGTGAATGGTTGTGTTTGATTATTTACACTAAACATTTTAAAGTAATGTATAGCTTAGGGTTCTTCCAGAGGATCCCGCTCACTGGATTTCTGTCTTAAAAATCTCTGTCCCTTTCCATGACCTCCTGTCATTCCTTTGTGGAAAATAATTGTAAAGGCATTTATTAGTGGCAGTCACCAAGCTGATATGATCTCTAATCAGAGGAAGTTCAGCAGAAATCAAAGAAAAAACATTTTCTTTTTCCAACTGAGCAATTATTTGGGTAAGAGGCTGGAACTTGTCCCGCTCAAAAGAAAGTGGAAACACTGCTTTCTCTACTTTTTTCTTATCATTAAATAATATTAACAGAGTGAAAATGTATGGTAAAACAGATAATCTTGTGTCTTCAGGATTAATTTAAGTAAGGTTAAAATCACCTCATGTTACTTCTGAAATTCACACATGGGTCATTCACCCCTCCAGTCTTTTGTCTTTATTCATTGCCATGATTCCTATTGTTGCTTAATGTTTCAACTCCACTGTTATTCTGTTCATTTTTCCAAGGTGGACTTAAATTAGTCAGCATTTGGCACTCAACTTTCTGCCCTCACATTAGTAATGATTTTAACCCATGTCTTCTATTCAAAAAATTGAAGAAACAGACACGCTTGGAGTTGGTCAAGTAACCTTAGCTTACTTTTAAGTGATTTATTCTTAATATATTCAGTCCATATTATATTATACAAGTTTTTGTGCACATGTGCTCCTCTATTAGTTGAATTCCTTCATATTCTTTTTTAAAACTCACAAGTCAATTTAGTAATATTAAAATGATGACAATTACTATCAGGACATTTCAGTGGGCTGGTCTGTGTCCTATTACTTTTTAATGTTTTAGAATAAACTTACCTGAGGTGTCCAATAATGGCAATCCTAAAATCACACAGAGTATTTTCCAAGTGCAGCATCCCTGTGTATTTGGATGGTTGAACTTAATGGTAAGCAATGGGAGAGTAGAAAATTTGCTGAATTAACATTATTCATTTTCTTCAGTGGACACACTTGAATGCAATTTGACAGCAAATTACTGTGCATCAATAAAAATATATTAGGCTATGAGAATTATTGTATACATGGCTGAAAGATAATAGAATATACATTAGGTCATTAACTAAAGTATAAATCACCCCATATTTTTCATGTTGGAATATGTATTTGTGGTCAATCAATAAACTTCAGATGTCGGACTTTTTTTTCCTTTTTCTCCGAAATGAAATATGCTGAAAACCTATTCATAGCCTTGTATATGTAAAATGATTGACTGCTGAATTTAAAAAATGGAATAGTGACCACCTTGATTACTCTGAAACATAACTAGAAAATTTGGTATGAGAATTTGTTACCTACAAGAATCATAGTACTTCCTGGGATTTTAGTTTAATCCATAGTGGACAGCGAGGCAAAAAGATAAAGTCAGATTCACATATTTAAACTCCCGATTCACATATCTAGCTCCACATATCTAAACCTTGCCTCAGACACTCTTAGTTCTACAGCCAGATTTGGAGGTCTTCATGCAGAGAGACTCCCCTAATATTTACTATTAAAAATGTGTTGTGTAAAAATAAACTTTAGTTGAGTACTTATATAATTTATTCCTATGTGTCCAACCATTTTGGTCACATCTTTCTCCTTTCTTGCATTTTCAAATAATAGGTAGAAAGGTTTTGCTTTCATACAGTGCTGTTATGCAATCCTTTATGAAAGCTTTTGTGTCAAATCGCAGAAACTAATTAAAGATGACTTTCATTAGTAGGGATAAGTAGCATAAAAGAATCATGCATTAGAATCAGGAAAATGAATTATATCTTAATAATTTAATCTTCCTGTCTCTCTCACTGCTGTTTCTCACAGGAACACAGTCAGGAAAACTAAACTGCCAATATATTCCCCAAATACTGGGTTTAGGCCAATAGTGCATTAAGATATGGTGCACTAATAGGCAAAATCCATGCACAAAATAGAGAGACAGTAGTTAAAAGCAGATAACTTTGCCCTCAATAGCATCCTTAATAAGGGGATGAATTAATTTGTTGTTGTCCTCTGGAGATAACTGCAAGATCAAATTTAAAAGATTTTTTCTCTTCTATGTCATGCCTCGCACACCACTATCAGTTAATCCTGCAAGCTAATGCTGGGAATAATGAGGTAAAATTGATCAAGTGGCAAGGAACCATGCAAGATAGTTGGATTCTACTTTACCTCTAATAAGGATTAAAAATACTCCTATCTTGCACAGGAGGTCTGCTTCGCTCTGAGTTGTCTGATTGTTTGTAACAAACACCTTTTGTGACATTTAGGGGGTAGTTTACTAATAGGTCAAAATATATATTTTGTAAAAGCCTGGAGCCAGAGAACACATCAGAAATTTTGACCTTAACCTGTTACTTATGCAGTAGATTGACTGACAAAATCACTGACTCTGTTCATCTATTTTTTGCCAGAAATCAAATAATAAACAAAACCTCACCAAAAGGTAGAAGATGCACTAGAGTTAAAAATTCCATCTCTCTTCCTATGCTGTTTTAGTGATGTCAGATTCTAGTTAGGTTCATTGCCCTTTTATAAAAAAATAGTAATAATTACTATTTTTGTTTCCATAATTTGTGCTAGTTATTTCATTTTTTGGTCATGTATATTGACAAAAACTTGTTTGCTTAGTCTTATCAGTAGCTGTTGAAAATATTATTTTTATAACATACATGTTCATACAAAAATAGGTATGGGTATAGTAAAATTTGAAAAATTTCCAAAAGTTAAGCGTCTCTTAAAATATGCACATTCTCTTCTCTTTTTAAGTATACATTATATACATTCATTTTTATATATATAAAAATGAGACAGTTTTTAAAATATTGAAGTAAACAGAGCAGAAAACCAGTAATGAAAGGTTGTAATTGCTATGCAGACAGGACAGAGTAGAAACGAAAGGCAGTTGAGTATGGCTCTTAAACTGAAAGAATAATTTGCTTTAGTGTTCAGTGATGATGATTATATTTGACATTGGAAAGGGAAAAAGGCTCTAGTAGGAACCAAGAGATAGAAAAATCCATTGAGTTTCACATGGTGAATTTAGGATACTGGAGCTTCCTTTTCTCCAGGCTCAGCTACCCCGGCTCCCTCAGCCATTCCTATGTGTTACATTGTAGGCACTTAACCAGCTCCGTTGCTCTTCCCTGGATTCACTCCAGCGCCTCAATGTCTTTATTGCAGTGTGGGGCTCAGAACTCCAGACCTCAACGCAGAATTCAAACACTGTACTGACCAGTGCCCAGTACAGGGGGACAATCACTGCCTGCTCCTGCTGGCCACACTATGGCTGATACAGGCCAGGATGCCACGGACCTTCTTGGCCACCTGGGCACAGCTGGATCATGTTCAGCTGCTGTCACCAGCACCCCCAGGTCCTTTTCTTTGGGGCTTATGATTGTGTTTGCTTTATGATTATGCCGCGTCATGGTTTTAGGAACCCACAGATGGGCTCCAAGCACAGCTATCTCAGCCTACACAGGGTTATGAGAGTAAATATATTGCTCTATCAAACTCATCTGAAAACCCATTTAAAACTTGTAGTAATAGAAAGCATTTGCACAGTGCTGAGTTAATGGTAACTTTACACTGCAATTATTGTGAAGGCAGCTGAGGATCTTTGTTTACATGAAGCTCGGTCATATCTAACAGCAGTGAGTGCTCAGAGTGTCAGAGGGAGATGTTCAAGGTTTCAGGAGGTGCCCTCCTGTGTGCCCTTGGCTCCTGCAAGGCTTGTTTCAGCTGTGGTTGCTTTTACACTGCTTCGAGATCCAAAATGCTGCTTAATTAATTCTAATTGCACATAGGTCCAGCCTAAGTCTAGGCACAACAGTCCACAATATGTTCAAGCTTTTCATTTTCACAGATACTGCAGGTAGAAGCGTTTCACTGTCTTTTTAAATGGAAGTTGAGCAACAGTCCTCCATGCCCAGGAGGTATTAGAGATACCAGAACACATTTCTGACGTGCTTTGGACTCTAAATGTGGTCTTGTTTCACCATATCTGCATTGTGCTGTAGTTTTTCTGATGAAACATGTTTTGATATGCTACTTATATTCCATAAAAATTGTACTACACCTCATTAAGTAATGTTGCTGTAACATACATAACATTTTCATTTCATGTCTTTCTTTGGATTCTAAGTGAACAGGCTTACTAATGCATTACTGAAAAGGGCTACTGATATATTTTTTTCCATTTGAGCAATCTTTAGTTTCTTTAGTTTTTCCTTATACTAAATTTTTCCACAAAGATTTTTTTCCTCACTCCAGCTGTTCCTTTTCCCTTTGCGGGTGTATCTCCATTTTCAGTGACGCTGTTTAATCTCTTTCACAAGAAAACAAGACTTCTTAAATTTGCTGTGTGTCTGTCTATTCTCTCCTGATAGTTTGTGAAGCAGTTCGGCAGTTTCCTACAAGGCAAAAGTTCTTTAGGTTTCTCTGTGTTTTCTGAAAGCTGGTGCCCATCTAGAAACACTCTAAAATCAGCTCACAGTGCTGGTATTCCTGCTGTCACTTTACCCATTTGTATACACATGGCTTCAGAATACCCTCAGCTTCTGAAATATTTTGCTTCATGGTCACGTGAAGGTTATAGCATGTGGAGTACATGGAGTGTGCAGCAGTGCTGTGGTTGTGTGCAGAAGTGTGGTTTGGTATCTTATCTTAGCACCATGTCAGAGCCTGGCAAAGGATCTGGAGTTCCTACAGACTGGACATAAGAATAAGGAGGCTCAGAAGTTACAGAGTACATGAGTTTATGAAACTATTAGTTATGCAGTCCACCAAACAGCTCCTATTGCTTTTATACATAATTACACAGAGAACTCCAAAGGTAGCTTTTAGCCATAGAGAAGAATGAATGATTTTACATGCCTTATCATGCAATTCACATTTTATCATTTGTTGTATATCAAGATGGAATTCACTGCCAAAAGAATTAAAAAAGCTATTTGACTTCTTCACAATCTACTACTCAATTTTGTATTCCAGAAAGTAAAAATATCTCTTTAGTTTGTTTGGACATGGCAGCTGTCCTAAAAAAGTAGTCACTTTTTTAGTGAAAGTAAACTCACCAAACCTTTTCTGATTTTTTTTATGATTGACTGATTTTTTTATTTTCTTCTTGGAATGTTTGAATACAATATAAATATGGGTCATTGGAAAGTATATTCCAAGGTCTCTGCCATGCTTAATCTGCAGAGTTTGAAGTAGACCCTAGTTGAAGGTTTTTCAGCAGAATAATTCGCCATGAGATGCAGTTTTCTCAAAATGTGCATCAAGCCATGTCTTTGGCTCAGTTTAAATATATCTGTTTATATCATCTTAAGACCCCTTAGACAAACAAGATAGAAAATATCATTAGACAATTACAGGTGGTCTGGACTGTTACTTCCTAATCACAGGAAGCTAATGGTTTTCAAAACTGAAACTCTTCAGACTCCCCCAGGCACTTTATCTTCAGATCTTACTCTTGACAAGCACTTGAGCATTTTCTGTGGGCATGTTGCTTCAGTCTCTTTCTGACAAGACAGAATTGTATTTTAAGGAAATGTATTCTGAAAGACAGTTCAGGTAATGGAGCTATTTCTGTAAAGATAAACTTCATGTAAGAATGCTTAGCAGAAAGGCAGGGCATGTGTAGAAAGGGATTCAAGCCAGAATAAAAATAAGGAAGATAATGGAAAGGGAAACATTTAGGGTAGAATGGAGTAGCTCTAAGTTGTCAGGACTATGACAAATCCTTTTCCCATACCCTTCCTTAAGCAACTGGTTTGGATTGTCTCATATCCAGAACTCTTTCTCACAGCCTGGAAGTTTAGACTTTCAAGCATGTTTTGGTATTTCTCTAAGAAAAAAAAGCTCATGTTCTAAACCTTACTTTTCTACTAATTTTCTTCATTTTCAATGGTTTGTGTTTTAATTGACTTATGACTGCATGATTTTTTACTACCTGCCACTTATGTTTTTGATTTGTTTTCTTCTTAATATTACTTCTGGTTTTGATAGCTTCCTTGTCTTTAGCTGTTCTGGCTATCCCTTCACCCATGCTAAGAAATGATCATGCATTAAGTTTTCTTTAACCTTCCTCATAACACCTGCTTATTTAATCAAGCTCTTGCATTAAATATTTGCTTTTTCCAGCCTTTCTCACTTTGCCTTTATGCTTCTTCACTCTTTCTATTCCTCTAACAACACTTCTGAAAAACTCCTCAATGACCTTTTGTTCCTTTTTATTCCTTTTCAGTAAGAAATATTTTTTTAATATATTCTTAGAAGAGATCCTTTATTTCTGTATGTGGGAAATAATTTTTCTGATTTATCATCTATGCCAAATAACTTTAGAATATTCAGTGGTTTCAAGTGTTGCTATGACAATGCACACTGGATTTAAATTTGTGGCATGCACAGGGCAATTAGAACTCATCTTTGAGCCCAGTGAATTTGTAGGTTAATGACAATTTTAGAAGTTATAATAAGGGCATGCTGACAAATGCCAAAGTCAGTGACAGGCGTAGCATGGACATAACATGAAATGCTGTACTGAATGCCATTCTACTATTTTGATTTAAGTCATGAAAATTTCCTGTTTGCTTGATTTTATCATCTGTGAGTTGCACGATTGGAAATTGGGAGAAAAAAAATGTTAATATTTACTGGTTCAGGCCAATACTATTTCAAAAAAACACTTATCTAACTCTCTGTTACTTAAGAGTTGTGTGTGTTGTCAAAAAACTAGAGACAAATTATGCCCAAGATTAGTTTTTCACCTAAATAAAAGCAAGTTTCCCATGAATATATGAGAATTTTGCTTCTTAACAAAGAAAGGTGGATGATCAGTAAAATATTAAGAATGCTGAGGCCTCCAAATTGACCCCTGCTTTGTAATAATAATAATAATTTTTTAAAAATCCTGAAAATATAAGCAAGTTGTTAAAAGCATCAGAATACAACAAGCTTCAAGAAATATAAATATTCTGACAATGATTCATATGCATCTTGAAGTAGTGCATATTTTGATACATGTAAATATATCAAAATATTTTTAGTCACTTTTATATATATGTGGTAAAATGTGCATGTATAACCTTGTAAATAGTTTAAGTAATAAGGTTGGAATGATCAAATAATAACTTTATTTTCATATCATTCCCCCTGTTATGTCAAATGTAGCTATTCAAGACTCCACTGCTTGAATAATTACAATATCTTAATAAAAAGTTTTAAGATTTTTTGTTTCCATGGTCATAAAAATCACTGGCTATTCTTTATGTTGCAAGCTGACTTCCAAGAAATTGACTGAATGCAAAGCCTAATCTTATCTATCACCATAAGTGTTCATTGCCTCCTTTAAGGACCTGTGGTCTCAATGGAGGACTCTTAAAATAATTTTATTTTAGCATCAGGACAGCCAGCTATTCTTTTCATAATATTAGAAATTGAAAGAATCTATATTTTAAGTTGTTGAAGGTTTCTGGAAAGCAACATTTTCAAAATTATTTTGAAAAAAAATCTTAATTCTAATTTGGAACAAGATTCTTTCACTCATGGGTGAGGAAGATCCTGCATTCTCTGAGGTTTTGGAGTTGTTTACAATAAAGCAGTAGGAGGAGGACTAGAGAGAGATTTGGCACATCCATTTGCCTTCCTTCTTCTCTTCGTATGTCTTACCCACCCACTGTTGCAGTCTGCCACAACTCTTGACATACAGGTAGCAAGATCAATGGCACAATTATTTTGATCTATGGAAATCTACAAAAGGCTTACCAAGTAAATGTGTAGACTTCCTGTTGGTTTTATATTTGCAAAACTTTTCTTTGTTTTTCCTAGCAGGGTTCCTATGCTCACTGAAAAAAAGCACAATATGTGTTGGCAAGACTATCATGTATAAAAATTAAACACTGGGAAGTGTTGATTTCATGACCTCTAAATATGGAGATGTCAATAAAGGGGAAATGAGTACCTGTTTTACATGTGAGATCTCTAGCTGACATATTTTAATTCACTGTTTTGAATAGAAATTCTATATTGGTGGAGGTTTCTATCACTTGTTTTACTAAGTAGCATGGGTTTTATATAGGGTTTAAATAGACACAAAGCAAATAAATGATTTGCTTCTGCACAGGGGAATCTTCTATTTCCTTCTATTTTAAGAAATACTTTCCACTAGCCAACAGAAAAAATTAACATAGGTAAATTATATCCCATGTGAGTATGAAGGATATGCAGGAGGTAAATCTAAAATATTGGTTAAAACCCAAAAGGAAACCTTTTCTGTTGGTTCATATTTTAAATTCTTTTTCTCTAATACAATCTAGGTCAGCTTGTAAACAAAAAATACAAAATGAAGAAAAAATGTTTCTGCATTGCTGATGAGAAATATTTTAATACCTTCAAAGGAACATTTTCAAAATATTTTAAGTTTCCCTTTTCTAGCAAAAGTTCATTATTTCAGCTCAAATTCATATGGCTTTGATCTTATGAAATTTATCTTTTTTTCACAAATTAACCACTGATAATTAAAAAGAAAAATCCCTTCTCTGCCATGGATTGAGCATCTTGCTTCATCACATATAGCAAATTGACCAATTATAATATTTTAAAACTCTTTTTAAAAGCCTTTTTGGCTTTCCTACAGTTTTGTAGTTTCTGTCTAATAATAGCTGTAGTTACCTTCTCCATCAGAGCAGTTTGTTGTTTGGGGAAGAAAAATTAATTCTATGAATAGCATTCACTCATAGATGTAAATGCCACTGTGACAGGCCATGAGTAAACCTGAAAGAAAAGCAAATTCTCCTTATGCTATTATAATTATGCACTTTTCCTTGGAGGGATGAGCACTACAATGTGAAGTGTTGCAATGAGTTTATAGTAGAGATTAAATATATCAGAAATGTGGCAAAGAAAAAAATATTATAAAGAAGCTGCAAACCTAATTTATCTCAAAACATTGAGGAAATAATCTGTGTGTATAAACTTTTGCATTTGCAGTAGCACACTGCAGTCTCTTTTCAGATGCAGATCAGCCAAAGAATAAGAAAAATAAATTAGAACTGTAAAACAGATCTAGGCAATCAGTTTTACTAATAGATGGGTGGTGTTTTAAACTCTGCTTTGATGATCATCAATCATTCCTTGATATTTCTACCACATTATTTGATTTCCAAAGACTGCGAAGAATCTTTACTGTCTGAAAAAAAATTCTTCTCCATGGTGTGGAGAAGGCTGATATTATCCACTTTTCAAGTAGAGAAATTAATTGGCCAATTATCTTCTTTTTAGACAAACATAAAGTTATTTATGCTAATGTACTTTATGAAAAACTATGATGAAAGTAGACTAAATAACTCTAAGCTAGACCCTGTCAAAAGTTTATTCTTCAAAGAAAACCATAGTTTATTGATGGATGTTCCTTAACAGATTTTAATTGTCCACCTGCTGAAAAGTTTTAGCTCGGTCTGAGGGATTTGGATGTTATGAAACTAGAAATATTTGTGACTTGGCTAAGATACATTAATTCAATGCATTAAATGTAGCTAAGAACACTTTTGTCTTCATGATTATGAAATGGCATCTGAAACCATGGAGAAATGTTAATATTCCTGTAAAGTAGGTTATAAATCACAATGATAAGCTGCTAAAAAATATGGAGTGGAAGAATAAAATTTATACCATTCCATTTCCTTTTAACTTCAAGGTAAAACCTCATTAAAGCAATGGAGTGCTCTCAGAAACCTAATTTCTAAACTTTATAATTTACATAATTTATAAAATATTTTGGATATTCTTTTCCTGCTGACATGTAGCCATCAGAAGTTCACAAGCCACCATCTGAAAATCACTTGTGTATGTCATTAAATAATTCATGATATTTAGATTCTTCCTCAGTACAATGAACTCCAGAACCTTCTATCAATTTCTCCCTAAAAATGTCAAAAAAAGGAAGAAAATGACCTAGCAGTAGCAGAGAGAGATATTTTTCTATTGCTCCTATCTATCTGTAGCCTTTTTTTTTTTTTTTTTTTTTTTTTGAAATAAGGAGATGTGCTCCTCAGCAAAATGTGNATCAGTATCTACAAATTGTGTTTATCTCTATCTGGACACCTGCTTTTGATAGCTTCATTTTGTTTGCTGAATAAATGCTTTTCTTTCTTTTTTTTTTTTTCTTTTTCTTTTCTTCCTTTCCCTATTGAGTGGCAGTGACATGCAACAAACAGAAATGTTTCGCAGACACCATTTCAGTGACTTTCTTTGCATGAAAATGTGGCACTTTGGTTTTAAAATGGTAGTCCAATACTGTTCTCTATAGTTAAAAAAAATGCAATAGTTGAAATACTTTGAAATTCTCTTGTTCCATTGCTTGACAGATTTCATTTGGTTTTTCAGCACCAAATTCCCTGTCAAACTACTCTCCCCATTATACATCTAGTACCTCATTCTATTTTTGGATAGTTATGACCCTAACACTTTGCTGAAGAGGGAAATACTTGGAAGTGTTTTCTTCAAGCTACTCAGTCTAGACATTTTTATCATTAACATATTTCATCTTATAAAATGCCTTTGTTCAGCTAAAGTGAAACTGTGTCCTACCATTATATTACTAAGTTACAAATAAATAGAAAAATTTGTCTCCTTCCCTTATAGTGCTATGCAATGTCTACAACTGTACACAATCAGAATCTGGATTGTTTCCTAGTTCAATGCAGTTTTCATCCTGTAATTTTCCTTATTCAGCATGTGAGCATGTTTTCTACAAAATCTTTGCATTAGTACTTCCCTTTCAAGAGAAATATGTACAGTCTTATGAGAAAGCACAGCTAAGAAAGTATCATAGTTCTGCATCAAGGCTGATGGAGGACCTTGAGCATAGGGAAGTGAAAAGCAGAAAGACTGACAGCAGAACAAGAATTGCTTTGAGTAAAGATACCAAGAAGCAGTGATGTGTGTCTTAACCCTACTATAACATGGTTATATGAGCGTAATGAGTATTTTGGAGAACAGAGAAAACATATAATGTCCCCCAAATAATAGCAACATAACAGATTTTCTTTTCCTCTCTTCATACATGAAGCTGCTAATACCCAAAACATGAATGAGTCTGTCAAGGCAAAGTCATCTTAAGCAGTTTCACATCATTTAAAACATTTAAAGGTTTTGTTTTCTCTTTATTTTGTTAAATATTTGTCATCAGTCACTAAGAAGACTTTAGTATTAAACTGTCATTACAGAAGCATTAACAGAGATGTGCAGATTAAGTACCTATATTTCAGTACAGTTGGATGCATTAAGTGCTAGTGCCAAAAAGCATCACTAAGCAGGTAAGTTTATATCAGTATATTCTTAAATACCTAATTTTTTTCTTTCTCTGTGTCATAAGAGGCAGTCATAGAATCACATATATGGTCTGGTTTTCCTTTGTTACCTTTCAAAAAGTGTTAATATCTACCTGCATCATGGGTTTTGAGGCTGGGAAGTTTTTGGAGGTTCAGTTCAGTGCATTTTTTTTCACTGATTGTTTTTGTCTTTCAGACTTGAATCTCCTACTAGATCTTTGGTGATGGAAGCACCCAGGGGAGTGCAAGTCAGTGCAGCTGCAGGAGACTTAAAGGCTACCTGTAGGAAAGAACTGCACTTACAGTCCACAGAAGGGGAGGTAAGTTCAGCCAGCAGAGAGATGTTCTACAGCTCTGCCCAGCATAACACAAACAATGTGAGGAGGGTTTATTCAGCAGGAACGTAAACAACAGAAAAAGTGCTCTGCATTTGTCTTAGTAATTTTGGTTTAGCTTATTCAACTATTAATATTTATTTCCTGTTTTACAAATATTTGAATCCATAAGTTTAATTCACACTGAAAATAAAGTTGGTTAAATTAATACAGATCAGAATTTCTTGTAAATTAAGAGTCAGAGAAAAAGCTTCCATGGAACAGAGTTGGTTAAGTGATACTGGTAAAAAATTAATTTGGATTAATCTGTCAAAATAAGACAGAGAAGTTTGGATTAATTTGGATTAATGCATCATTAAACCATCATTAAGAGGTATAACAAATTTGGAGTTAAACCTGTGGTTGCAGTTACTTTGCAGCTGTCGTGCAAAGTAACTATGCTGAAACTATGGACATGTTAGGGAATTGATGGACTAATTACAGCCTGGTGTGAGGAACCACAGTGAACATATGATGCACCAAATATCTACACAGCAAAATATTGATTGCTTTTCTTGCTTACAGCCCAGCAGATAAACCACAGATATGCAGGCAGTATAAAAATAAATATTCAAAGGTTTTATCATTATTCATTTTTAAGAAAACACATTCTAAAATGACAAAGTGTCTGTATTAAAAATCGTCTTCATTTTAGCCTAAGAAGTGAATGTCTTATCAGTCAGGTTTCTTCCACAAATAAATTAGTGTTGTCTTTGTGAATTGGATCCGTGAACCATTTTCATTATAAGACAATTTGTACTAGAAAGAAATGCAAGGGTTTTTTTTATTCTGGTTAACTAAATTTAATTTTTCAATATTTGAAAGCTTTTGGAAAAACTGACCAAAGGTGTGTGAATTATTATTTTCTTTCTCTAACAAAGTTATTGCCCTATTATGACAGCAAATGGCTATGTGGCACCTGGAATCAACCAGTTATAGCCATGTTACAGAGCATTATGTGTTTACTGACTAGGAAACATAGATTTTCCTTTTATTTAAGAATAACTTCAAAATATTTTTAAGAACATAAATGTGTTTATGAAATACTTTTCCTCTAGCTTTATTTCTATGCAGTATAATCTTTAGCCTCCCACATCATAAACTGAATGCCTCTGCAAGCATTCTGAATTCTGCTGTTTGATACATTTTCTTTTTATTTACTGCAGTATTATAATAATCCTTTTAGCCCTATTACACATTATAATGTGTGATCCCAGACTGAATACTGGGGGCTGTAATTTAGATTCAGATTCTGCTGCCCTTTCTAAAGCTCTTGAGCTGCACCCTTGTGAGTCAAGGCATCAGCAGAATCCTTTGATTCAATTATAACTTGGCATTTAATTGTGAACTATGTATTATTCTATAAATAAACCATAACTAATGGTTTAAAGCAGCAATCATTTACAAGGTACGTGAAATGTGAAGCTGCAGGCTACAGCTGAATCCACTGGTTCACATAAAAAGAAAAAGATAATTTCTTGTCTAGAAATTCAGCACAATGACTGCTAGTTCACTACTTCTTTTTCACATAAAAGTATAATGCAAATGTACAAATCAATTTTGAAATCTGTAGGTACTTGATTTTACTAGACATAAAAATGTTCAAATTGAATATGAAACACATAATCTTATAAGGTTAGCAACTTGAAAGGTCTACTTGATGGTTTCCACTCATTTGCCTAACAATTGTAATAGTTTTGACCATCCAGAATCACAGAATGGGTCAGGTTGGAAGAGGGCCACAATGGGTCATCTGGTCCCACTTCCCTACTCAAGCAGGGCCATTCTAGAGCACACGGCACAGGATTGTGTCCAGACGGTTCCTAAACATCTCCAGTGAGGGAGAATCCACAACTTTTCTGGGCAATCTGTGCCAGTGCTCAGTCACCCACACAGTAAAGAAGTTTCTTTTCATATTTACTTGGAGCTTTCACAGAAAGCTCCGATAAATAGGAGAAGGAAAGTTTCTGCCCGTTGCTTCTTGACCTGTTGCTTGGCACCACGAAGAACCTTTCTCTGGATCCATTCTCTGAGACGCCCCATGCAGATACTCAGAGATATTGATGAGGTCCCCTCCCAGATCTGTCCTTGGGGCTGAACAGGTCCAGCTCCCTCAGCCTTTCCTCACAAGAGAGATGCTCTAATCCCTTTCTCATCTTTGTTGCCCTCCACTGGACCTGCTCCAGGAGGTCCATGTCTCTCGTTCTGAGGAGCCCAGAACTGGACACAGCACTCCTGATGTGCCTCACCAGGGCTGAGTAGAGGTGCAGGATCACCTCCCTCAGCCTGCTCTTCCTGATGCACCCCAGGACACCATGGCCTTCTTGGTCACAAGGACACTCTGCTGGCTCATGGACAGCTTATTTTCCAGCAGGACTCCCAGGTCCTTCTCTGCAGAGCTGCTTTCCAGAGGGTCACTCCCAGCCTGTGCTGGTGCATGAGGATATTCCTCTCCAGGTGCAGGACCCTGCTTTTGCCTTTGTTAAATTTTGGAACGCTTCTCTCTGCCCATCATCTCTCCAGCCTGTCAAGGCCCCTCTGAAGGGCTGCACAGCCCTCTGGGGTATTGGCTGCATCAGTCTCTGAAGCAGAAAGCTCAGTAGGCTCAGCTCTTAGGAACCTTGAGCAGCTGCTATGTGTCTTTCCAAGGAGCTTCTGTGTAAGTTAGAATGTTGGATGATGAAGTCAATAAAAGGAGAAAGATGTACATTACACTCATTTTTCACTTACAAAGATGTACATGCTTCTCATTTTTACAAATGTATTCATGTTAATCACCTTGTCTATGACCATTTTCCTATTCACTTCTTTATGCCCTTGTATTTCCTGGTCAAATTACACTCTGTCATAGCATCATTTGTAGAGTTTATTTTGTTGTTTCTGGCATAATGAGGCTTATCCTTCATTATGGTAAGGCTTATAGCTGTCACATTAAAAATGAGCAATATTGTTTAACAGACAAAGTTTACTCAAAATCAGTGTGGCAGACAAGAGTACAAGTTTATATTTACTGTTTTAGCACAGCACATTTAATGAAACACACAGACAATATTATTTTGTAGAGTCTAACAAATGCATAGAGTATTAACATTTGATCTATGATCCTATCCAGTTCTAAATCCAGGAGATGCATTTAACACAGAGATTAATAGTTAAGATTTATTAATATTTAATAAAACTGCAGTGATCTTCACTTGTAAGCTCAAATAATAGTACCATTTAAAAACATTTGGTGGCATTTTTGTTCATGTTTTTTATGTTCTGAAACAGAAAATAAAAAAGAAACAGGACTTTTTAAATTAAGTAGATACACTAAAATTGAATTACCTTGTTGTACACACTGCTTGCCATAACTATGGAGGAATGGCTAGTCAAAGAAAAAATCATTTCATAGATTAGTTCAGTTCAACCAAGTTATGTTTGTCTGAGATTAAATATATGCAAAAAAAATTAAATGTGTCTATACATGAATTGAGTTTAATAGACAGTTAGCAATGGCAGATTCTACAGCTCGAAGATCCACTGTTTATTCACCAAAAATTATCTAATACATGTGCTGCATTTTGTTTTCAAAGCCTTTTCATGGTATTAAGCTGTTTACTTCTTACTGTTGTCTGTGAAGAAAGATATTAGAGAAAATGAAGGGAATTTTTTCTGTATTTTTTTAAATTACAGGTTTAAGAAATTCTATTAGGATGTTTTGACAGATACTTAAAATCAAATGCGCATTATTAAAAAAAAAACCTTCATTTTCAAACCAGTTATTCATGTGTAATTCAATTTATAGAAAAAATCACAGTGTTCTGTACCAGTTCAAAATCAAAAATACAAAACTACGAAAGCTAAGCAATTTAACTGACAGCACCCATATTCAAAATGTTTTTTCATGGCCAAATTTTCAAGATCCACACCATAAGGAATTTTATTCGAAAGGTAAAAGTGGCAATGAATAATTTATTATATAATTTANCATTTTCAAACCAGTTATTCATGTGTAATTCAATTTATAGAAAAAATCACAGTGTTCTGTACCAGTTCAAAATCAAAAATACAAAACTACGAAAGCTAAGCAATTTAACTGACAGCACCCATATTCAAAATGTTTTTTCATGGCCAAATTTTCAAGATCCACACCATAAGGAATTTTATTCGAAAGGTAAAAGTGGCAATGAATAATTTATTATATAATTTTTAAAAAAAAAAATTGTGTCACCTTTTACTCTAATGATTAATTGAATGGTAATTAAGTTTTTGTACTATATAAATTAAGCACAAATATTCTAAGTACATTTTCTTTTTTATATTGTGTACTTAAAGCACAAAGAATTGACACATGTCCAAGATTGAATGAATTTGTAAAGACTGAAAATTATTTCCCTAAGAATAAATACAACAGAAAGTGTTTTTCTTCAGTAGGCCCCCATATATTGTATTGGAATTATAACTCAGAGGTACCAATATATACTTTCGTGTATTAAATTTACAAAAATTTGTACTTAAAATGAAATCTTACCCTCAAAAACACCTCTTTGGTACTGATGAGTCAAGACATAAATTCTTCCATTCAAGAATGAACTGTACACTTGCTAATGTACAGTGTTATTTTTAATGTATAGATATGTTATTTTTCAAATCCCTTTCAGTTTTCAGTAGCTGTAGTCATAACATGGAAATGGGAATGGGAGCAATACTGCCAGGGTGGCTCTGCTCAGGTATACCAGCTCTAATCCTTAGAAAGAGAACGTTCACCACACCTGGCCACCCTTAGGCTTGAAGATCTCATTTGTCTTGTGGTCAACTGATCCTAGTACTGTAGA